>SJXQ01010371.1:0-120204 GCA_006408695.1 Aepyceros melampus
TATCATTTTGCCTTTTCATACTGTTCATGGGGTTCTCAAGGCAAGAATACTGAAGTGGCTTGCCATTCCCTTCTTCAGGTACAATTATGGATAGAAATAATGTGGCCCTAAAAGAAGCAGAAAATATTAGAAGAGGTGGCAAGAATACACAGAACTGTACAAAAAAGTTCTTCATGACCCAGATAACCATGAGCGTGTGATCACTCACCTAGAGTCAGACATCCTAGACTGTGAAGTCAAGTGGGCCTTAGGAAGCATCACTACAAAGCTAGTAGAGGTGATGGAATTCCAGTTGAGCTATTTCAAATCCTGAAAGATGATGCTATGAAAGTGCTGCACTAATATGACAGCAAATCTGAAAAACTCAGCAGTGGCCACAGGACTGGAAAAAGTCAATTTTCATTCCAATCCCAAAGAAAGGCAATGCCAAAGAATGCTCAAACTACCACACAATTGCACTCATCTCACACGTGAGGAAAGTAATACTCAAAATTCTCCAAGCCAGGCTTCAGCAGTATGTGAACCGTAAAATTCCAGATGTTCAAGCTGGATTTAGAAAAGGCAGAGGAACCAGAGATCAAATTGCCAACATCCATTGGATCACTGAAAAAGCAAAAGAGTTTCAGAAAATACATCTACTTCTGTTTTATCAACTACAACAAAGACTTTGACTGTGTGGATCATAACAAACTGTGTTAAATTCTTAAAGAGATGGGAATACCAGACCAGCTTACCTGCCTCCTGAGAAATCTGTATGCAGGTCAAGAAGCAATAGTTAGAACCTAACACAGAACAGACTGGTTCCAAATAGGAAAATGAGTGCATCAGGGCTGTATGATGTCACCCTGTTTATTTAACTTACGTGCAGAGTGCATCATGCAAAATGCTGGTCTGGGTGAGGCACAAGCTAGAATCAAGATTTCTGGGAGAAATATCAATAACCTCAGATTCACAGATGACACCACCCTTATGGAAGAAAGTGAAGAAGAACTGAAGAGCCTCTTGATGAAAGTGAAAGAGGAAAATTGGCTTAAAACTCAACATTCAAAAAATGAAGATCATGGCATCCAGTTCCATCACTTCTTGGCAATTAGATGGGGAAACAGTGGAAACAGTGACAGGCTTTATTTGGGGGGCTCCAAAATCACTGCAGATGGTGACTACAGCAATGAAATTAAAAGACAATTGCTTCTCAGAAAGAAAACTATGACCAACCTAAACAGCATATTAAAAAGCAGAGACATTACTTTATTGACAAATGTACATCTATTCAAAGCTGTGGTTTTTCCAGTAGTCATGTATAGATGTGAGAGTTGGACTATAAAGAAAGCTGAGCTCTGAAGAATTGATGCTTTTGAACTGTGGTGTTGGAGAAGACTCTTGAGAGTCCCTTGGTCTGCAAGGAGATCCAACCATTTCATCCTAAAGGAAATCAGTCCTGAATATTGATTGAAATGACTGATGCTGAAGCTGAAACTGCAATACTTTGGCCACCTGATGCAAAGAACTGACTCATTGGAAAAGATCTTGACACTGGGAAAGAATGAAGGCAGGAGGAGAAGGGGATGACAGAGGATCAGATGGTTGGATGGCATCACCAACTCAAGGGACATGAGTTTGAGCAAGCTCTGGGAGTTGTTGATGGACAGGGAAGCCTGGCATGCTGCAGTTCATGGGGTTGCTAACAGTCAGACACGACTGAGCAACTGAACTGAACTGAACAATGCCAACAGTAAACAAACTGCAGTAAATGTATAAGATCATTCTTTTCATAAAGTTTGGATAGAATTTTTTTTTCCTAATTCAGAAGCAAACGATTCCCCAAACTTGCTTTGGTATGCACTTCTTTGGTTATACTTGTTAAAAATATAAATTATTTCCCTGTGTTTCTTACTTGCATTTCCTCTTGCACCAATTATCAGAGTGACATATTTGCAACTTTTCCTATGTGCTGGATCCATCAATTTTATAATGGGGGCTAGAAAACCTGCACAGCAATGAAGTCATAATCTACCTGTTTCTTCCATTACCTTGAGGGATGGCTCGTAATGATGTTTTTTGACTCACAGACATTGCTAAACAAATATTCAGGCCAACACTTTATTGAGCTAGAGTCCAGATTTCATCCTAGGGCAGAAAAAGGTGGTCAGTAATAATAGCCTCAAAGCAGTGATTCTAAGGAATCACCAGTGATTTCTAAGGAATAAAGGTTTTTTAAATTCCTTATTCTAAGGAATAAAAACAGTTTTATCAGGGAGGTAGAGCTATAGAAACTTTGAGCTATTAAGGTGCATATCTAAGGAGGAGACACTATTTTACCCAGTACAGGAGAGGATTTTATTTAAAGGTCTCTTTTATTCTGATGGTCTCTCTAGACAGCCTGTGTTTCTTTCCCCTGGACAAAAACAAAAACAAAAACTGTCATCTCTCTCAAGCTCAGTCATATCCTGAGTGCCCAGAACAATTCTCAGCATGTAGCATGTGTTTAATAATTATATGTTAAGTAAAGAAATGAAATCATGTGACCACAGCCTAGGCTGCCTGAAAAACAATGATGGTATTACTTCCCTAAGATGCCTGACTTCAAAATGCCATCGTATATACGTTTAGTTCTATTGCTGTTCTCTTTAACAAAACAAATAAAAAATGAAAAACCCAAAACCAAATAGGACAGGGAAAAATCCTTCTGGAACCATCTTTGCTGAACTCAAGCAGCTATTAAATAAACATGGTTGACATCTCCTGAGTCTGTGCAGAGAAGGACCACTGGAGTGAACCGCGTGTTGGGAGAAGAGGCTCCCTAGGATCTGTCATCCTCTGGGTTGAGTCCTCCCCAGGGAGTCGGCCAGGGCCTGTTTTGCTGGCAGCTGTTGAGTAAGCCAACCACGTTCTCTGTTTGACTCTCAAGAGAGGGACGTGCCCTTTGAAACTTAGAAAGAGCCTCTGGATTGACGGTGAAGCCAGGGCTCAAGAGAATGCTTCAGAATAAACTTCTACCAGATGAAATACAAGCAATCGACCTAGATGGTTGCCAAGGGGGCAAATGCCAACCCCAGGAGGCCGGGGCGGGCTAGCTAGTCACTGATGGCAGAAGGGATATGGTTCCCTGAGTAGAGCTAGGAAAGGGGAGGCCGGTCCTGGGCACCTGAGAGGGAGGGGCCGCCCCCTGGAGGCTGCACTTCACTTCCTGTGAGCACACCTCTCCTTACATAATTTCCCTCGCGAACCTGCACACTAGGCAAGATGCGTGCTCAAGAGGCTTTCCTTGGCCTAAATAGCGTTTTCTGCACACATGATTGGCAGAGCCCTCTCCTCTCAGCCCGAGTCTATGATTGGCCTTGATTACTCGACAACGGGAGGTCAGGGATGGGTTACTCGGCTCCCCACCGCCTCCTCTCCCATCCAGGGATAATCATCAAGATTCTCAAATTCTAAATCCACTAAGGGCTGATTCGCCACACTTGCCATTTATCCAACCAACTTAGCAGCAAGGCACTCTTGGGGCCTAATTTCCGGGTTGCATCGTGTTCATCCGCATCTTAGAATAAATGAAGACCGATCTGATGGGAATGCGGGGGTTTAGTTGTTGTGAGGCTGGTTAAATCTCAGGTGCAGGATGGATGCGGTGGTGGCAGAGAGAGATGCTGGAGTTCGGTGGTGTCCATGACTCTTCTCCACCTTCATCCCCCTGGAGTGAGTGCCCGCCAGGCCTCAGAGGTAAACAGGGAACCAACTGGGTGGCAATGCGATGGCTCGCAGCGGACACAGAGCTCCAGGAGGCCGTGGCGGCTGCTTCTGTTTTGCAGATAAAGGTGGAAGCCAGGACCCCCAGAGCTGAGTGTCCTTTACAGACTCAACGGGTCTCAGTGCCCCTTGCTGTTCTCACACCAGAAGCCACATGGTCTGAGTTCTTCTGGGGCCTCTCTGTTAGGATCCCTGGCACTGGGTCCATCAGGATTTCACAGACTTACTTTCTTGAGTCCCTTGTTGCCCATCTCCTTTCTCGGGTTCTCTACCTTGAACACTTGGTGCTATGTCATCCACCAACTACACAAACTATTCATCAATATTTCCTAAAAGCCTCTTAGCAACAGGAGAATCATTACTTTTACTCCCTGGCAAACTGTTGTTCAGTATTTACCTGCCTCAACTCTAAGTGCCCTAGTGGCTATTGTTCTATCTGACTGACCCTGACCAGATGGTGCATTCCCCTGCCTCAGTTCTTTCCTGAATCTGCTTCTTACACTGAAACCTACCTCATCTGTCTCCTATCCCATCCACCTACCTGTTCCCAGTCAGCTGGCTGTCTGGTTCAATGCAATGCAATAAGATAGCTAGAGACGTTAAACAACAGCATGGACCTGCTTTAACTGGTGACATGAGACTTAGTCCAAAGCAGGGACTGCAATACCAGGAATCTGAGACTCTCAGGACAGTGGGTGGATGGGTCCAAACACAGCAGGTCAGTCTTTTCGGAGCCCCTCAGCTCCCACTTGCTTTCTCAGTGCTGCCTACTCAGACCAGCCTTAGGGTAGCTGTCATCCCTCACACGCACTTTTGTTCAAACCTATACGTAGGGCAGCTCTTCAGAGTGGTCATGTTTTGCAGTCAGAAATTAAGATACATGAGCTAAGAAAATGGACTTCTTAGCTGTAAATTTATTGGCAGAACAAAGAGAAATCTACTAAAACACATTGTTAGAACAAAAAGAATTCTTATTAAAAAGCAAGAAATGATAGGCAATTGGACATTTCTCAGGGTATCTCAGGTACATGTCTGAATGGTTGCCAGGTCAGGTCATACACGGAGCTATAAAAATGAGAGCCTCGGGCCAGGAGACCTTTGCTGTCATCGCAGGGGGACCAATAGTGCGGTGAGATGCAGACCGAATCCTTCAATACCTGCAGAGATCCTCGCCTCATGCTCTAAGGAAGAGAAGAATCACAGACTAAGAGTGCACAGCTGGTCTGTGGCATCTGACAGACCTCTGTGTTCATCCTGCCTCTGCATGTTTCCAGCAGTGTGACCCTAAGGAGGTAACTTTCCCCATTTCAGAGTTGCAGTTTCTTCATCAGAAATACAGAGATAATGACAGTACTCAGCTCACTGGGTACACATATTCTGTTCCAGTGAATGGTAGTTATAATTATAAAATTAATACTGTATTGTGATTAGATTCATTGAATTGAATGTTCCTTTCTAGTCAATCTATGTACAAGAGAGAAATGAAATTAAGGGGAAAGTTTACAAGTTATGACCATACTCTTATTTTTCCCTCCATTTTCCTCAAGTAATTGAGAAGCAGACTAATACAACTTCTATATCTGGATGACTCAGCCAGTTTCCTTCCCACTCGTAGCCAAAAACATTTCCAGGGAAGAAGTAGGCAGTACACTTTAAGTGTAATCCCTTCATTTCATTTCCCTGATGAGCTCTGTCAGGATCCAGAATCTCCTTCTCTAATAATGACCTTCCCAAGTGAAAATCAAAGACTCATTCATCTAGAGATGGCCGAATGTAAAATTGTGCTAGTAAAATAACACCAGCTAAATCATCATCCTTCAACTTTGTGGCAAATAGGAAGCTTTTAACCTCAGAACACTTAAGAATTTGGGTTTTAAGAAGCCATAACCCAGAAGTAATACATGAATCTTTTGCAAAGAAACTTCCTGCCATGCTCTTTTGCTGTGGTTTTCTTCCCAGCCACCTAAACCTCACGAAAGTAAAAATAATGATCAATCACCCAGAGTGGTACTTGTCTAAAATAACTGAAGTGCGATAGAAGATGAGTGCTAAGAATGCACAGCAGCAGACACTGGCGATCAAGCCAGGAGACTCCTCACTAATATTTGGCCCAGATTGATAGGGGGTCATCCCCAGAACCCCTGCACTGCTTCCTGACAGCATGGTGTCCACTTACGCTTTTCAACAGCCATATCAGCTTGAGTAGACCAGTTGTCCGTGCGAGCTGAAAGATTTAGCCAGCAAAGATGGTGAGCCTTTTCTGTGCTCATGAGCCCAAAGAAATCAGGGTAGAGAGCCTTAGACAAAGTTAGTTCATCTTTTTTATTAATCATTTTAATCTTTTTCTTTAAGCATTTTAGAAAAAAACTCACATATACCCTCCCAACTCCTTTTGTAATCATCTTTCCAGCTTGTTGGCTTAAGGATAATGCTTTTGTAGTCTAAAAATAGGACCAAGTGGGGATAACCTTGAGGGTGAGAGGTTCATTTGAGCCACTTTGATTCTGGCAAATATGGTCGTCCAATGGGCGCCTATGAGTCCCGCATGATGTGCGATCCAGGAATGTGCTGAGTTCACCTTCCTCTCCTCTCTAGCCCGCTTTGATGAATTCATTAGACTGACCGACTCATTTGAAAATTATTTTTCATCCAGGTGCTAGATGCCTGAAGTAGAAAGATAGGCGATTACAGTCCTTGCCTTCAAATAACTCATAGTCTCCTGGGAGAGGGAAAAGGGAACATAAAGCCTTACACTCTCTCAGTAGGGTGACCCCTAAGGAAGCCAGAGGAGCCCCCAGGAAGAGCAACCAGCTTGATGAAGGACACAGGAGCCTCAAAGAAGTGACATCCAAGACCAAAGAGAAAAATATTCCAGAGTGGAGGGGCTGGTAGTTATGGAGCAGAAATCCAGATTGGAAATTTAATCATTTCAAGTGATCGTTTGCAGAATCCATTTACTTGCAGAAGTCTAACCTCTGAAGTTTAGTCAGGGATGGAAGAGATGATGTTTGTGCCAAGTGAGTGATGGTGCTGGTCCTCCTGGGAAAAAGAGACTGAATCCCTGTTGGCTTTCTGGGCTGATGCAGAGATGGGTTTCTCTACTGTGTCACTGATGTTGAACACACCTGGCAAGTAGGCTCTTTCTGTGGGAGGCAGTGAGCAGGACAGGGGGCAAGAGTGAGGCCAAACTGGAGTTGAGAAGGGGAAGATGATACTAGACCATTCACGGGCTCTCTAGAGTCATGATCCAGAAAGGGCTTCCCTGGAAGACTGTGGCCATGAGCAGGGGAGACCTAGTCCTAGCCCTTCCTCCACTAACCCCCACCCTGCTTCTCGGCTCACCCAGCTGCTTGGGAAGCCAAAATACTGAGGTTGAGACTTACTCAGGCTGCTGAAGGGGGCTCCAACCCCCTCCAGGAAGAGCCAAGCACGTGGACACAATTTGTCATCATTTGTTAAGTTACACCATCAATAAGCACAATGCCCAGCTTTTTGTAGCGTGATGCTCTTAACCCCTAGTTATGTGTAGAATCTCATATTACCCACCTCACTGGATCGTTGTGAGGATTAAGTGAAACTGCTTTCTCTATAAACTGTACAGCCCCATATAAACACAGATTATTCCTGTTATTTTATTATCATCAATCTACACAGAAAATCTCAAGAGGCTGGGAGGCAGGCATTATTAACTCACATTTTTGAGTTGACAGAACACAGAGGAAAGGGAAGAATATGCAGTTCACAGACTCAGAAAAGCTGTGGCTGCTTACTGTTCCGGAAGAAAGGAAATAAAATGGTAGATTTTACAAACTCTTTTCTCACACAGCAATTTCAAGTTTAAATAATATGGTTTGATTTTATTTTACTTCTTCTAAGTCTCTAAAAGTTCCTCTGGGAGAACAATCAGAAAGAGGTGTCTCTCCTTTCAATCTTCACTTTACAAACAGCAAATTTGGTATGGCTACCCATGAGAACAAAGAAGAGCTAAATCAAATGGCTGGTTTTTATTTTTTCAGTGGAGATCATCTTCAAAAAAAGGGGGGGGGGCGTGTGTTCAAGATAGGCAGGTGGGCAGGAGTGGCAGCTTCTGAGAACAAAATGTTGACTCGCTTTTCCCCGGAGGGCAGGGCAGTGCCTGAGCACCCGAGCATCTTTGTTCCTGCCCACGCTCAAGTGGCTCTGCTCACACCGGCATCGATCCCCTCTGCGAAGTGTCTTTGTCATTTGCAGCTCTAAGTGCTGCAGTGGCTGCAGGCTGATGGAGTGGGGCTGGCGTGTTTGGGCGGCCAGAAGTGAGATGAGGGCTAGAATTCCCTGCTGGAGAGGGCCTTATCTTGATGAAAGGAGCCAGCGGCCAGACACTGCGAAGGGGCTTTGCACTTTGCATTAGCTACAAAGCTTAGTGGCATTAGAGCTTGGGGCCTGCCCACTCCCAGAGTGGCTGGGCTTGCTTAGGTTGGGGTCCAGGGGAGAGGGATAAAGAGTGTCTGGATCTCCATCAGGCACATCTGAGCCAGGAGAGGGGATGCCACCCTGGAAATAAAGCAAAGGCAGAACTACCGAAAGCTTCAGGCAAGACCTCTGCTTGGGGAAGTAGGACATGATCTTCCTGAGGACGACCTAAGTCTGGGGCTGTCCTAGCTCCTGCTTTTGTCCTCGTGTGATTACAAACAGCACTCTTTCTCACTCTCCCAAATGTCCCTCTCATCTTAGGTGTGTGCCTACACTGTAACCCAGGTGCCCAAGGACACAGTGCAAGCTGACATTTACCCAGTACTTGTCATGTGCCAGGCATAATTCTAAATACTCTTTAAAAAAAAAAAAAAACACACCTTTTGCTGTTGGAGTATAATTGTTTTACAATGTTGTGTTGGTTTCTGCTGTATCACAAGGTGAATCAGGTATATGTATACATGTATCCGCTCCCTCATTAGCTTCCATCCCATCTTTCCCCCACTCATCCCTCTAGGTCATCACAGAGCACCAAGCTATACAAGCTCCCTGTGCTATACAGCAGCTGCTCACTAGCTCTCTATTTTACACACACGTGTGTGTGTATGTGTTTTACTCACTCAGTCGTGTCTGACTCTTTGTGACCCCGTGGACGGTAGCCCACCAGGCTCCTCTGTCCATGGGAGTCTCCAGGCGAGAATCCTGGAGTGGGTTGCCAGTTCCTTCTCCAGGGGATCTTCCCGACCCAGGGATCAAAGCCGGGCCTCCCGCCTGGCAGGCAGATTCTTTACCATCTGAGCCCACATGGTAGAGTGTGTATGTCAGTGCCATGCTCCCAATTTGCCCCACCCTCCCCTTCCTCCCCACGTCCAGATGTCCTTTCTCTACGTCTGCTCAGGGCTCTGATTGCACTTTAATCTTCCCATGAGCCCTACCACCCAGATGTCCTCCCCAGGACGCGGCTGAGGACACGGGCATAGAGTGACTCTACCACTGGCCTAGGCCACCCAGAGGAGTGGCACTGTCAGAACCCAACCCAGCGCCGCCCCGAGGGGCTGCCTGGGCCTGCGGCCCGTTACAGCTCTTCACAGGGTTCTTAAGTGCAAGACAGAATCCGAGTACACTGTCCTTCTCAGGTTGTTGGCTGACTTCCAGAAACAAGTTTCCCAAGGTTTTCAAGCATAGGATGAACCTTAAGGTCCGTCTTCCTGCTTAGTTTGAAAAAGGAATACAATAAGCAGAAATCACTTGCCTTCAAGTGGGATGCGGGCTGGATAACAAAGTGCAAGTTTCTCCAACTCTGAAGGGGAAAGGTATCTGGACACCTGTACTTACAAAGGACACCTGTACTTACAAACTCTTGTTTCTCACAGTGCCACAGAAGTGCGCCTTTGCAGAGTAGGGACCCAATGTGTGTAACGAAAAGTGAGTTTTTAACAGGACCAGAGAATTTTAAAATAATACTAACAATACCTTGGGGTGCCCATTTCTTGCCAGTTCTAAGCAACTATCATGTAAATGGGCTTTTAATCACATCCTGAGAGAAGATATCAAGACTTGAAGATGGCACTATTTTTGATTAAGTGTTAGCCATTGAATCTGACCTCAGTGAGGATATTTGTTGCCAGTAGAGGTTGGTGTGCGGGGAGCTTTCACCCACATCAGAAACCCTTCACTTAGAGGGTTCCATCTTACAGCCCTTTGTCCTCTGTGAGGTGTTGGCTCTTTCAACCCGGGTTTGTAAACATGAGTCCGCATCTGCCCCAAAGGAGTCTCTGCCACTTTGGCGGTGTGCATCCCCTTCCTGGAATTTAGATGTGAGCAACAACAGACTGGTTCCAAATAGGAAAAGGAGTACATCAAGGCTGTATATTGTCACCCTGCTTATTTAACTTCTATGCAGAGTACATCATGAGAAACGCTGGGCTGGAGGAAGCACAAGCTGGAATCAAGATTTCCAGGAGAAATATCAATACCCTCAGATATGCAGAGGAAACCAACCTTATGCCAGAAAATGAAGAAGACTAAAGAGCCTCTTGATAAAAGTGAAAGAGAAGAGTGAAAAAGTTGGCTTAAAGCTTAACATTCAGAAAACTAAGATCATGGCATCCGGTCCCATCACTTCATGGGAAATAGATGGGGAAACAGGGGAAACAGTGGCAGACTTTATTTTTCTGGGCTCCAAAATCACTGCAGATGGTGATTGCAGCCATGAAATTAAAAGACGCTTACTCCTTGGAAGGAAAGTTATGACCAACCTAGACAGCATATTAAAAAGCAGAGACATTATTTTGCCAACAAAGGTCCACCTAGTCAAGGCTATGGTTTTTCCTGTGGTCATGTATGGATGTGAGAGTTGGACTATAAAGAAAGCTGAGCACTGAAGAATTGATGCTTTTGAACTGTGGTGTTGGAGAAGACTCTTTAGAGTCCCTTGGACTGCAAGGAGATCCAACCAGTCCATCCAAAAGGAGATCAGTCCTGGGTGTTCATTGGAAGAATTGATGCTGAAGCTGAAACTCCAATACTTTGTCCACCTGATGTGAAGAGCTGACTCATTTGGAAAGACCCTGATGCTGGGAAAGATTGAAGGCAGGAGGAGAAGGGGACGACAAAGGATGAGATGGTTGGATGGCATCACTGACTCGATGGAGATGGGTTTGGGTAGACTCCAGGAGCTGGTGATGGATAGGGAGGCCTGGCATGCTGTGGTTCATGGGGTCTCAAAGAGTCGGACACGACTGAGCAACTGAACTGAACTGAACTGAAACTCAGAGAGGAGAGTGGCTGAAGCAAAAAAAACCCAGAGTTGTGAGAGTTGGACTATAAAGAAAGCTGAGCACTGAAGAATTGATGCTTTTGAACTGTGGTGTTGGAGAAGACTCTTTAGAGTCCCTTGGACTGCAAGGAGATCCAACCAGTCCATCCAAAAGGAGATCAGTCCTGGGTGTTCATTGGAAGAATTGATGCTGAAGCTGAAACTCCAATACTTTGTCCACCTGATGTGAAGAGCTGACTCATTTGGAAAGACCCTGATGCTGGGAAAGATTGAAGGCAGGAGGAGAAGGGGACGACAAAGGATGAGATGGTTGGATGGCATCACTGACTCGATGGAGATGGGTTTGGGTAGACTCCAGGAGCTGGTGATGGATAGGGAGGCCTGGCATGCTGTGGTTCATGGGGTCTCAAAGAGTCGGACACGACTGAGCAACTGAACTGAACTGAACTGAAACTCAGAGAGGAGAGTGGCTGAAGCAAAAAAAACCCAGAGTGGCCTTGAAATCAACTTGCCTCTTACACCATTTGAAACCATCCTGAAAGGCTTCAAAGCCCAAGGGCAGGGAGATGGTTCATCATTTTCAAGGTCTCCATGAGGGGAGACTGACCTTCCCCAGAGCTTACAGCAGATCCAAGGTGGAGGTCGTGAGTGGTTTCCCAAGAAAACTACTGTGGCCTCCAAAATGCTGGCAAGAAGCCACTGGGTTTTGAGGGGCTGGTTCTTCCCATCTGGTGCATGAGGCAGGGGAGGGCCTGACGCAGAAGAGACTGGAATGGGAGCTCAGTGAGGACAAACCACCACACTTCTTTGGATTTTTGATGACAACTATTTAAGGAAAGAGGAATGTTCATCTATCACAATACAATAATTGATGTTTTCTACCAAGAAATTGTGTAAGGATACATTTTGAGTGGAATTAAAACACAATTTTGATGGTTATTGCTGTTTAGTCACTCAGTCATGTCCAACTCTTTGTGACCCCATAGATTGTAGCACACTTGGCTCCTCTGTCCATGGGATTCTCTATGCAAGAATACTGGAAGGGGTTGCCATGAAATGGTTAATAATTCTGTCTAAAAAAAAAAAAGACAGCTTCCTTTACTTGGTATCAAGATGGTGGGTTAACTTACCTGTTAATGATAAAAATCTCTCTGGATTCTTTTAAAGTCTATGTCAAGGGCCTGATCCTTCAAGTATTTATTCCAGACTCCTCAAAGGCTAGGAGATTTTCTTTGGTGGTGGTGGTGGATTAGTCACTTAGTCGTGTCCAACTCTTTGCCACCCCATGGATTGTAGTCTGCCAGTCTTCTCTGTCCGTGGGATTCTCCAGGCAAGAATACTGGAATGGGTTGCCATTTCCTTCTCCAGGGGATCTTCCAGACCCAGGCATAGAAACTAGGTCTCCTAGCATTGCAGATGGATTCTTTACAAACCTGCCACCAGGGAAGCCCTGGGAGCTTTTCTTTAAGACTTTATTATTTCACCTGCCATCAGAACTATGGTTGGTGTGTGTGTGTGTGGGTGTGTGTATGTGTGTGTGGGGGGTTGTGTGTTGGCTGTGTCTGGTTTTAGCTGCATCACTCAGAATCTTCATTGTGTCCCATGGGCTCAGTAGTTGTGGAGCATGGGCTTAGCTGCCCCACAGCATGTAGGATCTTAGTTCCCCGACCAGGGATTGAACCCAAGCTCCCTGCAATGGAAGGCAGATTCTTAACCCCTGGACCCCCAGGGAAATCCCAATGTGGATGGTATTTAAAGTCTCCTAAGATGTCTATGTACATTTTCCTTTATATTTCTCAGGTTGAATGTTTCTTTCTTTTCCCCTTCACGTCTCTGAAATCAGGACATACACTGGTGGTCCTCACAGGAATCGCCTGCGTTTCTGACTCAAGCAAGATCTTTTGGATGTTCTGATTGGGAACAATTTGATTCCATAAAACAAGGAGAGAAAAGAAAGCATATTCATTCCCTCTCCTCCAGCTTATCAAGAAGGTCCTTGCACTGTGATGTTTTATCCAATCTCTCCTTCTTTATTTCAAGATTACAAAATTTAAAGGACCATCTTAAACAACAACAAAATCTCTACCTACATTAGCAATTATCATTAACTCCCTTTTACAATCATTCCATTTTCCCTCCTGCTGCTCTAGGAAAATCTGAATTAAAAAGCCTGGTGCTGCTCAAGGGCAATTAATAGCACCGAGATGACAAAAGATCTTGGAACAGCTGACAAAGTGGCCCTGGGAGGGAACTGGGCCCTAGCTCAAAGTCACGGTGGGGAGCGTGTACCCCGTGCAGCCTGAGCTTTTATGCGTGAAGAATGAAAGGATTTTCATCACTCAAGATAATGCAATTAAAAAGTACACCACCAGAACCCACCCCATGCCAACTTGTTCAAAATTGGGCCTCGGACCCAGAGGCCTGGAATGAAATTGAAAGCTTAAACATCTCCATCGGCAGGGAGGGAGGGGCAAGCCTTGGTCTGCTTCCTTGTGCAGACAGGTACCTGTTAGAACAGGAGGGACATATGTTCATCGCCCGTGGTAAGAGATGATTGCAGGACTGAGGACAGGTGGACAGAGGGAGACCTGACTAATGTCAGAGAAGAAGCTAATTAAAGTGTGATCACAGGTCTCTTTCTCCCCTTTCTGCGCAGTGTTTCTGCCTTACGATGTATGCACACAATTTAACGTCCTTGGTGAGAGGGAAGCCACCATCTCTAATTGCCCGAAAATGACATCGTGTTTGCTGTCCTGGATGCGGAGTTGCCCAGGTGGAAATTGTTTTTTTGATTAGCGTGCTTGCACAGACTCTGCAAGGTCCAGTGTGCAGTTGGGAATTTTTTTTCTAATCTCACAGAGATGAGCACAATTTAGGCTGCTGATCACTGACACACCAGAGCAATCGGTCTTGGCAATCACTCTGACCCTGGATTGGCAAGGGCCCTGATGAGATGGAAAGGCATCTCCCTACCCAGAGACCCTGAGATGAGCCCGGGCCGGTTTAGGGAGGCCCGCTTTCTGTCATCTGGCTGTAAGGGCCCCAGCAGCAATCTTAACGCTGTTTACTCCTGCCTGGGGCTCACTCCACTATATTCCACCTCTCATTCTGACTCCTAGTGTGCTTCCTATCCCCAAGGTCACTCCTAACAGCACACACTTTCCAGGAGGGAGTCACACTACTGTTGGCTGTGAAAGACTCACATTGGCTTGTTCCCCTGAGACGTCCATGCAAAGGGGCAAGTTCACAGCACTCTTCTGTCCAATCAGAAAACTTCCCTATGAAGTTAGAGCTGGGAAAGAGTGGAAGGACATGAAGGAACTGGGGGAAATAAGTCCACAGAGGCAAAAGAGAAGGCAGCCATAGAGGTTTTGGCTGCCCAAGAATGACAGTTCGAGGTGGCCTTCCTGGGTGGTGCAGCAGGTTAAGAATCGCTTGCAATGCAAGGGATGCAAGAGACACAGGTTTGATCCCTGGGTCAGGAAGATCCCCCAAAGAAGGAAATGACAACCCAGTATGCTTGCCTGGGAAATCCCATGGACAGAGGAACCTGGCAGGCTATAATCTATGGGGTAGCAAAAAGTCAGGCACAAATGAGTAACTGAGCAGCATGCTCTTTTTTAACATTCATACTAAATCTTATAGGCAAGGTCTTTTATGGTGCTCATTTTACAGGTGAGAAAGCTGAGGCTTAAAGAGGTCAAAAACACACAGAAAGTGGCAGGGCCAGAATTCAAACTCATTACTCTGGGTTCAGACTTGGCCCAAACTCCTGAACAAGCTGAGTGTCCAACTGACACAGAGAAAATCCAAGATTCTGAAGGATAGACACATTTCCAGTTAACAAAACTAAATGAAACATAGCAACATCTACAATTTGTTATGAATGAGTTGTCTAGCCAAAACAGATAATGGGCAACTCCTAACCAATCTTCTCCTTCATGATGATCTTCTGTGGAACAGCTCCTATGGGGCCTCTGGGCTGACACATTTGGAGTTTCTTGGGAAAGACATAGAATTACAGCTGCCCCAAGCCTAGATAGAGCACAGGATGGTACTTGTTTCCAGGATGCACAATCCAAAGGGTGCTTGGGAAAGTGGAGGGGCCAGGGAAGGATGCATGGGAGGGTGGAGAAAATGTTTTTTAGAAGATGCAATTCCTTTGGGAAGAATTTGCATATCCACCACGTGAATGAACGGCAGTCAGGTATAGAAAGCAGGGCTAATCTAAATGCTAAAACCTCAGTCTGCTCAGAATGAATAGGCTTCTGGTCTGCACTCTATTGGCAATTAATGATACAGCATTCTGCTATGTCTCTCTTACTGCTGTCCTGTGTTATTGGCTTCAACCTTTATTGTTTACTTCCTCATGTATTATTGACCTGTCTCCCTGCCTTGTTGATAAGCTCCTGGAGAGGGGAAAATGAAGTTTTAAAATTATTTTTAACCCCTGTTGTACCTAACAGAACATCTAGTACGTATCGATTAGCTGATAAAGAAGATGCTCAAACTCATTTTTTTCTCCTAGTTTGATGTAACAAAAGGAATTTAATCTAAGACATACTGGAGGGGCTCAGAGGAGAACAGCAGGAAGAGCTTTTTCATCGCAACTCCAGATGCTTCATTCATGCATCTATCCATCCATTCATCTGGTAATCCATTTATTCCATATTCCTAAAATTATACCAACGAGCGGGGTACAAAGAGGAATAAGCATGTAGGTGTGTCCTTCAGGACCTCACAGCACCATAGGCAGGAAGAGAGGGCCATGGCTGCTAATATTTAGGGACGTGGGACTACCTGAGGGTCTCAGATTGCTGGTAAACATATCCTCATACCCTTGTCTATTAACTCAGTCATTCGCCCAATAAATATTTATTGAATCTTTACTGGAAACTGGGATATACGTGTGAATAAGGTAGATAAACACATTATACTCATGAAGCTCATAGTCTAGTGAATGAGACAGACATTTACAAACTAATACCAATGATTGTTTAATTGTAAATGCAATGAAAAAGAAGCGTGAGTTTATGTGGAAGTATACAATGGAGTGAAGAGGAACTAAAAAGCCTCTTGATGAAAGTGAAAGAGGAGAGTGAAAAAGTTGGCTTAAAGCTCAACATTCAGAAAACGGAGATATGGCATCCGGTCTCATCACTCCATGGAAAATAGATGGAGAAACAGTGGAAACAGTGTCAGACTTTATTTTGGGGGGCTGCAAAGTCACTGCAGATGGTGATTGCAGCCATGAAATTAAAAGACGCTTACTCCTTGGAAGAAAAGTTATGACCAACCTAGATAGCATATTCAAAAGCAGAGATATTACTTTGCCGACTAAGGTCCATCTAGTCAAGGCTATGGTTTTTCCTGTGGTCATGTATGGATGTGAGAGTTGGACTGTGAAGATGGCTGAGGGCCAAAGAATTGATGCTTTTGAACTGTGGTGTTGGAGAAGACTCTTGAGAGTCCCTTGGACTGCAAGGAGATCCAACCAGTCCATTCTGAAGGAGATCAACCCTGAGATTTCTTTGGAAGGAATGGTGCTGAAGCTGAAACTCCAGTACTTTGGCCACCTCATGCGAAGAGTTGATTCATTGGAAAAGACTTTGATGCTGAGAGGGTCTGGGGGCAGGAGAAGAAGGGGACGACCAAGGCTGAGATGGCTGGATGGCATCACTGACTCAATGGGCTTGAGTCTGAGTGAACTCCGGGAGTTGGTGATGGACAGGGAGGCCTGGCATGCTGCGTGAAAAGTTATGACCAACCTAGATAGCATATTCAAAAGCAGAGATATTACTTTGCCGACTAAGGTCCATCTAGTCAAGGCTATGGTTTTTCCTGTGGTCATGTATGGATGTGAGAGTTGGACTGTGAAGAAGGCTGAGCGCTGAAGAATTGATGCTTTTGAACTGTGGTGTTGGAGAAGACTCTTGAGAGTCCCTTGGATTGCAAGGAGATCCAACCAGTCCATTCTGAAGGAGATCAGCCCTGGGATTTCTTGGAAGGAATGATGCTAAAGCTGAAGCTCCAGTACTTTGGCCACCTCATGCGAAGAGTTGACTCATTGGAAAAGATTGTGATGGTGGGAAGGATTGGGGGCAGGAGGAGAAGGGGACGACAGAGGATGAGATGGCTGGATGGCATCACGGACTCGATGGACGTGAGTCTGAGTGAACTCCAGGAGTTGGTGATGGACAGGGAGGCCTGGCGTGCTGTGATTCATGGGGTCCCAAAGAGTCGGACACAACTGAGTGACTGAACTGAACTGATATTGCTTCTCCCCTTCTTGTGTCCTCACTGGTACCACTAGTTTGTTCTCTGTATCTGAATCTGTTTGTTTTGTTATACTCACTAGTTTTATTTCTTTAGATTCCACATGTAAGTGATAATATATAGTATTTGTCCTTCTCTATCTGACTTACTTTGCTAAGTGTAAATACCCTCCAGACTCGTCCATGTTGTTGTAAATGGTAAAATAACACTCTTTTTTATGGCTGAGTAATATTCCATTACACACACACACACACACACCACGTCTTTTTTTAAAAACAAGTTTTACTTAATTTTTTGGCCATGCTCTGCAGTAGATGGGATCTTAGCTCCCCCACCAAGGATTGAACCCATGACTCCTGCCTTGGAAGGTGGAATCTTAACCACTGGACCACCAGGGAAGTCCCTCCCACATCTTCTTTGTCTGTTCATCTAGCAACAGAACATTTTAAAGTGTAAGTCTGCCCTATGCTAAAATGTCCCAAATGTTGCAGGGGGCATTCTTTCACTAAGGAGATATTCCTTGTTTATCTGAGAGGCACACTTAACTGGATGTGTCTAAATAGGTGGCCAGCAGAGACTTCACTGAGAAGGTCTCTTTGAATGCAGACCTGGGGGAGGTGAGGTTGTGAGTCACATGGGTATCTGGGAGAGCAGGTGGAAGGGACAAATGCAAGGGTCTTCAGTGTGAACATTTTTGGTTTAGCAGAGGATTGACTTGATGTCACTTGTATTTGAACAGGATCTCAGACTTCCACACTGGGGATGGATTGAAGGGGCCAACAGCAGAAGCTATTGCAGTAATCCAGGCTAGAAGTGATGGTGGCTTGGACCAGAAGGGGCTGGATTCTGGATGTATTTTGAAGGCAGAGTCGGTTGCGTTTACTGATTGGATAGGAGCGAGAGAGGTAAGTCCAGGACTCCTAGATATTTACCCTCCACTTCGAAGGATGGAGTTTTTATGCACAGAGATAGGGAGCATGGTTGAACATTAGGGGAGAGGCACAGCTCAAGTCTGTTTTAGATGCAGTAAGTTTGGAGATGTCTGTTAGAAACTCAAGTAGTTACTGAGTCGGCCAGTGGGAGTATACATGAGACATCTGGCTGGAGTTAAGTTGGGAGACAGAATTCAAAGCCATGAGCCTTGGTGAGATCTCCAGGGAGTGAGTCTGAGTCAGAAAGAGGAAAGATCCATGGGCTGCACCCTGGGAACCTTTAGTCTTCTCAGTAAACCCCAGAGGTGGGGCCTGTGAGCACTTCCACTTTCATGGATGGAGGATTTGAGGCTTGGAGAAGGGAAGAAATGTGCTGAAGCCTGGGGCTGAGCTGGATGAACTTTCCTATTGGTCTCTGTTTCCTTCTTTCCCCATCCCTTCTCTGCATATGTGAGTGAGAACGAGATTTTTATTTTTAAACAATATTCATTTATTTGGCTTCACCGGGTCTTTGCTGTGGCATGTGAACTCACAGTTGTGACATGTGGGATCTCATTCCCTGACCAGGGATTGAACCTAGGCCCCCTGCATTGGGAGCATGAAATCTTCACTACTGGACCACCAGGGAAGTCCCTTTAAATGATTTTTAGATTGTTTAAATTAGTTAAATGGATAGAATGTGAAAGCCTTCATTTTAATAATTTTATTAAAAAAATTTTTTTACTTGGAGAATAATTGCTTTACAGTATTGTGTTGGTTTCTGCTGTACAGCTATACAAATCAGCCATAAGTGTGTAAATGTATATATATCCCCTCCCTCTTGAGCCTCCCTCCCCCCCNTAGTCCATTCACAGTGTTGTGCGACTGTCTTCACTCTATAGTCCCAGAACATTTCCATCACCCTAAAAGGAAGCCCTGAATCACCAGCCACTCCCGCTCCCCCTCCCCTCAGACTCTGGCAGCAACTCACCTGCTTCCTGTCTCTATGGACTTGCCTGTTCAAGGTCTTTCCCATGAATGAAATCACTCACTGTGTGTTTTTTGGTGTGTGTCATGTGTGTATCAGTAAGTCTTTCCTGTTTACGGCCAAACAGTGTTCCATTGCATGGATATGCCATTTGTTTCTCCATCACGCTGTGGTGGACATTTGGGTGGCTGCCATAGCCAGAATGACTTATCAGAGGATGTTATTGTCTTCTCAGCTCCCCACAGCTCCTGATCATACTTGTGACCAAATACGCATCTGGCCTCTGCTTGCCTCCCCCCACCCCACCCTCTTGATCCCTGCTGCCCCCATTCAGGCAGCACTGGCCTCTGGGAAGCTCCTTGTGTACACCAGAAGCCCCTTCTGCACCTTTGTGCTTTCTTGGTTTACACTCTTCCCCAGATATTCCCCTGCTCCAATTTCTACTAAAATGCATGTCCCCACCTACCATGTATTATAAAACTCTACCTCCAGTTCTTTATTCTGCTTTATCTCTTCAGAACATCTATCACAACCTGGTGTTATGTTACCATTGGTTTTAGCTATCATTGGGGATTGGTTCCCCAATGAATGATTTCATTCATAGGACAAGTTGCAGACACCAAAATCCACAAGATTCTGAAGTCCCATCATTGGCCCTCCGAACTGGTAGATTTGGCATCAGCAGATACAGAAGGCCAACTTAATTTAGTGAAAAAAAAGTCCGTGTATAAGTGCCTTGTGCAGTTCAAGCCCATGTTGTTTGAGGGTCAACTGGATAATAAATACATATGACTGTATATTGTAGCTATAGTAATTATTATATTGTTTCTTCCACTGTTGAATATTTTTTTCACTAGAATGGAAGATTTTGTTCCGCGTTCTGCACCACTGTGCCCTGAGGACTTAGAATAGATATTTCTGGCATGAACACTGCCAAGGTCTGAGGTTTGTTCATTTGCTGACCCCATTTTTCATGAGAGGTCCTGGGATGGAAAATGTGCCTGGGGCCTGGACACTTAGATTCCTTGTGGAAGCCTGGCTCTGAAAAGGAGGAACAGGAGAAAGAGCTTCTTCCCATCCCGTGGAAGGAATCTGTAAACTAGCTACACACAAGCAACATGCAAGTAGAGAAAAATTCAAAGCTGGAGAAGGACTGACTCGGATGGGAGGGGTGATGCAACAGAGGTTCCCATCCAGGCCACAGGGCTCCTGGTCCAGGAAGCTAACGAGCTGGGCTGAGGCTATATTTCGGTCACTTGCCAGCTGTGTGGCCTAGAAGGAAGACATTAACCCTCTCTGAGCTGCCAGTTGCTGTAAGTCCCAAAGAGACAATGGGTGTGCAAATAATTTGTTAATAGTAAGCAGATCACTGCTAATTATTTTCATTGTTTTTTACCTTAGTTTCTTCTTGATGCTAAATGGCAGAGTTTGGGCTCTTTGGGTGCAAGTAACAGAAACAGAACTCTGGCTTCCTTAATTTAAAAAGTGTTCTATGGCAAGGATACTGGGGAGTTCTCAGAAGTGGCGAAAAGCTGCAGAACCAGTCTCTCAAAGGATGCAGACTATCTCAGCTCCAGGGATTTGGATAACAGTTGGTACCATGAAACAGAGCTTCTCTGCTGGCTCCGATTGTAAAGAATCTGCCTGCAATTCAGGAGATGGGGGTTCGATCCCTGTGTTGGGAAGAACCCCTGGAGAAGGGAATGGCAAACCACAAAAGGCTTGTTGCGGGAATCCACTCCGCCTCTATTCATGGAGGAGAGCTTCTGACTGGCTTGGCTTGGGCTCAGTGCCTACCTCTGGGCTGGGTGAGGAAGATCTCCTTGACTGACAGGTCCACCAAGGTGGGGAGAGGTAGGGACATTTCCTCAAATGGAAGCATTTTATGAGGAAAAGGAGCCATAGGTGTTGGGTAGGGAAAACAAGAGACACTGATTAAAGTAACCAGAGCACAGCAGTTCCTGCATACTTGGTCTAGTGCAAGACTGAATGAGGAGCTGAATCAAAACAAGCCTTGATGCTGAGAGTTTTTGATTTTTATTGCAGGTGGAGGGAGCCAGCTGGAGGTTTCTGGACTTGGATATTCTTTAATTCTACAGTGTTTGGGGTCTGTCTGTTTGCTTAAAGCTCCCTCTTTGCAGTTCACACAATTAATTAAGCAAGTCTGGCCTTGTATGGTTTAGGGTGAGAACAGTTCCGTCAGAGAGTGAGGAGTCTCTGTGGAGCTGGCTGGCTGCTGCCCACTCTCTTGTTCTTTCCCGCTCAGGAGCAGAGCAACCCGATGTCAGAAGCCGGTTCTGAGTCATTGTCTGTGATCTCACCTTGGGACAATAGTGAGCAGTTGGTGTCTTTTCTTGTTTTGGAGCACATCCTGAGATGAAAGCGAAGGGAAGGGACGTAGGTGCATTCCCATTTCCTTTGGGCTTTACAGATCCTTTGCCCAGATATCACTTTGAAAAGTAACCTTTATGGTTAGGAAATGAATCCAGTCTCATTATGGAAAACTTAAAAAAAAAAAACTCAAAGAAGAAAAGAAATCAAGTATTACCCTTTGTGCCATCACAGCCCTACCAAGCAGTGTTATCATTTTGGGGCCTATCTTTTATCATTCCATTTCAATGCACATGTATGATGAGGCATATGACTTTTTTTTTCTAATTAATTGTCATATGGTAATTTTTCTAATTTATGGATATCAATGTTTATTATTATTATTATTCCTATTATTAATAACCTCTGATGTCTACAGAGTCCATTGCCATTGGACCCCGTTGCCTTCTCAGTTTGGTTGAACAAAGGAAGAAAGGGTGCTGCTAATTTGCTCATCAGGATGAGAAGTGAAAACTGAGGCCCAACAGCTGATGGTTAAGAGCTTGACCTCCACAGTAACCATGGCTAACATTTATAAAGTGTTTCCTCTGTGCCAGGTACTATTTTAAGCACTTTTTAAAAATACAAAGTCATCTACTCACAGCGAAGGAGGAAGCATGATGAAGAGGAAAAACCACCTCTGTGTTTCTCCATTACTCTCTTGCTCACGACACTTTTGACACCAGATGTGTGGGTTTTCCACCCCCAGCAATTCTCTGACACCAGCTGTGTGCCCCCTAGTTCAGTGTAGTTCTAAGCGGAGTTAGCACAGACTTTCTGTGGGTCAACGTGCTATGTGAGTGGTTTTGGTGAGCGTGCCTTAAAGTCGGAGTTTTTAAAGAGGAATTTGAATTGAAATGTGGCTGTGGACACATGTCTTGGGTCCCTTTACAGAAAGCTTCTTGGCAGTCTTTCTCTTCCGCATCCCCCACTTCCTCCAAAACCCACCACACTTGTGCTTCTCAGCCCCACTGCTGCTCTTGAAGCCTTACCAGCGACTTCCTTTCGATGAGACCCAGGGCCCCCTTTTCTGGTCCTGGTTTCTCGACTTAGCAGAATTCACTACTGTTGACTATCCATTATTAAAATCAAAGTAAAATTAATTGTGGCAAAATACACATAATAAAATATACCGTATTAACCATTTACAAGTTTATAATTCAGTAGTGTCACATATATTCTCATTGCTGGATAACAAGTCTTCAGAGCTTTCTTCATCTTGCAAAACTGAAACTCTATACCCATGAAACAACAACTCCTCATTCTTCTCCTCCACCACCCCAGGCAGCCATCATTCTGCTTTTGATCTCTCTAGAATCTGACTGCTACTCTAGTGACCTCATATAAGTGGAATCATGCAATGGTCATCTTTTTGTGACTGGCTTATTTCACTGAGCATGATCCTCAGGGATCATCTATGTAGCAGCCTGTGTCAGAATTTTCTTCCTTTGTAACACTGAATATTATTCCTATGGTGTATACATTGCATTTTGTTTATCCCTCTGTCCATTGATGGATGATGCTTGGGTTGCTTCCTCTTTTTGGCTATTGTGAATGCCGCTGCTATGGACATGGGTGCAAAGATATCTCTGAGCACTGCCTTCTTTTGAAATGTGGTTTCTTATCCTTAGAGACAAGGTGGTGGAGTAGAAGGACTTGAGCTCACCTCCTCTCCTGAATACACCAAAAATCACAACTAACTTCTGAGCAACCATCGAATAAATAGACTGGAACCTGCTGAAAAAGATACTCTATGTCCAAAGACATAGAAGAAGCCACAGTGAAACAGTAGGAGGGGTGCTTTTGTGATATAATCAAATCCCATACCCACCAGGTAGGTGACCCACAAACTAGAAAATAATTTTATTGCAGAAGTTCTCCCACAGGAGTGAGAGTTCTGAGCCCCACATCAGGCTCTTCAGCCTGAGGGTCTGGCCTTGGGAGGAGGAGTCCCAGAGCATTTAATTATGAAGGCCAGAAGGGCTTGAGTGCAGGAGCTACAGAGGAAACAGAGACTCTACTCTTGGAGGGCTCAGAGGTTAAAGCGTCTGCCTCCAATGCGGGAGACGTGGGTTCGATCCCTGGGTCGGGAAGATCCCCTGGAGAAGGAAATGGCAATCCACTCCAGTATTCTTGCCTGGAGAATCCCATGGACAGAGAAGCCTAGTACATTACAGTCTATGGGGTCGCAAAGAGTCGGACACGACTGAGCGACTTCACCTTCACCTTCACCTTCACTCTTGGAGGGCACACACAAGGTTTTGTGTGTGCTGGGACCTAGCGACTCCATAGCACCCTGGGCCAGACATACCTGCAGATCTTGGAGGGTCTTCTGGGGAGGTGGGGGTCAGTTGTGGCTCACTGTGGGGGCAAGGACATTGCTGGTGGAGGCCCCAGAGAATATTCATTGGTGTGAGCTCTTCCAGAGGTTGCCATCTTGGCATTCAGACCTGGTCTCACCCAATAGTCTGCAGCCTCCAGTGCTGGAATGCCTCAACCAGACAGCCAACAGGGTGGGAACAGAGCCCCACCCATCAGCAGAATAGCTGCCTAAAGTTGTCCTGAGTGCATAGCTGCCTCTAAACATACCCCATGACGTGTCTCTGCCCACCACTGGGGTAAGATTCAGCTCCACCCACCAGTGGGCAGGCACCAGTCTCTCCCACCAGGAAGTCTGCACAAACCCCTGGGCCAACCTCACCCACCAGGGGACGACACTAGAAGCAAGAGGAACCACACACCTGCAGCCTGACAAACAGAGACCACAAACATGGAAACTGAGACAAGATGAGATAGCAGAGAAATATGTCCCAGACGAAGGAACAAGATAAACTCCCAGAAGAACACCTAAGTGAAGTGGAGATAGGCAATCTGACTGAAAAAGAATTCAGAGTAATGATGATAAAGATGATACAAGATCTTGGAAAAAGAATGGAGGCATAGGAGGAGAAGATACAAGGAATATTTAACAAAGAACTGGGAAGACTTAAAGAATGAACATAGAGAGATGAACAGTACAATAATTGAAGTGAAAAAATGCATTAGGAGAAATCAATAGCAGAGTAAATAAGATAGAGGAACGAATAAGTGAGCTGGAAGACATAGTGGTAGAAATCTTTGCTGCAGCTCAGAATAATGAAATGTGTTTTTGTCTGTTTCTTTTTGGTTTCTGCCGCTTTGTCTTTTCATCCTGTTTTTTTTTCCGATGAATTTGGTATCATTGTTACCCTCTTTTGGGCTTCCCTGGTAGCTAAGACAGTAAAGAATCCACCTGCCAATGCAGGAGGTGTAAGAGATGTGTGTTCTCTCCCTGGGTCAGGAAGATCCCCTGGAGAAGGGAATGGCAACCCACTCTAGTATTCTTGTCTGGAAAACCCAGTGGGCAGAGGAGCCTGCTAGGCTACAGTCCATGGGGTTGCAAAGAATCAGACATGACTGAGTGACTAATACTTCCACGTCCACTACCCTCTTTTACATACGAGGAAACTGAGGCACAGCTTGATTAGGTCAGTTGCTCCAGTCATAGCTTGAAAGTAGGAGCCAGGACATACAACTTAACATCAAAAAAAAAACAAAAAAAAACCCCGATTTTAAAAATGGCCAGAAGCCTGGAACAGACATCTTTTCCAAAGAAATGCAGATGACCAACAGGCACATGTAAAGGTGCTCAGCATCACTAATCATCAGGCAAATGCAAATCAAACAATAATGAGATATCGCCTCACACTTGTCAGAATGGCCATCATCAAAAAGAAGACAAATAACAAATGTTGGAGAGGGTGTGGAGTAAAGGGAACGCTCATACTCTGTTGGTCGGAATAGTGCAGTCACTATGGAAAACAGTATGGAGGTTTCTCAAAAACTAAAAGTAGAGCTACCGTATGACCCAGCAATTCCACTGCTGGGTATATATCTGAAAAAAACCAAAATCACTATAATTTGAAAAGATACATGTACCACCTATATATAAAACAGAGTGAGTGCTACTTGGCCATGAAAAAGAATGAAATTTTGTCATTTGCAGCAACATGAGTAGACTTGGAGGGCATTATGCTAAATGAAATAAAGCAGACATAGAAAGACAAATACTGTATGATAGCACATGAGGAATCTAAAAAATACAATGAACTAGTTAGTGAATATAAAAGAAAAGAAGCAGATTCACGGATACAGAGGACTGGTATCATACACTGGTAATGATAACGGTCCTTTCCAGTGGGGAAAGGGAAGGAGTGAGGGGGCAATATAGGGGCAGGCAAGTAAGAGGTACAAACTATGATGTATCAAATAAGCTACAGAGTTGTGTGAAAATTGTATAAAAATTATGTTGAATTGGTTCATGGTGCTTTTCAGGTCTACTCTATCCTTCACTTTTTTGTATATTCATTCTATTAATTTTTGAGAGTTTGATATTGAAACTCCAACTAAATATATTAATTTATCGAATTAAAAAATAATTGAAATATATAGTGGAACTATATGTAACTTTGCTCTGTATTTTCCAAGTCCATAAATGTGTTATAATACTTTCATAATTTAAAAAATAAAGAAAGAGAAAAAAAGCTATAAGGATATATTGTACAACAGAAGAAATCTAGCCAATATTTTATAACTGTAAATGAGCATAGTCTTTAAATATTGTCAATCACTATATTGTACACCTGTAAGTTACATAAAATCGTATATCAAATATACTTCAACTGAAAAAACCTCTTAAACTCTTTATAAGAAGCAGGTAGGAGCTGGGATTTAACATCAGGCAGTCTGTCTGCAAGGAAATCCAAGCAATCCATCTGAAGGATGGATCAGCCCTGGGATTTCTTTGGAAGGAATGATGCTAAAGTTGAAACTCCAGTACTTTGGCCACCTCATGTGAAGAGTTGACTCATTGGAAGAGACTCTGATGCTGGGAGGGATTGGGGGCAGGAGGAGAAGGGGACAACAGAGGATGAGATGGCTGGATGGTATCACTAATTCAATGGGCGTGAGTCTGAGTGAACTCCGGGAGTTGGTGATGGACAGGGAGGCCTGGCATGCTGTGATTCATGGGGTCACAAAGAGTCGGACATGACTGAGTGACTGAACTGAACTGAGTCTGTCTACAGAGCTCCTGTTCTTACGATTAAGTTCTCCATTTTCTCATAATCTGTATCTCCTACCTGGTTCTCTCTCTGAATTGCTGTTGTTTAAGCCACTCAATCTATGGTATTTTGTTATGGCAGCCAGAGCTGACTAATACACATGGGTATGTCCAGGTGGCTTATTTATAACTTGAGGTGTGTTCCAAATAGTTGAGCATCAATTCTGATTGGCTGGCTTCCATGCTCTTCCAGGTATAAAATATTTTGAGTATTACCCCTGCATGTAATTATATGCTAGCTCCCCTTATTCACCCCACCCCTGTGACATTGATCTCTCTGAGGGCAAGAACTGTGTCTTACTCATCTGTGTATCCCAAGGCTCCAGTAAATGTTCACTGAGTGACTGAATCCATCTTATTTTTCATCCACAGACAAAAAGATCATTCTCTTGAAGGATATAAAGCCCTGTTATCCCTTTGTGTTTAATATCCTTGTCCTCATCCTTGCCTTGATTTTCTGGGTGTGTTTCTTGGGATGATTCTGGGTAGGGCTCACCCTAGGCAGAGGGTCCTTCCCTACCTTGAAAAAATGACCTGAGGAGCTGAAAAGTTACAGAATCTGGATGAAGGAAACTCAGATGTTATCACACATGCAGGTGCCTACGCTGTGTGCATTGTAATCAACTTCTGTGTAATGGTGAGAGATCTAGAAGCTTTAGAAGCTAGTGAAAGTGTGAAAGTGTTAGACGCTCAGTCGTGTCCGACTCTTTGCAACCCCATGGACTGGACTGTATATCCCACCAGGCTCCTCAGTCCATGGAGTTCTTCAGGCAAGAATACTGGAGCGGGTTCCCATTTCCTTCTCCAGAGGATCTTCCCAACCCAGGGATCGAACCTGTGTCTCTTATGTGTCCTGCATTGGCAGGTGAGTTCTTTACCACCTGGGAAGCCCATAGAAGGTAGAAAAATATTTAAATATCAAAGAAAACCTTATTCTTCTAGAGAAGTGGGGTAGAGTAATAGGAAGAATACAGACTCTAGAACCAGAAAATCTGAGTTTGGGTCCAGGCTCCACTACTCAGAAGTGAAAGTTAGTTATTACTTACTAGCTAAAATGAATTGTTTACATGAGTGTCTACTTTTTGTGTTGTGTTCTGTGGGTTTTGACAAATGTTAATGACTTGTATGGTTTCAATGTGTCTGCCCTCTCACAATCAACTGTGGAAAATTCTGAGAGAGATGGGAATACCAGATCACCTGACCTGCCTCTTGAGAAATCTGTATGCAGGTCAGGAAGCAACAGTCAGAACTGGACATGGAACAACAGACTGGTTCTAAATAGGAAAAGGAGTGTGTCAAGGCTATATATTGTCACCCTGCTTATTTAACTTCTATGCAAAGTACATCATGAGAAACGCGGGACTGGAAGAAACACAAGCTGGAATCAAGATTGCCAGGAGAAATATCAATAGCCTCAGATATGCAGATGACACCACCCTTATAGAGAAAGTGAAGAGGAATTAAAGAGCCTCTTGATGAAAGTGGAGGAGGAGAGTAAAAAAGTTGGCTTAAAGCTCAACATTCAGAAAACGAAGATCATGGCATCTGGTCCCATTACTTCATGGGAAATAGATGGGGAAACAGTGGAAACAGTGTCAGGCTTTATTTTTTGGGCTCCTAAATCACTGCAGATGGTGATTGCAGCCTGAAATTAAAAGACACTTACTCCTTGGAAGAAAAGTTATGACCAACCTAGATAGCATATTCAAAAGCAGAGACATTACTTTGTCGACTAAGATCCATCTAGTCAAGGCTATGGTTTTTCCTGTGGTCATGTATGGATGTGAGAGTTGGACTGTGAAGAAGGCTGAATGCTGAAGAATTGATGCTTTTGAACTGTGGTGTTGGAGAAGACTCTTGAGAATCCCTTGGACTGCAAGGAGATCCAACCAGTCCATCTGAAGGAGATCAGCCCTGGGATTTCTTTGGAAGGAATGATGCTAAAGCTGAAACTCCAGTACTTGGGCCACCTCATGTCAAGAGTTGACTCATTAGAAAAGACTCTGATGCTGGGAGGGATTGGGGGCAGGAGGAGAAGGGGACGACAGAGGATGAGATGGCTGGATGGCATCACTGACTCAATGGGCGTGAGTCTAAGTGAACTCCGGGAGTTGGTGATGGACAGGGAGGCCTGGCGATTCATGGGGTCGCAAAGAGTCGGACACGACTGAATGACTGAACTGAACTGAATTGAACTGAATGACTTGTATTGACCAACACAGTATCATACAGAATAATTACTCAGCCCTAAAAACCACTGATTCTCCACCTGTTCATCCCCATCTCTCCTGCAAACCCCTGACAATCTCTGATCTTTGTGCATACACTTGAACAATGTTATTATTTATTTATTTTTGGTTGCACTGGGTCTTCATTCCTGTGTGAGGGCTTTCTGTAGTTACAGCAAATGGGGGCTACTTTCGAGTTGAGGTGCAAAAGCATCTCATTGTGATGGCTTCTCCTGTTCAGAGCACGGCCTCTGGAGCAAGGGCTCAGTGGTTGTGGTGCAAGGGCTTAGGTGCTCCAAGGATGTGGGATCTTCCTGAATCAGGGATCAAACCCGTATCCTCTGCACTGGCAGGCAGATTCTTAACCACTGGACCACCAGCAAAGTCCCGTGTGTACACTTTTAAGTGTACAGTGTCCCTGCCAACTAGCAAATGCATTGTTTTAGATGCTGGAAATCTGATTTTTGCTTTTAAGCCTCCCACCCTGGGTGAGAATGCACAGCAAGGTCAGGAGAGTTTGTTCTTGTCTTAGGGCCATTCATTGGTTGGCCTCCTCATTATAAGGCTATAGTAGAATGACAGTGTTGACCTTACAGGGTTGTGTTAAGGATTACATATGTGAAAACTAAAAACCTCTCCCAGATGTTAACCATCACTGCCATCTCTAATTTTGATTTGGGGTAAGTCTATCAGAGAGGAGTTAGTATTTATTTTAATATGCAAAAGGGTTTGCTAAGCAAATGTAGGGACTGCAGGGGAATGTTTAACTCAGAGAATGAGCTTTTGAAAAACAGTTAGCAGCTGCCATTTGTGAAATAATGTGCCACCCAACTGGGCTATTCCCCCAGGCTTAGTCCTTACCTCCTGTTCTCCTCCTGCTCTGTCATCAGCAAATGCATTTATTTTTCATGGCTTCTCCCATTTCTTGTTGGATAAATTCCAAATCTGTTTGTAATACTATCCTGTCACCTGAGTCCTGGTCAGTATCTTTGACTATTTCTTGGAGAGTTCCACTCAATGTCCCAACTTCACATCAAATTCAGAAAGGCAAGCTCCTTTGAGGATGTAGAGAAATGGAAACACTGGTGTGTTTTTGATGGGAATATAGAATATTGCAGCTACTATGGCAAAGAGTGTGACAGTTCCTCAAATAATTAAAAATAGAGTTACCATATGATCCAGCAATTCCACACCTGGTCATACATCCACAAGAGTTGAAAGAGGGTCTTGAAGAGACCCAAAGAAAGGCAATACCAAAGATGCTCAAACTACCACACAATTGCACTCATCTCACACTCTAGTAAAGTGATGCTCAAAATTCTCCAAGCCAGCCTTCAGCAATACATGAACCGTGAACTTCCAGATGTTCAAGCTGGTTTTAGAAAAGGCAGAGGAACCAGAGATCAAATTGCCAACATCCACTGGATCATCAAAAAAGCAAGAGAGTTCCAGAAAAACATCTATTTCTGCTTTATTGCGGAGAAGGCAATGGCACCCCACTCCAGTACTCTTGCCTGGAAAATCCCATGGATGGAGGAGCCTGGTGGGCTGCAGTCCATGGGGTTGCTAAGAGTCAGACACGACTGAACGACTTCACTTTCACTTTTCACTTTCATGTATTGGAGAAGGAAATGGCAACCCACTCCAGTGTTCTTGCCTGGAGAATCCCAGGGATGGGGGAGCCTGGTGGGCTGCCATCTATGGGGTCACACAGAGTCGGACACGACTGAAGTGACTTGGCAGTAGCAGCTGCCTTATTGACTACACCAAAGCCTTTGACTGTGTGGATCACAATAAACTGTGGAAAATTCTGAAAGAAATAGGAATACCAGACCACCTGACTTGCCTCTTGAGAAACCTATATGCAAGTCAGGAAGCAACAGTTAGAACTGGACATGGAACAACAGACTGGTTCCAAATAGGAAAAGGAGTACGTCAAGGCTGTATATTGTCACCCTGCTTATTTAATTTATATGCAGAATACATCATGAGAAACGCTAGGCTGGAAGAAACACAAGCTGGAATCAAGATTGCTGGGAGAAATCTCAATAACCTCAGATATGCAGATGACACCACCCTTATGGCAGAAAGTGAAGAGGAACTAAAAAGCCTCTTTATGAAAGGGAAAGAGGAGAGTGAAAAAGTTGGCTTAAAGCTCAACATTCAGAAAACGAAGATCATGGCATCCATTCCCATGACTTCATGGGAAATAGATGGGGAAACAGTGGAAACAGTGTCAGACTTTAGTTTTTGGGTTCCAAAATCACTGTAGATGGTGATTGAGCCATGAAATTAAAAGACGCTTACTCCTTGGAAGGAAAGTTATGACCAACATAGACAGCATATTAAAAAGCAGAGATATTACTTTGCTAACAAAGGTCCATCTAGTCAAGGCTATGGTTTTTCCAGTGGTCATGTATGGATGTGAGAGTTGGACTGTGAAGAAAGCTGAGCGCCGAAGAATTTGATGCTTTTGAACTGTGGTGTTGAAGCAGAGTCTTGCGAGTTCCTTGGACTGCAAGGAGATCCAACCAGTCCATTCTAAAGGAGATCAGTCCTGGGTATTCATTGGAAGGACTGATGCTGAGGCTGAAACTCCAGTACTTTGGCCACCTCATGTGAAGAGTTGACTCATTGGAAAAGACCCTGATGCTGGGAGGGATTGGGGGCAGGAGGAGAAGGGGACGACAGAAGATGAGATGGCTGGATGGCATCACTGACAATGCACATGAGTTTGGGTAAACTCTGGGAGTTGGTGATGGACAGGGAGGCCTGGCATGCTGCAATTCATGGGGTTGCAAAGACTCGGACATGACTGAGCGACTGAACTGAACTGAGCTTGAAGAGATATTTGCACAACCATATTCATTGCAGGGTTATTCACAATCGTCAAAAGATAGAAGCAACTCAAATGTCCATTGGCTGATGAAGGAGAAATAAATTGTAGTATATGCATACAACAGAATATCATTCAGCCTTATGAAGGAAAGAAAGGACTTCCTTGGCAGTCCAGTGGTTAAGACTGTGTGCTTCCACTGAAGGGGGTGAGGTCTCACTCCCTGGTTGGGGAACTAAGATCCCAGATGTTGCATGTGTAGCACTGCCCCCCCACCTCCCACAAAAAAAACCCCAAACCAAAACCAAAGCCCAACTAGCCAATCAAAACCCTGGCTTCTGATCTCAGCAGCTCAAAAGAGACATGCCCTAGCTCAGGGAGAGGAGTGGAGTGGAGTGCTTACCTGGGACCTGGTGTTGCACAGCTGAGTTTTAATCCCAGCTCCATGGAAGCTTGGCCAAGTTCCTTAACTTCTCTATGTCTGTTTCCTTGTCTGTAAAGTATATATAATATACATATTTCACAAAGTTGTTGTATTAAATGAGTTAATCCACATACAGAGTTTAGAAGAATGGTTGGTATGTAGTAGATGTTCACTAAATGTCCGCTACGTGGCCCCTCTCCTCCTGGAAGCACCTGCCTTCTCTTCTCTACCTGTCTGAACTGTCCACATCTTATAAGTCCCAGATGGAAATTTCTCTTCTTATTAAAACCTTTTCTGACCATCCTCTTCTCGAAACAGTCATAGTATTTTGCCTGTAGCACTCATTTAATACTAATTTGTATTGTATATTACAAATAGTTATGCTACATGTATATAACCAAAGTGCTTTTGAAAGCCATTGGAAAGAGGTGTGAAATGATTAAAATAGTAAGATCTATGAGGAGTTGGAGATAGGGGAAATGACCGCTTATGTTCTACAGGGTGAATGCTGGGCTCCCCTGAAAGCAGAGCCTGCCAGAGGCCACTCATTTTTTTGGGAAGTGGTTTCACAGAGTAGGAGTAAGGGAGTGTGGAGAATGGAGGAGGAAAAGCTGATTTAAGAGCACTGTTATGGTTCGTTTTACTAATCAACTTGGCTAGGCTATCATGCCCAATTACTTGTTCAAACACCAGTCTAGATGTTGCTGTAAAAGTACTCTTTAGATGTGATTAACATTTAAATCAGTAAAGCAGATTACCCTCCATCATGTGGGTGGGCCTCATGCAATCAGTTGAAGACCTTAAAAATAAGGTCTTAAGAATAAAGACTGAAGTTTTCCAAAGCAAGAGCAACTCTGCCTCCAGAATGCAACACAGAACCCCTGGCTGGGTTTCAGTCTGTGAATTTGACTCAAGACTGCAACATCAGCTCTTATCTCAATCTCTAGCCTGCTGGCTTGCTCGTTAGATTTTGGACTTGCCAGCCCCTACAACTGCAGGAGCCAATTCCTTAAGTGAAACCTCCCTTTGTATATATTCTGTTGGTTCTGTTTCTCTAGGGAACCCTACTAATACAGGCATGCTGTTGAAGTCACTGCTGTAGGCAACTCTGGCTCATCATCAGAAAGCCTCTGACATTTGTCTGCTGAGAATTTACCCCAGAAGTATTGATGTTTATCCCTGGCTTCAGCCCCCAGGTTGAGGCTGCACCTGGGAGTATTACCTCCTTGGCAGTTTCTGAGCTGTCATGTGAGTTTGATGAGAAGGTTCCTGTTGGTGTTTATGGGCATCAGAGAAGCTCTGGGGACTAATGCTTTGGGCTGCAGCAGAGCCTTCATGGAACCATCCAGCACAGCCTTCCCCACAAAGCAGTGGCAATGGCTACTAGCCATTCCAGACTTATAGTTTCCAGTGAGATAAACTCATTGGGTAGATTGTTGACTTTCTGGTAACTTGGGCCTGACTCTCAGAATTGCCTCTCCTTGTCCATGTTTGGGTCTTATACCCATCCTGAATAATCCCTTTGGCCAGGGAATTAAAATTGTCTGATTAGACAGGTGTAGATCAGATGTCTCCCTGGATCCAAGGACTGAAGGCTGGGGGAAGTAGTTTCCCAAGGAAGTGATGAGCAGGCAAAAATCATGTCTTATATATATAGTTTTATTTATTTATTTATTTATTTTTAATTTTTGGTTGCGCTGGGTCTTTGTTTCCTGATCTACTCATGCAAGGAGAAGAATCTCATCAATGTTTTGGTGTTTCTTACCTTAGTAAGCTGTTCCTTCTTCCTGTGTGGTTTGCTTGTGCTACTGGGTATAACTGACAGATGGAGGCAGATACAATGGCATTATTATTTAGTCTCAAAATGCTTTCCTCTATGGTTTTGTTTAAAAGTTGTCTATTTTAGGAGTATTAAAATCTGCATTTATTAACCATTTATATGCACCAGGTCCTGTGCTAAGTGCTTCCAGCATTACCTCACTTAACTTTCACAACATCTTCCAAACGGTCTCATTATGTTCCTTTGAGAAAACTGACATTTAGAGGAATAAGTCAAACCAAGATTCACCTCTGTTTTTGCCACCACATAAAAAAAATCTGGGTGAACCTGATATGGTTTATCTGTGACCTTTTAAAATGAAAACCTTTATTCATAATTTGAGGAAAGTATATGAAATAAGCATTACTTACACAGCCTTGTCTAACTCATTGAAACTAAGCCATGCCGTGTGGGGCCACCCAAGACAGACGGGTCATGGTGGAGAGGTCTGACAGAATTTTGTCCCACTGGAGAAGGGAATGGCAAACCACTTCAGTATTCTTGCCTTGAGAACCCCATGAACAATATGAAAAGGCAAAATGATAGGATACTGAAAGAGGAACTCCCCAGGTCAGTAGGTGCCCAATATGCTGCTGGAGATCAGTGGAGAAATAACTCCAGAAAGAATGAAGGGATGGGGCCAAAGCAAAAACAATACCCAGTTGTGGATGTGACTGGTGATAGAGGCAAGGTCTGATGCAGTAAAGAGCAATATTGCATAGGAACCTAGAATGTCAGGTCCAAGTTATGACCAAACTAGATAGCATATTGAAAAGCAGAAACATTACTTTGCCAACAAAGGTCCATCTAGTCAAGGCTATGGTTTTTCCAGTGGTCATGTATGGATGTGAAAGTTGGTCTGTGAAGGAAGCTGAGCACTGAAGAATTGATGCTTTTGAACTGTGGTTTTGGAGAAGACTCTTTAACAGTCCCTTGGACTGTAAGGAGATCCAACCAGTCCATCCTAAAGGAAATCAGTCTTGCGTGTTCATTGGAAGGACTGATGCTGAGGCTGAAACTCCAAAACTTTGGCCACCTCATGTGAGGAGTTGACTCATTGGAAAAGACCCTGATGCTGGGAGGGATTGGAGGCAGGAGGAGAAGAGGATGACAGAGGATAAGATGGCTGGATGGCATCACTGATTCGATGGACATGAGTTTGAGTGACCCCTGGGAGTTGGTGATGAACAGGCAGGCCTGGTGTGCTGTGATTCATGGGGTTGCAAAGAGTGGGACATGACTGAGTGAGTAAATTGAACTGAACTGAACCTTATATGTAACAGTCTGTGTATTAGAGTTTAAATCTAGGTCCTTCAGGCTTCAAGCACTACAGATTTTCTTTATGAATATATTTTCAAACAATATGAAAGAGTAAATAGTGTAAAGCTCTATGCCCACCCACCCTATCCCTAAGCCACCCAGCAGGCCCATCTCCAAATAGCCATCATCACTTTTATTGGTTTCCTTTTAAAGTTTATGCAAATATAAGAAATATGAATATATAATATTTTCTTCCCTTTTACTAAAAGCTAATATGTTTAATATATTTATTAAAAATTTTATTGAAGTATAGTTGATTTATAATGTTGTGTTAATTTCTTCTGTATAGCAGTGTGACTCAATTATACTTATCCATATAGCCACTCTTTTTTAGATTTTTTTCCCATATAGGCCATTACAGAGTATTGAGTAGATTTCCCTGTGCTATACCTTAGGTCCTTGTTATTTTTCTACTTTATATATTGTTGTTTTAGTCGCTCAGTCATTTCTGACTCTTTTTGACCCTATGCACTGTAGCTCTGCCAGGCTCCTCTGTCCATGGGATTTCCCAGGCAAGAATACTGGAGTGGGTTGCCATTTCCTTGTCCAGGGAATATTCCGGACCCAGGGATCACACCCGTGGCTCCTGCATTGGCAGGTGGATTCTTTACCACTGAGCCACCTGGGAAGCCCATTTTATGTACAGTAGTGTGTATATATCAGTCCCAATCTCCCCATGTATCCCTCCCCTTGCCCTTATCCTTGGTAACCATAAGTTCATTTTCTAAATCTGTAGAAACTTTTTTTGTTTTGTAGATAAGTTCTTTTGTACCCTTGTTTTTTAAGGCTGAAAGCTAATATATGTTACATCCTATTATGCATTTTTCCTTTTTCCAGGAATTTCTCACCTTAACAACATAAATTCTCTCCAGAGTAATTCATAGAATGTCCTCATTTTTTTCCCATCATGGTTGCCTAGTATTCCATCATATTGATGATTCATGGCATTTTCCCAGTTCTCTATTGTGGATATTTAGAATTGTTGTATCTTTTTTACTCCAGTACATTGATTATATTTGTATATACCTCATCGGTAGCTCAGAGGTTAAAGCATCTGCCTGGAATGTAGGAGACCCAGGTTCAATCCCTGGGTTGGGAAGATCCCCTGGAGAAGGAAATGGCAACCCACTCCAGTACACTTGCCTGGAGAATCCCATGGAGGGAGGAGCCTGTTAGGCTACAGTCCATGGGGTCGCAAAGAGTTGGACACGACTGAGTGACTGCACTTCACTTCATACCTCATTTTATACACATGCAAATATATCTGAAGGATAAAGTGGGATTGCTAAATTATAGGCTATATGGGTTTGTAATTTTGACAGATGCTGTTGAACCATCTTCCATGGTGCTTATACCAATAAGACACTCCACCAGCAAGGTTCAGAGTGTCTCTTTCTACTCAACCTCATCAGCTGAACAGCTTGTCAACTTGAGGGTTTTCCTTATCTGATAGATTTTTTTAAAGTGGTATCTAACTGCAGTTTCAATATGCATTTTTCTTCTTATGCATGAGATTGAGCATCTTTTCATGTGTTCATCCCTTTTCCCATGCCAGTCCTCTTAGCTGTGACACCAGGCTGCCTCCCATTACTTTGACACCCCTACACCATGCTTCCTTAGGGGCATGAGGGTGACATGGTAGGCAGAGCTATGGACCAGTCTGAGGGTTCTGATCCTCATTCTGAAAAGTCTCCAGAATGAAAAGACTCTTAGACACTAACATGGTGGCTTCTTGGGTCCCTTCCAGCTGTGCAGTTGGGGATGTTTAGATCCACCATCCAGGAGACACAATCTCCCTGTGCAATCTGCCACTGAGTCTTTGTGTCTTTCTGCTTGAATACTTCCTGATATGGAGCCCAGCTTCCTCACTGGCACTCTATTTTGTTACTGGATAGCTTCAATTGGAAGATCCCTTGGAGAGGGAAATGGCAACCCACTCCAGTGTTCTTGCCGGGGAAATCCCATGGACAGAGGAGCTTGGCAGGCTATAGTCCATGGGGTCACAAAGAGTAGGAACGACTGAGCGACTAACATTTTAGTAACTTAGTAGCTTCTATTGGGAACTTCATTCCCTGTAGAAAATCAAGGATTGAAGTCCATTTTCAAACTAGGAATTCTAAACTGGAATCTTCTTAGTCTTTCTTCTGGAGACTTCCAGAAAGAGTTTGACCCCTTCTTTCCTCCAGAAGTGTGACCTTGAGCATATCATTGGACCTTTCTGGGCTTTAGTTTCTCTACCTGTGAGAGGATAAGTTTGGCTTCCTATTGGCTACTGTTCCTCTGTGGCATTAACCCCACTAACCTAGAATTAACTCATAACAGAGTGGGCAGATTTATTGGAAAATCCAAAGTCAGTGTAGACTTCCAGTTGGTGTGACTCAGTGACCCAGGGATGGGCCTGAGACTCAGTTTCTTCCAGGCTATCTGCTTTACCTTCTGCAGAGCTTCAGCTTCAAAGCAGAGGGCAGATGTTGTCGCTGAAGAGTGAAGATGCTTTTTTCCCAGAAGCTCAGGGAATCTCTGCCTGCCCCTCATTGAACAGCACTGGTCCATCGACAACATCCCATCTCTGCACTGGTACCTGGGGCCAGGGAATGGAATGCCTGATTGGAGCTGGCACAGCAGCAGCTTTTCTGTAGTAAAGGGGCTGTGAGAGGGAGGAGTGGCCATCCATTTGAAAGCAGAGATTTCTATAAAATGAAAAAAAAATTTATTTATTTGGCTGTGCCAGGTCTTAGTTGTGGCATATGGGATCTTTAGTTGCAGCATGTGGGATCTAGTTCTCTGACCAGGGATTGAACCCATGCCCCCTGCATCAGGAGCACAGTCTTAGCCACTGGACTCCCAGGAAAGTCTCAAGAGATTTCTTAAGAAAAGAAGCAGTGAATGCGGGCGAGGCACCCATACGGTGCACTTTAGGGGTGTATGGTTCCCTTTCTGGTTCTAACACTTTGTGATTCCGGATGGACGAAATCCTAGACGTGATTCTGATCAAAGAGGATAATTACTTAATGCATTTGTGCCTCTGCTTGTCTTTCTTCCCACATCTGCTGGGCTTCCCCTCGGTGCTGAGGTGGACTGCTTGCATTTGCTCTATAAAACTCCTGCTCAGAAAACTTGCAGACCAGCTTACTCATGAAGTTACAAGACACATCATTGTTTGTTTAACAAGAGAACATGTCCTGAAGATAGAAAAGACATTCAATTTCTTGCCGAAAGAAGAGAACTTCCAGTAAAGGCTCATATTTGCAGTGCTGTCTGTTTGCTGTTGAACGTTTCCACTTTTCAGTATGCAGCCTTAAGGTTTGGGGTGGGGATCTGTGCTGTGCCCTCAGTAACTGCTGCTGTTTATGGGAGCATACTTACTTTACCTCTCTAAGCTTCAGTTTCCTTATCTATAGAATGGGGCAGAAACTCCTCCACGGTTATAAATTCATTATTATAAATTGCCAGCACTTATAGCACAGTTTGTGGTACATAGAGTGCATTTGATAGGTTAAATACTTGTTAAGTAAATGAATTTTTTTTACATGGTTGTTATGTGGATTAAAATGGGACAATATAATAAATATATATCAATACACAGTAGTTCTCAGAACAGTGTCTGACACATAGAAGACACCAACAGATGGTTGCCCTTGTTTTTATCATTATTATTTATTATTACCATTATTACTTGCTATTAGCATTATTATCCACTATTATACTTATAATTACCATTGTGAGGAATAGCTTGTGGGAGAGCTGATGGAATTGTCCTTCGTCACGGAAACCGCTCTGCCTGGCCCCTTGGGTAAATCTGTTCCTTTTCCGTTTGTCCTGCTGTCAAGGGACCGACCAGTGATTTCTCATCCCCACATGGGAAATCCCTGGCCTTGGAGCCGGAGCCTGAGCCTGCGCCTTCAGGTGGGGCCATAAAATGATCAGAAATCACAGTAGACTCATGTCCACCCTCCATTCTCCAACTATGCCACCACCTCTCAGAATGCACAGGCTCCTCTGGGTCTGACTCACTTTAAATTCATTTCAAATTAGTTGGGGGTTTTCCAACTAATCCAACCGCCTGCTCAGTCTGACCCAAATCCCTCCAGCTGAGTCTAAGCTTAACCGAAAGAGAGAAGCTTTTTGCCCCAGAGAGGGAAACAGCATCAGGGAGGGGTGGGTGCTCCTGCCCCCTCCCTGCCACGTCACCTACCTTCTTAAGATCAGAATAAGAGCTTGTCATTTTCTTCAAGCTAGTTGCTTTCCACTTGTTTCTTTTTTCTTTTTTTTTTCCTTTTCTTTTGGCTTCTTAAAATCAAACCCAACTTGTCACCCAGGTGCTGGGCCCAGACAGAACCAGTTTTAGGAGGAAAGAAAAGGCCACAGAGTTCCGCAAAGCTAATTGCTTTCAGGTGGGCTGGCCTGCTCATTTGTTCTTTCAGCAGAGTCCTAACGGGCTCATTTTGGAAGCTGGCTTCAGCAAGGGAAATGATGGGAGTGTTGGAGGAAAGGAGGGAGGGGAAAGAGAGGGTGATCAGAGAGAGGAGAAAGGGAAAAATGAAGAAGGCGACTGGTGTGGTCTCATGTAACCTGCTCCACGCCACTGAGAATTCTTGTTTCCCCCATTTCTTGCAGATGAAAGGAGCTTGCCCTAGTCTCCTAGCTAGGATGGGGTGGGGCCTGCAGCCCGGTTCTGCGCATCTTCAAAACTCTTGGATGAACTGTAGTCCTGTGTCATGCCCCATGGAAAGATTTTCATGGTCAAATAATTTTGGAAACTGTGGAGTATTATCCTGCTGGCGATTCGGAGTTTGCATTAAGAAATTAAGGACCCTCAAAGTGAAAGTGTTAGTGCTCGGTCATGTCTGACTCTTTGCAACCCTGAGGACTGTAACCCACCAGTCTCCTCTATCATGGGATTCTCCAGGCAAGAATACTGGAGTGGGTTGCCATTTCCTTCTCTATGAGATCTTCCCGACCTGGGGATTGAAGCTGTTATGTAAATAGATAATAACAGTGCAATGTGTTCAGCTATTTGGCAGAAGTATGGAATGCTGTGGAAATCATAAGAACAGAGAAATCCGTGATCTGGGTGTTTGAAGATGGGAATAGAAGCTGGAGAGAAGCTTTCAATAGTAATAAAAATAGATACTGTTCTGTGGTTAGAAGGTCCTTTCACCTCTAGTGTCCCTTTTGATCTTTAGAAAACTACCATCTGTTAGGTATGAATGTTCCTCCCATTTTGCAGATGAGAAAACTGAGGTCTGAAGAAAAAGAAGCAAAACTGATTTAGTGAGTCTAGAGCTTCTAATTTCAGTGTCTGTTATTCCTTTTTCATAGCCTACCCTCCCTGGGTATGTTTTTCTGGCTTGTTTTTCCTGGGATCAGACAGACGTCGGCACACACAGCCTGAATTCTTTGAGGATGTGGCTCACTCTCCCTGGCCCATCCCTGAGGAGGTAACAACCAATTAGCCATTTCATCCCATCCCTTTTCTCATGCCTGCCTGTCTCTCCTCTCTCTCCTCTCAGATTTTTCTTTAATAAAGTGGAAACAGTAATAGCAATAAAAACTCCCTCAGAGGGCTCAGAACTTAGGGAGAAAATGTGTATGACCTGGGATGGAAATTATAAAATACTGCTCCAATATGGAAGATCATTGTAATTATCTCTGCTGGCACATGCTCGCAAAGAACAGGCAACAATAACCAATAATAGCTACTGTGCTTTGGTAGGTTACTACGTGCCTGCTGCTCTGTCAAGCACCCTATCTACAATATCTAATTTAGTCCTCTCAGCAACCCAGCAAGGAAGGAGCCCTTGTCCTCACATTACGCATAAGGAAACCCAGACTTGATCAGGTGAAGTCATGCAATCTGGATTTGAATCCGAGATATTAAAATCTGCTTTCCAGAAATCCAGGTTAGGTCAGGAGAAAAGCCTTCTGGTTCCTCCCACTACATGCTCCCTGCCCGCCTGCCCGCCTCCACCTCTGCTATGAGCCTCCCCTCTTACCGTTATTAGCCTTTGCCTGACTGTATCTGTCTTACACACCCAGGCCCCTGCTGTGCCCTTTTGCTACCAGCAGGAACACGGAACGGACCTGAGGTCGGGAGGAGGGATTTGGTTCTTCTGTATTCTGGGGAGCAGCTCAGAGGCTGGCCTGCCTGCCATCCCTTTTGGGTTCTGTGCCAGCTCTTCAAACTGGAGAGTGAATGCAGTCACCTCTGAGGGCCCAAGCTGAGGACGGAAGAGGACAAAGGATGCGTGGGTGGCAGCTTCCCTGGGTACGTGGTGACCAGGCGTGTTTGGGGCTGGCTCATCTCAGTCTTGAGGAGCCCAGTGCCCGCCCCGAGAGCCATCACCCAGGGTCTGTGTTGTGATTGTCTGTGGCTGTGTCTGAAAGCCCTAGAGACATCTTCAGAGATATTTGGAATATTTGGTTGCTCCTCAGTTGCTTTTGTTTTCTTGGAAAGCTTAGGCTGCCTGACAGAATGTGATGTGTCCATGAACGTGTACATCCATGTGCACATGTGTGCTCAGTTGCTCCGCGTGTCCGACTCTTTGCAATCCCATGGACCGTAGCCCACCAGGCTCTTCTACCCATGGGATTTTCCAGGCAAGAATACTGGAGTGGGTTGGCATTTCCTTGTCCAGGGACTCTTCCCCATCCAGGGATAGAACCTGTGTCTCCTTCATCTCCTGCCTTGGCAGGTGGGAATATTATTCGTCATTAAAAAGAAATGGCTTGCTGGTCCATGCTACGACATGAGTGAACCTTGAAAACATGCTGAGTGAAAGAGGCCAGTCACACGTGACCGCATACTGTGATTCCGTTCATATGAGATGTCCACAACAGGCGAGCCATCCACAGACACGGAGGGTAGCTTAGCAGTTGCCTGGGATTGGGTGAGATGGGGGCTTGAGGTATGGCCTTTCTTTGAGGAGTTGAAAAAAGATTCCTCCGTTTACTGTAGTGGTTGTTATGCAGCTCTGTGAATATACTAAACATCACTGAGTTGTATACTCTTAAATGGGTGAACTGTATGGTATGTGAATTGTGTCTCAATAAAGGTGTTATAAAAATACAGAACGCAAGAGAGAGATGTTGGTGGCTTGACCGCAGAAAGTTCTTGTGCCTTGGGCTGTTTTTGGATTAACCACCTTTCCCCGTGCTGCCCATATTTAGTTCCTCAAAACTTGTAACAGGTTGTCCTCTAACGCTGTTCTGCCTTTTCACAGGCTCCTCCTTAGCTCTGGGCTTCCTGATGGCTCAGATGGTAAAGAATCTGCCAGCAATGCAGGAGACCTGGGTTTGACTCTTGGGTTGAGAAGATCCCCTGGAGGAGGAATGACAACCTGCTCCCAGTATTCTTGCCCAAGAAATCCCATGGACAGAGGAGCCTGGTGGGCTACAGTCCGTGAGGTTGCAAAGAGTTGGACATGACTGAATGACTAAACACTTTCACTTCCCTGTGTCGAGCCTCTTATCTCTCTGTCTTTCTGTGCCCCTGGGGTTCTCAGACTCCTGTGCTAACAGTCTCCTCTGCTCAGACTTGCAGGGTTGGCTGACGTGCTCAAGATCTGCCATCTGGGTCTGTCCCTTATTTTGTTCTTGCCTCATCTACCGGGTCCTGGGCGACCTTGCCTTGCTCGCCGCATCCTGGAGCCAAACATCCTGACAAAGGTGATACATCTCCATCTTGGCTCTACCTCTGAAAAGATCTAGTCCCCCTATGACCCCTGACATGACCACAGCCACAGAGCTGGTAAGGGGCAGAGTTGAAAGGTCATACCAAATGCCTTTGATGGCTCCCCACTGCTCACAGGATGGAGGCCAGAATCCTTAATAAAGCCCTCCACAAGCTGGTCCCTGTTCCCTCTCATTCCCCACTGCTCTACCCATCAGACCCTGTGCTCTACGAACTCCTCTCTGTTTCTCAAAAGTACCATGTTCTCTCTTGCTGCTGAGACGTCCCATGTGCTTTCCTCTGCTGAAAATGTTCTTGACGTTTGTCAGGTTTTTCAGCAAATCTTAGAGCTTGACCTAGGCATTGCTCATTCTAGGAAGTCCTCTCTCCCCCACCCTCCAGGGCTGTCTCAGGTGTATACATCCTTTATCTCATTAATTATCATCCTCTGCCCTTAAGTTATCCCCACTCTAGTTTCTTGCCTGGAGAATCCCAGGGACAGAGGAGCCTGGTTGGCTGCCGTCTATGGGGTCGCACAGAGTCGGACACGACTGAAGCGACTTAGCAGCAGCAGCAGCAGCCCTTATTATCCTTTTATTTGTTTCCGCCACTAGATTGCAAGGGTGTGGAACTTGTTTTACTCACTGTGCTAGTTACTAATACCTGAGACAACAGATGCTTGCTTAATACAGGAGTGGAAAATGAAAACTGTCCAACACAGTATTGTAATGATTGCAGATATAATTTGACTAGGATATCCATATTACTAGAAGATAGGATTTCCTCCTTATGACCCTACTTTACAGAGGGATCCTGGTAACAATGTTACAATGTTATTTACTAATGTTAAACATTACAGGACTTCCCTGTCGGTCAGCAGTGGTTAGGACTCTATGCTTCCAATGCAAGGGGCATGGGATTGGTCCCTGGTTGGGGAGCTAAGACCCCACATGCTGCATGGCATGGCCCCCCCCCCCAATTTTTTTAAAATACTTAAGAAATTTTTACAACATATTATTGCTCTTTTAAATTTGTATCCCGAGAAGAATGTTGATCTTTGGAGTGAGACAGAAATAGTTTCCAGTGCAGGCTACTCTCCATCCTGACTGTAATGATGATCCTCTTTGAGTCTCAAGTTCTGGGAAATGGGAATAATATTTTCTGCTCACAGGCTTAATGTGAGGAGAGAATGAAATAATGCATTAAAAGGATTTAGTGTAGGACCTGGCACAAAATAAGTATTTTCTAAATGTTAGCCATTATTTGCATTACCACGAGGATAGTAAAAACTGTCTTGATTCGCAATGAGATGCTTGACAGATGGAAGCTGTATTAATATTACTATTATGATGAAGGAATGTTTGTGGTTTTTTTGTGATGACTCTGGGAGGGGTTGGCAGGAAGCTGCTGAGGATGCAGGGAAGTGGGAGCTGTTGCTGGGAAGGTTCCTTCTCGGGTTTTCTGGTGGGAGATATTAAAGTGGACAGTTCTTGTTGGTTCAGCCTGGGAGAGCATTGAAACCGTGCATGTCTGCTCAGTCGCTCAGCCGTGTCCAGCTCTTTGCAACCCCACAGACTGTAGCCCACCAGGCTCCTCTGTTCATAGGGTTATCCCAGCAAGAATACTGGAGTGGGTTGACTTCCTACTCCAGGGGATCTTCATGACCCATGATCGAAGCCATGACCCATGATTGAAGCCGCGTCTCCTGAGTCTCCTGCATTGGCAGGCGGGTTCTTTACTGCTGTGCCACCTAGGAGAGGCAGAGCGTTGAAAGGGAGACCTTTAAAGGTTAGGAACAGTCTTGGTGCAGCTCACTTCTTTTGGGCAAAACGCAGCATGGTGCTCTGCAGAAGCCTTTATGCAGGAGCTTGGGGATATTTTCTTTTGGAAGCTCAAAGGGATGCAAAGGCAGCCCAGGACAGCATTTGGAATTGCAAGGGATGGAGTGAGAGTGTTTAAAATAAAATTTTGTGCTTGGAAAACACCATGTCTGTGAAGTTCTATTGAGACCTTGCAGACAAACCTTGATGACAAGCATTAGAACTGCCAGGCAGCTCAGCTGCTGAGCTGATGGCATTTTGGCTCTGGCCTGAGACTTTTAGGGGCTGCTCCATCTACAACATGCTTCTTGGACTGAGTCTGCCCTCTCTCCCTTCCAAAGGCTAGCCTTTAGGGGTGTTTTTCTTCCCAGTTAAGAACTGGGGTGTGAGCTAGAGTACAGAAGCTCAGAGGTTTGGGTGTTGGGAGCAGTAAATCTGTTGGCAATCTGGTTTCTGCCCCTGCCTTCTGATTAAGGGCACCAGTGTCTTTCATGCTGAGGCCAGTGGCTTATGACTTCTTGGAAGTGTGGTGAGACTTTTGAAGCTTAGGGTGTCCGAAGAGGGTGGATTTGGGGGCCTGGGCAGAGCCAAGCTGGAACGTTGTCTTTTACTCTTATGACTGAACAACAACAACTTTATTTTGTAGTGTTGTATATTTCAAATACATATTCTGAAAATCCTGCCAGACAATTTTATCATTTTGCTTTTAACTAGCATACATATTTTAAGGAACCTGAGAAGAGAAAAATAGACATATAAGTAATGTGTCATTTTTCTCTGGCCGTCATTTTTCAAGACTTTTCTTTGGGCAGTTTATAATGTATCTGGGTGTGGAAATCATGGATTTGACAGCATTTTTTTTTTCCACAAGATATATATAAGAAGGACTCTGTGCATTGAGGGTACAAGTTTGATGAATCCACATAAAACATCAAAAACTCAATCGGGTATAATATCAAGTATCTTCTAAGAGTTATATTTCTAAGAATACAAAAGAATGAAAAATTCCATCCAATCTCAAAGTTTTAGAGATTACATTTCTTAGGCTATCATTTGGGCAGCCATAACAAAATATCTGGGTCACTTTTTTAGAAAGATTTTTTTTTGATGCGGATCATTTCTAAAGTCTGTTGAATTTGTTACAATATTGCTTCTGTTCTACATTTTGGTTTTTGGCCACAAGGCACGTTGGGATCTGAGCTCACCAAATGGGATGAAACCCACAACCCCTGCGTTGGAAGGCGAAGTCTCAACCACTGGACAGCCAGCGCGGTCCCTCTGAGTCACTTTTAAACAACAGACGTTTATTTCTTACAGTTCTAGTGGTTGGAAGTCCAAGATCAGAGTTCCAGCATTGCTGGGTGAGGGTTGCCGACTTCTTGTTTTATCTTTTCATGGTGGAAGGGATGAGGGAGTCCTCTGTCTTCTCTTTGATAAGAGCACTAATCCCAGCCATCAGGGCCCTGCCCTCATGACCTAATCACCTCCCAAAGCTCTGCCTCCTGATACACTGGCCTGCCCTGTCATGTTGGGCATTAGGCATTCAGCTTACAGATTCGGGGGGGTACACAAATATTCAGATCAAAACAATCACTGATTTAAAAAAATCTTAGTCTGTAGGAAGAAAGACATTTGTACATTGGGGAGTTCATCTACTATGGTGGAGCCTCATACTTTTGTAGTAAAAGAATTAGGTAATGGTGACTCAGATGGTAAAGAATTGCCTGCAATGCAGGAGACTTGGGTTCAGTCCCTGGGTCAGGGTGATCCTCTGGAGAAGGGAATGGGAACCCACTCCAGCATTCTTGCCTGGAAACTTCCATGGACAGAGGAGTCTGGTGGGCTACAATCCATGGGGTCATGAAATCGGACACAGATGAGTGACTAACACACATACACACACACACACACACACACACACAGTGATTCCCCCCAAGAATGTGGGCTAACTGATTGCTCTCCTGCTGAAGTTATGGAAGAAATGATATATTAACATTTATGGAGATTCCCTGGTTATCTAGTAACTAGGAGTCTGTGCTCTCACAGCCAAGGATATGGGTTCAAACACTGGGGGACTAAGATCTCATATGCTCTGCAGTGCAGCCAAAAAAGGAAGAAGAAATGATACTAACATTTATAAAGAAGGTCACAAGCAAGAATCTCGGCAGCTTGCTCTGTTCCACATCTCTATTAGTAGGTGAAGTCAACTGTAACAACGAAACAGGCCTCAAGTGGCCTGGGGCCCTTCCAATTGTCAGGATGATTATGAGGGCTACAATTCAAAGGACTATGGGGCTGCAAACCAGATAACACCATCAGGGGACAGCTTGAGATGGCTCCAACCCTTGGAGGACGTATTACTGTCTTTGTCCAAGACACATGTCTGTTCCAATTCCTTTTCATCCCAAGTGTGAGCTGCCAAGACCACACTGGACTCAATACCAACCCAGGCCTCCAGCCAGGAGATGATATACACGAACGACTTCTGAATAAGGAATTGGTTCACAAGTGAATGCTCACAGCAGAAATTAACACAATGTGGTAGATCAACTGTATTTCAATAAAGTAAAATTTAAATAAAGATAGTTATGGGACTTCTCTGGTGGTCCAGTGGTTAAGAATCCGCCTGCCAATGCAGGGTGACATGGGTTTGATCCCTGGTCCAGGAACTAAGATCCCACATGCCTCGGAGCAACTAAGCCCATGGGTCACATTTACCGAGCCCCCACTCTAGAGCCTGTGCCTGATGAGAAGCCTGTGCATTGCCACTTAGGAGTAGCCCCTGCTTGCCACAACTAGAGAAGGCCCATGCAGCAATGAAGAGCCCGTGTGCCACAAGGAAGACCCAGTGCAGCCAAAAATAAATCAAAGATCATCACATCTCATCCTCTTTGCCATGTTTTAAGCAAGTCATAGGGGAGGAGATTGTACAAGAACTCAAGGGGGAGGGGATTGTCACCTTAGGGTGTATTTACCATACTGGGTTATGAGATTGATAAAGAGCTGGCTCGTTGGAAAAGACCCTGATGCCAGGAAAGATTGAGGGCAGGAGGAGAAGGGGGTGACAGAGGATGAGATTGTTGGATGGCATCGCTGATTCAATGGGCATGAGTTTAAGCAAACTCTGGGAGATAGTGAAGGATAGGGAGGTGGGGCATGCTGCCATTCATGGGGTTGCAAAGAGTTGGACATGACCGAGCAGCTGGACAACAACAAACCTGAGTTTTTCTTTGACTTCACGATTTCCTGGATGTGTATCTTTCAGTGAGCCATTTCACTTTGCTTGATATGTCATTTCATCTTTGAACTGGAGCTAATCATTTGCTCCCTGCTCACGTCACACTGTCAACAAACTGTGACAAACTGTGACAAACTGTCAACAAACTGTGGAAAATTCTGAAAGAGATGGGAATACCAGACCACCTGACTTGCCTCCTGAGAAATCTGTATGCAGGTCAAGAAGCAACAGTTAGAACTGGACATGGAACAACAGACTGGTTCCAAATTGGGAAAGGAGTACATCAAGGCTGTATATTGTCACCCTGCTTATTTAACTTATATGTAGAATACATCATGAGAAATGCTTGGCTGGATGAAGCACAAGCTTGAATCAAGATTGCCAGGAGAAATATCAATAACCTCAGATATGCAGATGACACCACCCTTATGGTAGAAAGTGAAGAACTAAAGAGCCTCTTGATGAAAGTGATAGAGGGGAGTGAAAAAGTTGTCTTAAAATTCAATATTCAGAAAACTAAGATCATGCATCCAGTTTCATCACTTCATGGCAAATAGATGGGGAAACAATGGAAACAGTGAGAGATTTTATTTTGTGGGGCTCCAAAATCACTGTAGATGGTGATTGCAGCCATGAAATTAAAAGATGCTTGCTCCTCAGAAGAAAAGCTATGACCAACCTAGACAGCATATTAAAAAGCAGAGACATTACTTTGCCAACAAAGGTCTGTCTGGTCAAAGCTATGGTTTTCCGGTAGTCATGTATGGATGTGAGAGTTGGACTATAAAGAAAGCTGAGCACCAAAGAATTGATGCTTTTGAACTATGGTGTTGGAGAAGACTCTTGAGAGTCCCTTGGACTCTCCTACAGGAGACCAGTCCATCCTAAAGGAGATCAGTCCTGAGTGTTCATTGGAAGGACTGATGTTGAAGCTGAAACTCCAATACTTTGGCCACCTGATGCGAAGAACTGACTCATGTGAAAAGACCTGATGCTGGGAAAGATTGAAGGTGGGAGGAGAAGGGGATGACAGCTGATGAAATGGTTGGATGGCATCACTGAGGTGATGGACATGAGTTTGAGTAGGTTCTGGGAGTTGGTGATAGACAGGGAGGCCTGGCATACTGCAGTCCAGGTTGGAAAGAGTCAGACACAACTGAGCAACTGACATGTCACACTTTCTGGGAAGATTAAATGAGATAATGTTCAGAAGCCATAGCTATGAGATTATGATGTACTAATGAACATAAATGGATTAACCAGATGAAGCTTTTATTAGAACTAGTTATCTTCCTTGGAAGTGAACAAATGTTGGGTTGCATAAATTTCTGATCTTTCTGTTGTCAAGGGCTTAAATACACTTGGATAACAAAACAGTATGTGTAATTTTATAGAGACATTTATAGTTTAATCAATTATGCTAATGGAAAATGTATATGCGAAAATCTTGACAACTAAGAGACTCTTGAGAGTACTTTTTCAGAATTATTTAAGACCTCATAAATATAGATTATATGACTTTTGCATAATATCCTGCCAGCCACAGATGCTGCCAAATAAATGCAGGGCTAGAGTCATACGATGAATTATGAGTCAAAAGAGCAAACTTCTGAATCTAGCGCTTCCAGAGCCGCAGAACGTGTCTGTGACCCTGGGAAAGTAAGTTGACTACACGAATGAATTGACTTCAGTTTCCTCATTTGTAAATGAGGAGAGTGAGTTCCAGAACCTCTGAGATACCTTCCAGCTCAAAGATTCTCAGAACCAAAGTGGCGATACCCTTTCCTGATTCAACATATTTTTAGGTTTTGGTTATAGGAAGCAGATCCAACTATCACATACCTCTCTTGTGAGTATCTGTCTGTTTACACTGCATTTTTTTTAAATCCAGGATAAATTTTATCCCAGTAGTTAATTGACAAAGAGGATAACAGGGACTCTGGAAAGCCTGAGTGTCAAGATAATGAGCATGCTTGTCAGTCTGTGTAAGCTGCCCAGGGTCTGTGACTTGTAGCTAAAACCCATTTAGGAGAAATCTCCCATCAAGTTTTTTTTTTTTTTTTCAAGTATTTTTTTTAAAATAATTTATTTATTTTTGGCTGTGCTAGGTCTTTCTCTAGTTGCAGTGAGCGAGGGCTGCTCTTTTTTGCAGTGTGCAGGCTTCTCATTATGGTGGCTTCTCTTGGAGTGGAGCTCTGGCTTTGGGCGTGCAGGCTTCAGTAGCTGTAGCACGCAGGCTTAGTAGTTGTGGCTTGTGGGCTCTAGAGCTCGGGCTCAGTAGTTGTGGTACACAGGCTTGGTTGCTCTGTGTCATGTGGAATTTTTCCAGACCAAGGATCAAAATGATGTCTTTTACATTGTTAGGCAGATTTTTACCCACTGAGCCACCAGGGAAGTCATCATCAAGTATTAATGTCATATTCTTTGATACCTCAGGGGGAACAAGAGTCCCACCAACTTAACCTGTTTACTTTCTTAAAGGGCTGCATTTATGGAATTCTTCCTTTCACCAAAGTGTAGAGATACTGCTGGTGTTCACACTGCAGCTTGAATTGGAGGTTGAGTGTATATTTGGGCGCTGTGGGGTGTTGCCTCATCTCCCTTTGGGACCAATGCATTCATTCCTCCAGCGGGTGCTGATGTCTGCTGATGGCTCACAGCTGGGTTCCTTCCCAGGCATTACCCTCAGCTGAAGAGAGCTGCTCAGACCCATTCCCCCTCCCTGGGGTGGGGCAACTCACTCCCAGTGACTGGTCATTGCAAGTGTAGTTAAGTAGGAGTGAGAGGCCTGGCTCCATGGCCTCCACTTGGGGTAGCTCTCATGGTCTTTCCTGACCCCAGATTTCCCCATGAGGTTGGCTGAGAACTCTGGAAACAACACTGGCCTTTTGTCTCATGTGTTGTCATCACTGTCTCCATGAGCTGCTTTACCCACTAGACGAAGGTTTCCCCAAGTAGAAGGTATGTACCTCAGGTAATGTACACAGTAACCTACTGGAGACCAAAGGAGAAATTAGAACTTCTATTTATATGTTTATATTTGGAGAACGGGAGTTGCCAAAGTAGACTGGTGCTTTTTCACTCTCAGCATCCTGGGACCTTTTGCTATGAATATGTGCCCAGGTAAATAACTCTATTGTTGTGTAGTCACTGAGTTGTGTCTAACTCTTTGTGACCCTGTGAACTGCAGCACGCTAGGCCTCTTAGTCCCTCACCATCTCCTGGAGTTTGCCCAAGTTCATGTCCATTCAATCGGTGATGCCATCCAGCCATCTCATCCTATGTCACCCTCTTTTCCTTCTGCCTTAAATATTCCCCCACATCAGGGTCTTTTCCAATGAGTAGGCTCTTTGCATCTGGTGGCCAAAGTATTGGAGCTCCAGCTTCAGCCTCAGTCCTTCCAATGAATATTCAGGATTGATTTCCTTTAGGATTGACTGGTTTGATCTCCTTAAGTGGCTCTATAGATTATATTAAACTAGAATGAGAATCTCTCCAATGTTTCCTAGTGTGACAGTGACATGGTGGTTCACCAGTCATCTGATGGCAAATCATGAACAGTCAAAAGCAAAGAAGAGTTTTGTGTTTTTCCTTATGGAAAGCAAGTGTTCTGTGTTTACTGATGTTCCTGGATAATATGTCTGTCAGCAGCATACTGCGCACCCAATATTCAACAACAAAACCAAAAGCTGTTCAGTCTACCCTTTGATTAAAAGGGGGAAATTTGCATTTTTGCGCAGCATCTTAGTGAGGTGGCATTGGTTGCAGATCCTATCCCAGCTTTATGCCACCCAAGGATGACAAGAAGAAAGATGCTGGAAAGTTCACCAAGAAAGACAAAGATCCAGTAAGCAAATCTGGGGGCGAGGCCAAAATGAAGAAATGGTCCAAAGGCAGATTTCAGGACAAGCTCAATAATCTAGTCTTGTTTGACAAAGCAATATATTACAAACTCTGTAAAGAGATTCCCAGCTATAAGCTTATAACTCCAGCTGTCGTCTCTGAGAGACTGGAGATCCGTGGTTCCCTGGCTAGGGCAGCCCTTCAGGAACTCCTTAGTAAAGGATTTATTAAACTAGTTTCAAAGCACAGAGCTTAAGTAATTTACACCAGACACACCAAGGGTGGAGATGCATGAACAGGTCCCACCAGCTGTACATTTTGAAAAATAAAACTTTATTAAATAAAAAAGAGGAAGATTTAACAATGATTGAGAAAATAATTTTTCAAAAGAACTCATGCTTTTGGGGAAATATTTTGAAAATGATATTTAGAGACAATGCCATCAGTACTTGATTTTTTTGGTCACTGTGTATAAAGTGTGATACTTATTTTTAAAAACCCCTTATCTATGTACTTAAGCTTAGAAACAATATTTCATAATCTGTTTAATAATCTTAAATAAAAAGAGGTTTGGTGGTAGTGTTGATTTAGTCACTAAGTTGTGTATGACTCTTTGCAACCCCATGGACTGTAGCCTGCCAGGCTCCTCTATCCAGGGATTTCCAAGGCAAGAATACTAAAGCGGGTTGCCATTTCCTTCTCCAGAAAAGGATCTTCGCAACCCAGGGATCTAACTCGGGTCTCCTGCATTGCAGGTGGATTCTTTATTGCTAGCCACGTGGACTTTTAAGTCAATTTTTGCCCTCAAATATAAAATGATGATATTAATAGAATATCTTCTAGTTAGTTTGCTGCAGGAACCACTGGTTGATCAAGAAAGATGAAATTTTACTAGTCAAATTTTACTAGCTCAAAAATCTTTGCAAAGTTGGAGGCAGAATTGAAAATGAATCTCATAATGTAGCCAGCATAGAAAACATTGTAGTCCTTTAATTGTACTAATGAGTCTTCAGGAGCTATCTTGGTTAGTTGTAAGGGTTATTGAAACCAAGTATTGAAACCTTTGAACTTAAAACCAATATGTGCCATGCTACAAAATGGAAGCAGCATTTTAAAAGCAAGAAAGTATGTTCAATCACATTCCTTTAACTAAAAAATGAATTATTATTATTATTCATTATTTTGGTGAGATTGAAATCTTTGTATCATTAATAAGAAGTGAAAGTGAAGTTGTTCAGTCGTGTCCAAAACTTTGTGACCCCGTGGACTGTAGCCTACAAGTCTCCTGTGTCCGTGGGGTTCTCCAGGCAAGAATACTGGAGTGGGTTGCCATTTCCTTTTCCAAGGGATCTTCCCAACCCAGGGATTGAACCCAGATCTCCCACATTGCAGGCAGACACTTTACCCTCTGAGCCACCAGGGAAGCCCTAATAAGAAGTAAAGCTAACTTATTCATAACTTATATATAATAGAAATAAAAATACATGTATTGAAGCTGCCTGTTCAAACATACATATTTTTTCCTGTACACAAACAAGAAAAATTGGAACCTGCTGTGCCCTACTAAGGGATTCCCAGATGGCTCAGAGGGTAAAGAATCTACTTGCCAATGCAAGAGACTCAAGAAACTGGGTTTAATCCCTGGGTTGGGAAGATCCCCTGGAGCAGGAAATGGCAACCCACTCCAGTATTCTTGCCTGGAGAACCCCATGGGTAGAGCAGCCTGGCGGTCTATAGTCCATGGAGTCACAAAGAGTCAGACACGACTGAGCACACACACAAAATAAAATGCTCACTAAGAGCTTCCCAAATCTTTTTCAATATTCCATCTTCAATGCTTAGCAAATAGTAGATGTCATTGAAATGATTAATTAAATAGAGTGGCAGGTTAAAGCAACTGATGGATGAACTGGATGGATAGATGGACACAGAGGGAGGGACACATTGATAGATGGCAGCACTGTGATAGTTATTAGCAAGGGACGCAAAAGCAATGTCAGTCCTGGCACCTCTGCATACACCAGCTTACCATCCAGCCCACACTCGCAGGTGATAGTTCAGTAAAGGCACAAGGCACTTGGTGATTAAAGGCTGAGTTAGGTAGAACCACATAAATGCATTAAGTTATGCTGTTTCCTTCCATGAACCTGGAGCAAGCAGATCAGGGTTGAAGGCTGTCCTCTTCCACTCTCCAAATCTATATACTAATGACTGCATAGCCCCATGAGCGTTAGTGGTGTTAATCAACCCTCCATCTTGAGAAAGTAACTTCCTCACTTGAGAAATATTTTCTAGTTGCAGCTTTCATCAGTTCAGTTTTTTGGTGTGAGTTTTCCTTCGAAAACTATAATTACAGCTTCAAGTCTGGGAATGCCTACAGAGGACCCCTGTAATTTCTTATTGAGACATTGTAACAAAGGGAAAGAAAAAGGCCAAAACAAACAAACAAACAAACCCCACTCCACAAATCCTCCTTAACTCAATTACTAGCATCTTCATAAATTGAGCTATCTAGGAAACCCAAAGGGAACATGGACATTTCCTCAGTGATTTCCAGCTTCAGCTTCACCGAGTGCCATCTTTTATGTAGCAGGGATGTGCTTAAGGCTGGGGAGATTATGGTGATTAAACAAGCTATTAGGATAAAAAAACAACTTTTATAAAAGCAAGGAAAGGATTTAACATTTTTGTGTCAGGCATCATTCAGACAGTCATGTAACATACATTTATTGGCACTTGTGTACTAGGCTTAGTCCTGTGTTGCTGATAAAAAGATAATTATCAAATGCAGAGATCAAGAAGGAACCAGATTGAAATCCAAAACTGAAAAATTCAACAAATAAAATTAAGAACTACATGGAAGGAATTTGGACAATTAAAGAGAGAAAGAACTGCTTCCCTGGTAGCTCAGCTTGTAAAGAATCTGCCTGCAATGCAGGAGACCCTGGTTCGATTCCTGGGCCAGAAAGTTCCCCTGGGGAAGAGATAGGCTACCCACTCCAGTACTTTTGGGCCTCCCTGGTAGCTCAGACAGTAAGAGAAATAGTAAACTGGAAGGCACCTCAGAAGAAAATATTGAATGAAACAAGGGGAAGCGAAGGATGAAAAGATTAAGATTAAGAGCTATACATCAAACTGTGTGAAGGCTTCATTTATAATAAATTACAGCCTAAATACAACCAGAGAATGGGGAGTGATATTTGAAGAAACAATGACAGATATTTCAAAATTTATGAGACATCAAACCACAAAATCAAGAAGCCCTACAAAACATAAATAGCATAGCTATAAAGAAAAACATACCTAGATATCTTGTATTAATGCCGATAACAATAAAATCAAAGATTAAATCAAAGGAAGCTAGACAAAACAGAAACACTGGATGCTAGACACTAAAGAACAATAGTTTTAAAGTACTGAAAATATAAAAATCAATCTGCCAACCAAAGTACTATACCTGTGAAAAATATCTTGTAACAATGGAGGCAAAATAGAGACATTTTCAGAAAAATTGAGAGAATGTAATACTCATACTAAAAGAAATATGAAAGAATATTCTTCAGGTGGAAGGAAAATTACCCCTACTATGATTAATTAAAATTACACACACACACATACATATTTAAAATAAACAATAACAGGGACTGGTGGTCCATTGGTTGAGAGTCTGCCTGCCAGCTCAGAGGGACTAAGATCCCACACGCTGCATGTCAACTAAGCCCACTCACCACAACTACTGAGCCTATGCTCTTGAGTCCGTGTTCCACAGTAAGAGAAGCCACTGCAGAGAGAACCCTGAACGTCGCAACTAGAGAGTAACTCTGGTCACCGCAACCTGGAAAGTCCATGTGCCACAGCAGAGACCCAGCACAGCCATAAGTAAATAATAAAATTAAATACACAGTAGCAATGGCTTATAAGTTAGGAAGATGTTACAGTGTTCTAAGAATTTTGCATTGGCTAGGAAATGGGTAATATTAGAGTCAGATAAATCAAGGGTGCATATTGTGATCACTAGAATAACTACTGAAATACCTATAAAACAGTATATAATGTCCATGCAAATACATGAAGATATGAAGGATATGAGATAATAAAAAAATTTATATCAATCTTGATGAAGTCAAGAGAGAAATAAAATGAATAAAATAGGTAAATGAATAGAATGTACTTAGTAAGATGGTAATTAAATAATCACATTAAATGTTAATAGAATAAATGCTCCTGCAAAAAACATAGATTGTTAGAATGGGTTTTCAAAAATTCTGGCATATGAGTCACACCTAAAACATAAGACAGAAAAACAATTATAACAAAAGAATGGTAAATGAAAAGAAAGGTGGTATGTCATATATATATATATATATATATATATATATATATATATATATCACACCAAACAGGCTTAAGGGCCAAGAATTGCAAGATACAAAAAAGGACATTTTGTAATAAAAATAGATTCCTTTTGCCAGGAAGATATAACAGTTCTAAATTTCTGTATGCTTAACAAGATAGTCTCAAATACATTAAAAAAAATTTGATGGAACTGCAAGGAAAAATACATGAATTTTCTGCCAGAGTGAGAGACTTCAACATATTTCTCAGTAACTAATAATAAATAGAAAAATTATAATATTTTCTGTAGAGAGAATATGAAGACAATTCAGTCTTTTCTCTAGTATGGTTGATTGAAATTTGATTTTTTAACTGATGATATTTCAGGAAGATTTCTTTCAACTTTTCAATCCACTCTTGGTAATGTCAAAGTTGGGAAGATCTCTATCAAACTTCTTTCACGTATGAGTTATAAAATTAGGAAGGATTTCCACACACCTGCTTTTACACCTCAGTTTTTCTCCATACCCTGTATTTTTGTTGCCAGACTCTATAGAAACCAGTCATATCTTGATAAGCAATGTCTGACCTTGGGTATTATTTGCATCCTGACTCTAGGTGGGTTGCCATAATGGGCAGGAAAAGTATTTCTGAAAGTTGTTCCTTTCTGCCTGAGCTAACAATAATGTCACTGTACATGGAAGTGATTGGAGCCACACAAATACATTCCACTAAACTCACATTGGATAAATCTACTTCTTTTCCAAAAAAAATTATTTATTTTAATTGGAGGCTAATTACTTTACAATATTGTAATGGTTTTTGCCATACATTGACATGAATCAGACATGGGTGTACATGTGTTCCCCATCTTGAACCCCCCTCCCATCTCTGTCCCCATCCCATCCCTGAGGGTCATCCTAGTGCACCAGCCCTGAGCACCCTGTTTCATGCATCAATCCTGGACTGGCGATCTATTTCACATATGATAATATACATGTTTCAATGCTATTCTTTCAAATCATCCCACCCTCACCTTCTCCCAGAGTCCAAAAGTCTGTTCTTTATATCTGTGTCTCTTTTGCTAATTTGCATATAGGGTCATTGTTACCATCTTCCTAAATTCCATATATATGCATTAATATACTGTATTGGTATTTTTCTTTCTGACTTACTTCACTCTGTATAATAGGTTCCAGTTTCATCCACCTCATTAGAACTGATTCAAATGCATTCTTTTCAATAGTTGAGTAATATTCCATTGTATATATGTACCACAGCTTTCTTATCCATTCATCTGCTGATGGACATCTAGGTTGCTTCCATGTCCTGGCTATTATAAACAGTGCTGCGATGAACATTGGGGCACACGTGTCTCTTTCAGTTCTGGTTTCCTCGGTGTGTATGCCCAGCAGTGGGATTGTTGGATCATATGGCAGTTCTATTTCCAGTTTTTTAAGGAATCTCCTTTCTGACTTACTTCACTCTGTATAATAGGTTCCAGTTTCATCCACCTCATTAGAACTGATTCAAATGCATTCTTTTCAATAGTTGAGTAATACTCCATTGTGTATATGTACCACAGCTTTCTTATCCATTCATCTGCTGATGGACATCTAGGTTGCTTCCATGTCCTGGCTATTATAAACAGTGCTGCGATGAACATTGGGGCACACGTGTCTCTTTCAGTTCTGGTTTCCTCGGTGTGTATGCCCAGCAGTGGGATTGTTGGATCATATGGCAGTTCTATTTCCAGTTTTTTAAGGAATCTCCACACTGTTCTCCTTATGGCTGTACTAGTTTGCATTCCTACCAACAGTGTAAGAGGGTTCCCATTTCTCTGTACCCTCTCCAGCATTTATTGTTTGCAGACTTTTTGATAGCAGCCATTCTGACCAGCATGAGATGATACCTCATTGTGGTTTTGATTTGCATTTCTCTGATAAAGAATGATGCTGAGCATCTTTTCATGTGTTTGTTAGCCATCTGTATGTCTTCTTTGGAGAAATGTCTATTTAGTTCTTTGGCCCATTTTTTGATGGGTCATTTATTTTTCTGGAATTGAGCTACAGGAGCTGCTTATATGTTTCTGAGATTAATATTTGTCAGTTGCTTCATTTGCTATTATTTTCTCCCATTCCGAAGGCTGTCTTTTCACCTTGCTTATGGTTTCCTTCATTGTGCAAAAGCTTTTAAGTTTAATTAGGTCCCATTTTTTAATTTTTGCTTTTATTTCTATTACTCTGGGAGGTGGGTCATAGAGGATCCTGCTGTGATTTATGCCAGAGAGTGTTTTGCCTATGTTTTCCTCTAGGAGTTTTATAGTTTCTGGTCTTACATTTAGATCTTTGATCCATTTTGAGTTTATTTTTATGTATGGTGTTAGAAGGTGTTCCAGTTTCATTCTTTTACAAGTGGTTGACCAGTTTTCCCAGCACCATTTGTTAAAGAGATTGTCTTTTCTCCATTGTATATTCTTGCCTCCTTTGTCAAAGATAAGTTGTCCATAGGTGCGTGGATTTATCGCTGGGCTTTCTATTTTGTTCCATTGATCTATTTTTCTGTCTTTGTGCCAGTACCATACTGTCTTGATGACTGTAGCTTTTTAGTATAATCTGAAGTCAGGCAGGTTGATTCCTCCACTTCCATTCTTCTTTCTCAAGATTGCTTTGGCTATTTGAGTTTTTTTTGTATTTCCATACAAATTGTGAAATTATTTTTTCTAGCTCTGTGGAAAATACCACTTGATAGGGATTGTACTGAATCTATAGATTGCTTTGGGTAGTATACTCATTTTCATTATATTGATTCTTCTGATCCATGAACATGGAATATTTCTCCATCTAATAAATCTTCTTCTTAAGCTGAATTCCCCAAATGATGCAACTACTCCCACATCAATCAACTTGAGGGAAAGTATGACAGAGAGAAGGCTAGAGTGTAAACAGACAGTGGTCCTAACCAATTATGGATAAAACATCTTACTTGGTACACTTCATAAAAGCCCATGACTATATAGAGCCTTGGGCTTCCCAGGTGGTGCTAGTGGTAAAGAATATGCCTGCCATTGCAGGAGACACAAGAAATGTGGGTCTGATTCTGGGTTAGGAAGATTCCCTGAATAGGAAATGGCACCCCACTCCAGCATTATTTTTTGAGCAGAGGAGCCTGTCAGGCTATAGTCTGTGGTGTCACAAAGAGTTGGACACGACTGGGCGACTGAGCACACACACACACACACACACATATACACATAGACCCTTAGAAGGGAACTTTGGTCGTGAGAGACCCTGAAGGTTCTGCTTGATTAGTTCATAGTAAATCAGCCCTTGCCTGGCACCTGGTAGGAAGCTCAATAAATGTTTGTTGAATGAATGAAATGGGTTTCCCTTGTGGCTCAGCTGGTAAAGAATCCGCTGCAACACGGGAGGCCTGGGTTTGATCCCTGGGTTGGAAAGATCCCCTGGAGAAGGGAACGGCTACCCACTCGAGTATTCAGGCCTAGAGAATTCCATTGACTGTATAGTACATGGGGTCACAAAGAGTCAGACATGACTGAGTGACTTGTGTGATTCTTAAACCAAATGGAACAGATGCTCACCATAAACAACCAGTATGCCATCCTGATGAAAATCAGCTGACCATTGGGTCCTTCTCCCCAGTGACTGTTTCAGTGGAATCTTGATGTAGAGTTACTTTGGCCCAAGAAACTCAGTGATGGTTTATCCCTCATATGTACTTAAACAGTCTGGATTCAACTTGGGACCACATCACAGAGCATGACTTGAGTTTGAACAAATTGCATGAATCCAAATTTAGCCCCTCCAAAATTGCTATCTTGGTCTTGAATAAAGCATAAAATTTGGGACAGTTGATTTAGCACTGCCAGGACTTAACGATTTAAAGTCAGATTCTCACCGGTGGTCAAAACATAGAAAACTCAGCTACCTCACCAGTGGTCAAAACATAGAAAACTCAGCTACCTCACCGTTAAGTTTTTTTGTATTCTGTTCCCTTGAAATCTGTGGGTCTGTCTTGCACCTTGAGTAGATCTTCTACCCATCTGTGGTTTTAAACAACACACATTGGTCATTTGAAAAATACTGCCTCCATGAGTTATACAGATCTCCCAATTATTGACATTTTTGTAATACAATATCAAAGTGTCACATTCATGATTATTCCCAGCATTAGGAAGCTGTTTGAAATTCTAATTTTCACTTTGAAAACTGAATTTTATAATAGACAACAAATGTTGTTTTTCTTGAAGTGACTTGCTCACTTCATTTATGTTATTTTTTAGCTTTATTGAGATATAAACTGGCAAATAAAATTGTAATATATTAAGTATACAAGATAATGACTTGATATATGAATATAATGTGGAAATGTTCCCACCATCCACTTAGTTAATAGGCACATCATCTCCCACATTAACCATTTTTTGTGTATATGTGAGAACACACTTTCTACTCTCTTAGCAAATTTCAATTATATGATACAGTGTTACCGTCTATAGTCACCATGCTTTACATTAGATCCTCAGACCTTACTCATTTCATAGCTGAAAGTTTCTTCCCTTTCACCAACCCCACTTTCCCTACTTTCCAACCCTAGTAAACCTTTTATTTCTGCTCTGTTTCTATAAATTTGACTTAAAAAAAAATCCACATGTAAGTGATATCATGCATTATTTGTCTTTCTCTGTCTGGCTTATTTCACTTAGGATAGCACCATGTTGATGCAAATGGCAGAATTCCCTTTTTTAAGGCTGAATAATATTCCATTGTGTGTGTGTGTGTGTGTGTGTGTGTGTGTGTCTGTGCACGTGTGCACATGTACACACCTGTCTTCCACAAGTCTAAGATATTTTCTTATGTTTTTGTTAAGATTTATAGTGTAGTTTTCACATCTAGGTCTATGATTCATTTTGAATTGATTTTTTTAATGGTATAAGACAGAGATCAATGTTTATTTTTTACATGTGTATATTCAGTTATTCCACCACCATTTACTAAAAAGGCTTTCCTTTCTTTCCCCTTTGACTTGTATTGCTATCTTTGTCAAAACACCTATCATCATATATATACATATATATAATGTATATATATATATGGTTATATATATATATATGTATACCCATTTCTAGACTCCATTCATTTCCATGATTTCTTTGTCTACTTGTAATTAACCATTATTTAATTATTACAGCTTTATAGCAAAGTTTGAAGTATGTTAATGTACATCCTCCAGCTTTGTTCTTCTTAAAATTATTTTAGCTATTCTAGGTTCTTTCCATTTCCATATATATCTTAGGTTAGTTTACTAATATTTACAGAGAAAGTGTTTCAAGATTTGACTGGAATGTCATAGAATCTATAGATCAATTTGGGGATCTATAATTAAACCAAATTAAATACTTGGGTCTTTTAATACAGTATGTCTTTCTTTTAAAAATCTCTTTGTTACCTTCTTTGATTTATCTTAGCAACGTTTCATAATTTTCAGTTTAGCAGTCTTCACATCTGTTATTTATTTCTAGATATTTGTCATATTTTTTAGTTTATCAATGTTTTCTTATTGTTATAACTAGTACACTCATTTTTCATTAACTTCTACTTCCTAAATATAAGCAGAACCCAAATGCAATATGGTTTTAACATGCTATGCAATTCGTTGTAGGTGACATTATAATTTACTTAAAGAATCTCTTACTGTTGGGAATTTTGGTTATTTAGAGAAGGAATGGCTAACCACTCCAGAATTCTTGCCTGGAGAATTCCATGAATGGAGGAGCTTGGCAGGCTACAGTCCATGGGATTGCAAAGAGTTAGACTTGACTGAGCGACTAGCACACAACTTCTATTCGCTGTTAAGTAAAACTGAGCATGGAGTATATTGAACAAGATACTGTTATTAGCATTTTGTATTAACTTACTTAACTCTCAGAAAAGCCAGTTTGTTAATCTCTGATTCTCTCTTTAGGATAAATCCCTAGACATGAAATTGATAGAGAAAAGGGTGTACATGTTTGCAAAGCTTTGGCAGACAAATAGAAACTTCATGCCAGGTTATTTCAGAGCAGCCAGACTAACAGTGATGTACAGTCTACACCTTGGCATCCAGTGTGTGAGCTTAAAAACCCAGCCCACGGGGAGCACTACAATAAATCTTTGCCTAAGGGATAAAGGATGAAAGAATGTTTAGATGAGCCCCAGAAGCCAGAGGTCAGCTCAACTGGTGTGAACTTCTCTGGATTTGAGCCAGCTCTGTGTTTGTTCACCTGTCTTAATAGACTTCAAGTGAAAACCACAACCATCAAGAGAATCCATGTTGGTTAAATAATCACAAGCAGTTAATTACCTTCATCATTAGAGAAAGGGGTGATGACATCATTATAGATTCATATCAGAGTCTCCTCTCATTTATCTGATTTCATACTCATATCCACACTGGTTATGAAACCCTGGATCACACTTCATCTTTCCTCAAGATGTATCCAAGATGCACTGCCTGTATCCACAATGCCAGCACGCAGCACAAAGAACATTCAGGTTCTGAAAATCTCCTGGCTTTTGACATTATAGCATCACTTTGATTTGATGGGCCCAGGAAGGTCATGGCTGTTAACGGTGTCCCAGAACCCATGAGCCGAATAACTGGACAGACCACAGAATAGGGGAAGAAGGTCTTGGGAATCAGTTACCCAAAAGTCTTTCAAATTTCTGCACATCTTGTGAACAGAGTCACAGAGGGCTCATTTTGCAGTAATATTTCCAAAGATGTTGGTAAAGCAAATAGCCCTGGGACACAGAGCTGGTGTCTGTCTCTGGAGCCGAAGGCAGGTTTGTTTGCTGACATTTCACGTCTCTCTCCAGGGCCAATGTTAGACAGGTTTGCTTATAGCCTCTTTAAAAGATTTGACTTTCTTAAGGTCATGGTTCCTCTCTTCTAACACAACCCACTATGTTTCCAAGAGTTGCCTGCCCTTCCCTGCATTGTCTGGTGGGAACTGGGCATTGGAGTCAGTACCAGTGATGATACTGTGGCTACTGTGAGTCATAAACTGTCTTTGGTCTCTGACCAGGAGTTTTCTGTCTTCTGCCAGCATCCATGAATTTTGGTAGGGTAACTTGTTAGATTTCAAGTAGGGTAAAATTCCAGACCCTTCACAATTATTTTTTAAAATTTTTATTGAAGTATAGTTGATTATAATGTTGATTTATTTTCTGCTGTATAGCAAAGTGATTCAGTCATGCATACATTATATATATATATATGTATATACACATTCTTTTTCATATTCTTTTCTATTTTCACTTATCAAAGGATATTGAATATAGTTCCCTGTGCTATACAAGAGGATCTTTTTTTTTAAAAAAGATCAGCTATTTTTTTTTTTAAAGACTTGTTTATTTTTATTTTATTTTTTGGCTGTGATGGGTCTTTGTTGCTGCATGCTGGCTTTCTCTAGTTGCAGTGAGTGGGGGCTACTCTTCATTGTGGGGTGTGGGCTTCTCGTTGCAGTGGCTTCTCTTGCTGTGGAGCAGGGACTCTAAATGCTCAGGCTTAAGTAGTTGCAGTGCATGGGCTCAGTAGTTGCAGCTCTTGGGCTCTAGCGTGCAGGCTCAGTAGTTGTAGCACCCGGGTTTAATTGTTCCACGGCATGTGGGACCTTCCCAGACCACAGATAGAACCAGTGTACCTTGCATTGCGAGGTGGATTTCTAACTGCTGAACCACCAGGGAAGCTGTACAGTAGAATCTTATTCATACATTCTGCATATGATAGTTTGCATTTGCTAATCCCTAACTCTCAGTACATCCCTCCTCAATGCTATCCACCACCCCGCCACCTTGGTAACCACAAGTCTGTTCCCAATGTCTGTAGACCTTGCACAGTTCTTATTGCAAGGTGGGAGTCCAGAGCTGAGGGCTGGGCTGAATTCAGAATTGCTGCTGCTGTTGCTGCTGCTGCTAACCCGCTTCAGTCGTGTCCGACTCTGTGCAACCCCATAGACGGCAGCCCGCCCACCAGGCTCCCCCGTCCCTGGGATTCTCCAGGCAAGAACACTGGAGTGGGTTGCCATTTCCTTCTCCAACGCATGAAAGGAAAAGTAAGAGTGAAGTCCCTTAGTCGTGTCCGACTCTTCGCGACCCCATGGACTGCAGCCTCCCAGGCTCCTCCATCCGTGGGATTTTCTAGGCAAGAGTACTGGAGTGGGTTGCCATTCCTTCTCCATCAGAATTGCTAGTGAAGGTCAAAACAATGACACAAGCTACAGGGCTGAGTAACTTTCTGCCATTTTCCTCAGCATACAGGCACTGGGATAAACTTCAGCCACAAACTAGCGGCCATTGCTGAGGTCTGCTATAAGGGCCTGAGGGAGACAAACGTGCATGTTAGTCACTCAGTCCTGTCTGACTCTTTGCGGCCACAGACCATGAACTGTAGCCTGCGAGGCTCCTCTGTCCATGGGATTCTCCAGGCCAAAATACTGGAGTGGGTTGCCATGCCCTTCTCCAGGAGATCTTCCTGACCCAGGGATTGAACTCGCGTCTCCTGCATTGCAGGCAGATTCTTTACCAACTGAGCCACCAGTGAAGCCCGAGGGAGACAAAGGAAGAATAAAATGGAGGTAGGGGCTGCCAGACAAAAGTTAAAGACTCAATTCAGTCAGTTATTATTGCTGGTTAACAACCTGTATTAAAACCAAAACAGTATGGTGGGAGAAATATGGTGATGGAGAGTGACCGGTAAACTGTGCAGATAAACTCTACTCAGCTAGTCCTCACTGCATCCTCACTACGTGAAGATCAGTAAGGGCCTATTGTGCACCCTTTTCAGGGCTGTGGCCAGGGTCAGAGGATTTGATGAATGATAAAGGGCTAAAGTCAAGAGGTCTGTATAGTCAAAGCTATGGTTTTTCCCGTAGTCATGTACCGATGTGAGAATTGGACTATAAAGTAGGCTGAGTACTGAAGAATCAACACTTTTGAACTGTGGTGTTGGAGACTCTTGAGAGTCCCTTGGACTGGAGATCAAACCAGTTAATCCTTAAATAACTCAATCCTGAATATTCATTAGAAGGACTGATGCTGAAACTGAAGCTCCAATACTTTGGCCACCTGATGTGAAGAGCCGACTCATTGGAAAAGACCCTGATGCTGGGAAAGATTGAGGGCAGGAGTAGAAGGGGATGACAGAGGATGAGCTGGTTGGATGGCATCACCGACTCGATAGACATGAGTTTGGCAAGCTCTGGGAGATGGTGAAGGACAGGGAGGCCTGGCATGTTGTAGCCCATGGGGTCACAGAGAGTCAACAGGACTGAGCTACTGAACAGCAACAACAAAGTCAAGAGGTGACGAAGTGAGGATGTTATTCTCTCGTGCTGTCTGGTTATCTGTTAATTAAGATAATTAAATCTGGGGCTAGGCTAAAAATAATCATAGCCACCATTTGTAGGATGCATTATTGTAAGCACTTTACAGTTATTATCACTTAATTCTTGCAGTAAGCCCATGAGGAGGGTAATATTATTATCCTGTTACGGATATAAGGAATGAGGAATATAAGCCTGTGGGGCTCAGAACACAAAAAGAAGATGTAATTCAGTGGTGAGGTGCTGAGACAGAACCATGGAAGGACTCTGAAGAGCCTTTCCCTATTCCTACTACCTTTTTTGGGTGTCACCTTCCCAACCTCACTTTCCTGACTCTATCCACGATGCACCAATAGAAAAGAGGTCGGCCACTCTTCAAAGAGCTCTTCCTGGTTCTATGCTGAATGACTCCTCACCTTTGGAGCCCTGATCAGGAAGTATGCTTCCTTCTTCTGCTCACCTGTCTCTCCCTTTATCCTTTGAGGCTCCAAAGGCCAGAGACTGCATCTCCATAAGTAAAAGTTCAAGGAAAGCAGGAAGGAATGACAAAGCTAAGAGTAGAAGGTGAGAAAAGAATGGTTAGGGAGTGACTCCCCTGGTGGTCCAGTGGTTAAGACTCCATGCTTCCACTTGCAGGGGGCCTGGGTTCGATCCCTGGCCTGGGAACTAGAATAGATCCCACATGCCGAAACTGAAGGATCCCACACGGAGCAACGAAGATCCTGTGTGGCTGCAGCTAAGACATGGTGCAGCCAGATAAGTAAATACTAAAGGGGAGAGAGTGGTCAGGGAAGGGCAGGGGCTCGATTCAAAAGGAGGGATGACAAAGTCAGCCAGTGGGAGAGGGGGTTCAGTGGCTTCTCGGAAGGGGGAGGATGAACCTGGTGGGCCCCAGGGAGTCAAGTCCTGCTGTCATCAGAGCCCATCTGGAGCATGGAGGTCAGTTGTGCAACATGGGTGATGGGGCCACCCTGGGGCAGGGTCAGATAAAGGGTCTCCCAGCTCTGTCATTTGAGGGGCTGGGGATGGATCTGAGGAGAGAGAGGAGATGGAGAATAGGACCTTAAGAAGAACTGTCTTGAGGAACGGTTAGAAGATCAGTTTTTTGTGTCTTCTAGGAGGAGAAGATACAGAAAGGGAAATTTCAGTCAATATCCCTCAGAGCATTCCTGGCATCATCTTTGGGAGGGAGTTACCATCCCCGATGGTGCTCAGAGAATGAGGGATGATCAACATCAACTGCGGAGGCAACTGGTTTGTATCCGCATAGATACAAGTTCACATCCAGGCTGCAGCATTTCCTTTCTTTTTAAAAATTGAAGTATAGTTGATTTACAATGTTGTGTTAGTTTCTGGTGTACAGCAAAGTGACTCAGTTATGCGTATATATATATAGGGCTTTCCCATTGGCTCAATGGGCAAAGAATCCACCTGAAATGCAAGAGACATAGGAGACATGGGTTTGATCTCTGGGTTGGGAAAAACTCCTGGAGGAGGAAATGGCAACCCACTCCAGTCTGCTTGCTTGAAAAACCCAAGTACAGAAGAGCCTGGTGGGCTACAGCCCAGAGTGTTGCGAAGAGTTGGATATGACTGAGCAACTAAGGACACAAGCACACGCATATCTAAGCACAAACATATTCTTTTTTGTATTTTATTCCATTGTGGTTTAATATGGCTTATTATGGCTTATTACAGGGTACTGAATATACTTCCCTGTGCTAAACAACAGTAGGACCTTGTTCTTTATCCGTTCTACATATACAATATTTTGCATCTGCTAGCCCCAAACTCTCAATCCAACTTTCCCCTGCCCCTGCTCCCCTTGACAATCACAAGTCTCTCTTCTATGCCTGTGAATCTTTTTCTGTTTGGTGGATAAGTTTGTTTGCAACATTTACAAACTGTGATTTGATCTGATGTCTTGAGTTCTTTGAGTGTCTATTTCCTCCTGTTTTAAAAGAGAGAACACCTGTCTTGCAAGTTTGTTTTTTTTTTTTTTTTAGAATTAGAGACCATGTAAGAAAACTGTGTATTTCAAGATAGATTTTATAGGAACTTCCCTGGCAGTCGAGTGGTTATCAGTCTCTGCTTCCACTGCAAAGGGGCAGGTTCCATCCCTGGTCAGGGAACCAAGATCCCACATGCTGTGAGATGTGGCCAATAAAACCCCACTCTCCTGCCAAAAAAAAACATGTTTTTTTTTTTTTTTTATAAATGATGGCTCTAATTAACCCTAATGATACATAAAGGATCTTAGCATCAGGTGGGTTCAGGTGAGAAGATGGGACCCAGATAGTCTTTAATATCTTTTCCAAGATTCCAAGGAAATGAACTGAACTTCTGATGTGACCCTGGACAGTTTGCACTGCCATCCATGCCTCGTCATGTTCATCTAACACTTGATGATGATTTTCCATATGTTTATGTCCCTTGTCATCCCACAAAGAAAAAGATATGCTGAAGGGAGGAGAAAATATAAATAAATGACTGTGACCCTGAAGTGATGGTTCTAAGGGTGACAGGTGCTGGGAAAACACTGATGCAAGCACCCATCTTGGACCAGGCCAGGCGTCCAGTTGGCAGAAACTGTCTCCTCTCCCACGTCAGTGCCTGATGCCAGTTGGCTGCATGTTGGTGACAGAGAAAGCTCCATTTGGCTCCCTTTCAGACAAGTTGAATGAACATCATTAGAGAAATGTAAAAGGGGTGATGGACGACTTGAATGAAGTCACAGAAAGAGCGCTGATCAAATTTGCCTCTGACTCAAAGCTGGGAGAGCAAGCTGAGATGCTGGGTGACATAATCAAGATTCTAAAAGATCTAGGCAGGAAGGAACAATGAATTGAAATTAACTGGGTCAAATTTAATAGGAAAAGTCAAGGTCCTGCATCTAGATTATAAAAAGGATCAAGTTTTTGCAAACACAGTGACAAGACAGAATCTAAGATGGAAAAGATTGACTAATTGGCTCCAACAAACTATAAAACATGTGCATGCCAAAAACACTATAAACAAGATGAAAAGGCAAACAGTAAACTGGGAAAAATAATGACAGTATATATGATCATGGAAGTGAGTTGATATGTTTAAGAGATCTTTCAAATCATTAAGGAAAAAAAAAATGCTCCATTCGAAAGATGAAGAATGAATGTAAACAGGCAGTTAAGAAAATAAGAAATCAAAATGGTCAAAGAGCATGTGAAAAATGTTTACCCACAGTATTTAAAAATGCAAACAAAAATAAAAGTGGAATACTTTTTTTGTGCCTACCAGATTAACAGTGATTTAAAGGACCAATGATAGATAGTGTCAGGAGGCCTCAGGAGAAGCACACAAACTCAGCCAGTGCAGTGGAGTATAAATCAGGACAGACTTAACGGAGGCCAGATTGGTAGTGTGTATAAAAAGTCTGAAAAATATCCAAATACCTTGCCCTGGGACTCAACTTTAAGGAATTTATCCTAAGAAGAGAAGTCAGGGAAGAAGTCAAAGATGTATACCAGGGCATAAGAGCTTCCCAGGTGGCTCAGTGGTAACTAATCTGCCTGCCAATGGAGGAGATTCGGGTTTGATCCCTGGGTCAGGAAGATCCCCTGGAGGAGGAAACAAATGGCAACCCACTCCAGTATTCCTGCCTGGGAAATCCTGTGGGCTGAGGAGTCTGGTGGGCTACAGTCCACGGGGTCACAAAAGAGTGGGACATGACTCAGCAACAATTCACAACAACATGATTTAGAAGAGAAGAAAGTTCATAACAATCCAATGTTCAACCATGGGGTATTTATAAATCAAAATGATGAAATCCTTGTGACTGTTGGGAATCACTGATGGGAGGAAACATTCCCAGCATGTTGCTATGGTGCACAGGGAGATGGAATCCTTAGGTCCAAGTCCAAGAAAGGGCTTGCTCCTACATTAGCTCCTTCAGGGTATGTGTCTCCTTTGGAGAGCCAGCACATCCTTCTCAGCTGGCCCACCTCCAGTGACTGTTTGGAGCAGGGGTATAAACCCCATTTCCACCCCGCACAGAACATCATGGTACACCATTTATGCTCCAGAGCTCCCAATGAGGTTGGCCCCAGTTGTGTCAAGGCTGCTGTTAGGAGACACATAGACACTTAGTGGCTCAGTCATGTCTGACACTCTGTGATCCCATGGACTTTAGCCCACCAGGCTCCTCTGTCCATGGGATTCTTCAGGCAAGAAAGTGGAGTGGGTTGCCATTTCTTCCTCCAGGGGATCTTCCCGACCCAGGGGTCAAACCTGTGTCTCCTGCTTTGGCAGGGGGATTCTTTAACACTGCGCCACCAGGGAAACCTGCTGTTGGGAAATAATTCTCCATAAGTATTTTCATATTTTCTGCTTAGTCTGAGATTTTTCAGCAAAGAGTGCTGGCAAAATTGGTTAAAGATGGCTTTTAACCAAGAATTGCTAATGTGCCTTGAAACTCCAATACTTTGGCCACCTGATGTGAAGAGCTGACTCATTTGAAAAGACCCTGATGCTGGGAAAGATTGAAGGTGGGAGGAGAAGGGGACGACGGCAGATGGGATGGTTGGATGGCATCACCAACTTGATGGACATGGGTTTGGGTGGACTCTGGGAGGTGGTGATGGACAGGGAGGCCTGGCATGCTGCGGTTCATGGGGTCGCAAAGAGTCGGACACGACTGAGCGACTGAACAGAACTGAACTTGCAAGTTAGAGATAAAGTGTTGTTCCAATGTGATTTAGAGTTTGAGCTTCCTAAAGCCATTCTAGGGTAAAAAGCTTGGAGATGCTTTCTTTCTCCTGCAGTGATATATATTTATATTCTAGAGTAAAGATCTCCTTTTCTTCAGAGGAGAGGATGGGCAGATGGGCTGGCCACCCTATATAAGCTCTAGTTTCATAATTTTGGAGTTGCAACCTATGGTGCAGTCCTGATGAATGCACTGAGTAACATCTGGCCCTCATTGCTTTGTCCTGTGGGGATTGGGTGTGGGAAACTTGTGCTAATACACTCTGTGACTGTAAAGCAGTCTGTTCTCAGGTCCATAAGAAGATGCTCTTCACTGCTAATTATTAGAGAAATGCAAATCAAAACTACAATGAGGGACCACCTCTTACCAGTCAGAATGAGTGTCATCAAAAATTCTACAAATAGTAAATGCTGGAAAGGGTATAGAGGAAAGAGAACCTACACTGTTGGTGGGAATGTCAGTTGGTGCAGCTACTACAGAGGACAGCATGGAAGTACCTTAAAACACTAAAATTAGAGCTACTGAATGATCCAGCAATCCCACTCCTGGGCATATATCTGGAAAAAGCAAAAAGTCTAATTTGAAAAGATTCATATACTCCTATGTTCACAGTAGCTATGTTTACAGTAGCTAATACATGGATGCAATGGAAGTGCCTATCCACAGATGAATGGATAAAGTATGAGTGATATTGATATATACATATATATATACACACACACACTCACAATAGAATATTACTTAGCCACCAAAAAAAGAATGAAATAATGCCATTTACAGCAACATGGATGGACCCAGAGAATGTCATACTGAACAAAATAAGTTGGACAGAGAAAGAAACACATACAATATCACTTATATGTGGAATCTAAAATATAGTACAAAATAATTTAGTTACAAAACAGAAACAGGTTCACAGACATAGAAAACAAACTTATAGTTACCAAAGGGGAAGAAGGGGTAGGGATAAATGGGGAGTATAGGACAAACAGATGCACATGACTATATATAAAATAAATAAGCCACAAGGATTCACTGTATAGCACAGAGAACTATACTCAGTATCTTATAATAAACTATAATGGAAAAGAATGGAATAAAAGAGGTATGCAGAGCTTGGCTGCAATCTCAAAAATGACAGAATGATCTCTGTTTGTTTCCAAGGCAAACCATTCCACATCACAGTAATCCAAGTCTATGCCCCAACCAGTAACGCTGAAGAAGCTGAAGTTGAACAGTTCTACTAAGACCTACAAGCCTTTTAGAACTAACACCCAAAAAAAGATGTCCTTTTCATTATAGGGGACTGGAATGCAAAAGTAGGAAATCAAGAAACACCTGGAGTAACAGGCAAATTTGGCCTTGGAGTATGGAAGGAAGCAGGGCAAAGGCTAATAGAGTTTTGCCAAGAGAACTCACTGGTCATAGCAAACACCCTCTTCCAACAACACAAGAGAAGACTCCACACATGGACATCACCAGATGGTCAACACCGAAATCAGATTAATTGCTATTCTTTGCAGCTAAAGATGGAAAAGCTCTACACAGTCAGCAAAAACAATACCGGGAGCTGACTGTGGCTCAGATCATGAACTCCTTATTGCCAAATTCAGACTTAAATTGAAGAAAGTAGGGAATACCACTAGACCATTCAGGTATGACCTAAATCAAATTCCTTATTATTATACAGTGGAAGTGAGAAATAGATTTAAGGGCCTAGATCTGATAGATAGAGTGCCTGATGAATGATGGACGGAGGTTTGTGACATTGTACAGGAGACAGGGATCAAGACCATCCCCATGGAAAAAAAATGCAAAAAAGCAAAATAGCTGTCTGGGGAGGCCTTACAAATAGCTGTGAAAAGAAGAGAAGCAAAAAGCAAAGGAGAAAAGGAAAGATATAAACATCTGAATGCAGAGTTCCAAAGAATAGCAAGAAGAGATAAGAAAGCCTTCTTCAGCGATCAATGCAAAGAAATAGAGGAAAACAACAGCATGGGAAAGACTAGAGATCTTTTCAAGAAAATTAGAGATACCAAGGGAACATTTCATGCAAAGATGGGCTCGATAAAGGACAGAAATGGTATGGACCTAACAGAAGCAGAAGATATTAAGAAGAGGTAGCAAGAATACACGGAAGAACTGTACAAAAAAGGTCTTCATGACCGAGATAATCACGATGGTGTGATCACTCACCTAGAGCCAGACATCTTGGAATGTGAAGTCAAGTGGGCCTTAGAAAGCATCACTACAAAGCTAGTGGGGGTGATAGAATTCCAATCAGCTATTTCAAATCCTGAAAGATGATGCTGTGAAAGTACTGTACTCAATATGCCAGCAAATCTGGAAAACTCAGCAGTGGCCACAAGACTGGAAAAGGTCAGTTTTCATTTTAATCCCAAAGAAAGGCAATGCTAAAGAATGCTCAAAGTACCGCACAATTGCACTCATCTCACATGCTAGTAAAGTAATGCTCAAAATTCTCCAAGCCAGACTTCAGCAATACGTGAACCATGAACTTCCAGATGTTCAAGGTAGTTTTAGAAAAGACAGAGGAACCAGATATCAAATTGCCAACATCTGCTGGATCATGGAAAAAGCAAGAGAGTTCCAGAAAAACATCTATTTCTGCTTTATTGACTATGCCAAAGCCTTTGACTGTGTGGATCACGATAAACTGTGGAAAATTCTGAAAGAGATGAGAATACCAGACCACCTGACCTGCCTCTGGAGAAATCTGGATGCAGGTCAGGAAGCAACAGTTAGACCTGGACATAGAACAACAGACTGGTTCCAAGTAGGAAAAGGAGTATGTCAAGGCTGTACAGGAGAAGGCAATGGCAAGCCACTCCAGTACTCTTGCCTGGAAAATCCTATGGATGGAGAAGCCTGGTAGGCTGCAGTCCATGCGGTCGCTATGATTCAGGCACGACTGAGCAACTTCACTTTCACTTTTCACTTTCATGCATTGGAGAAGGAAATGGCAACCCACTCCAGTGTTCTTGCCTGGAGAGTCCCAGGGACAGGGGAGCCTGGTAGGCCGCCATCTATGGGGTCGCACAGAATCGGACATGACTGAAGTGACTTAGCAGCGGCAGCAGCAGCAAGCCTGTGTATTGTCACCCTGCTCATTTAACTTCTATGCAGAGTACATCATGAGAAACACTGGCTGGAAGAAACACAAGCTGGAATCAAGATTGCCGGGAGAAATATCAATAACCCTAGATATGCAGATGACACCACCCTTATGGCAGAAAGTGAAGAGGAACTAAAAAGCCTCTTGATGAAAGGGAAAGAGGAGAGTGAAAAAGTTGGCTTAAAGCGCAACATTCAGAAAACGAAGATCATGGCATCTGGTCCCATGACTTCATGGGAAATAGATGGGGAAACAGTGGAAACAGNGGCCTGGTTTGCTGCGATTCATGGGGTCGCAAAGAGTTGGACACAACTGATCGACTGAACTGAACTGAACTGAATGTATGCATGTATGTTTGTATGTTGTGTGTGTGTGTGTGTGTGTGTGTGTGTATATAAACTTAGCACCTGTATTAAAGTTTGCCCTCCTCTGTTTCCTACCCCCGCACCCTCACCACACCTGTGGATTCTTGATAAACATCCTTTCCACCCCCAAAGCTGTCTCAGTATTGACTTCTTTTATGTGAGGCTGTGTGGAAAAAGAGACAGGATGAAGCCACAGAGTATAAGCGATGACTTTCTCTTGGTGGTGTAAATATGCATAATTGTCTTCCTGTGTTTTTCTATGCTGCGTTTCCTACTTTGAACATATATTACTTAAAAAAACAATGTTACTGAAGTGTAGTTAATTTACAGTGGTGTGTTAATTTTTCCTGTACGGCAAAGTGATTCAGTTGTACATATACAATCTTTTTCATTATGGCTTGTCACAGAATATTGACTACGGTTCCCTGTACTGAGCACGTATTACCTTTAATTACATGGGCTGCCAGAAGGCTCTCACCATAAGCCATATTTAGCAGGAAGCGAAGGACGGAGAGATAAAATCTACACTTACAGACTGCTGACTAGGTGGCTGGTGCTATTTTAAGAATTCACGTTTAATTTCTCCTTATTTCCTCCATGTAGTCTTTTGGGGAAGGTGTTGTGATCTTTTTCTCATCGATGGAGGAAACTGAGACTTGGGAAGGATAAATCAGGTGCTCACGATGGGGGAAGTCCAGGTGTGAACCCAGGCGGCTCTGTGCTTCTGATCCTCTCCCTGTTCGTGTCTTCACCGTATCCTCAGTTACAAGTTAGGTCCGGTCAGCCTTGAACATCTCGTCTTCATCCAAACTCCAGGCTCCTGGTTTCACGGCCAAGGCCCTGAGGACCTGCCCTGCCTCCATCGACAGCGCCCTTTCGCATCACTTCTCCCAAGCTCTGCGCCTGTCCTTCGGTTCCCAGTTCCCGATGCCGTTTTCCATCCTCAAAGCCTCCACCCTCGCCTTTCTCCGCGGAGGGAGCACTCCCTCAGCTCGGAGTGTGGCTGACGGCCTCCACCCCATCCTGTTTCCCTTCTCGAGATGCCTGCCCGGCTGCTCTCAGCGTTCCTATTCCCTGCTGTCCCATCAAGGTCATCCTCCCAGTTTTGTTCGCCTGTGGCTCTCGGCACCTGGTGAAGACCCCTCTGCTCTCTTGTTGCACATGTGCTTTCAAGTCCTAGCTCTTCCTTTCCTGGGAATGCCACCCTGAGTGAGCGCAAAGGAGACACTGTTTGCTACCTTGGGTCTCTCTCCTCCCCCTGTGTCTCCTCTTCGGCTCACACAGACCCTTGACTTCTGACCCTTCATGTCAGCAGCTGTGTGGAGGCTTTTCCCCACACCAAGCAATTCACCAGCTGCCTGTTCTACAGTTCAGCTCAGTGGTCTGCCCAGAGCTAGCGTCAGAGCCCACAGGTGAGGGGTCCGGTCCTACAGGACCCGGCCCCCTTCAGATGCCACTGGCAAGCCCAGGTTGTCACCTGTGCTTCTGACCAACCGGCTATCGATCAGAGATTCCAACAATCCCCTCCTTGACTCTGATTCATGTGTAGAGAGACTCACAGGGCTCAGGTAAACACGTACGTTCACCAGTTCTTTAAAGGATGTGATGAAGGATACAGATGAGCAGCCAGATGACGAGAAACGTAGGTAGGCTGTGGTCTGGGAGGGTCCTGAGTACAGGATCTTCTGTCCTCGTGGAGTTGGGGTGCGTCACCCTCCCAGTGTGGAAGTGATCAACCTTCTGGAAACTCTCCAACCCCAATGCTTTTGGGATATCATGGAGGTGTTCTCACAACGGCATGATCAATCATTAACTCTACCTTCAGCCCTTCCCTCTCTGGAGGATCGGGGTGATGTGGGGCTGAAACTTCCAAGCTCCTAATCAAGGCTTGGTCTTTCTGATGACCAGCCTGCATCTCACCCAGAATCACCTTATCAGGACAAAAGATGCTCCCAGTGTTCTGATAAGAACACTTATCTTATATTTCCTAAGTGATAACTTAGGAAACGACAAGGAGGTCTGTGCTAGGAACCAGGGGGCAGAGACCAGTATCTAGTCTTTATTTTCTCACAGCAAGCTTATCAAATTTTCTGTGCCTCTATTTCCTGGGCTTCCCAGGTGACTCAGTGGTAAAGAATCCTCCTGCAATGCAGGAGACAGAGGAGATGTGGGTTCTATCCCTGGGTCAAGAAGATCCCCTGGAGAAGGGGATGGCAACCCACTCCAGTCTTCTTGCCTTGAGAATCCCATGGACAGAGGAGCCTGGTGGGCTACAGTCCATAGGGTCGCAAAGAGTCAGACAGGACTGAAGCGATTGAGCACATACGCACACACGCATACATGCAGGCCTCAGTTTCCATGCACCTGTAAATGGTTTATTCAGGACACTGCCTGGCACATTCTGAGATTCCCCATCCATCTGTGAAGTCCGTGGCAGCGGGGACTGATCCCACGACCATGCATGAATCTTCTAACCCAGTGCTTGGTGCTCACAGGTGTTCAATAAATATTTTTGGAATGCAAGAGGAATGCAGGGGCTTGATGCTCATTCATGCTTACTGAGAGCTATGCTTCATCCTTTTGCTTGTTCAGGCAGGACCGTGCTAGGGGAAAACCTTCTCTTGTTTGGAGTTTTGTGTTTCTCCAGAGAAGAGCACTGATGCAGTAAACTGCCAAGGGTCTGGCCACTCCCTTTATGAAGCGTGAGTCACATATGAACTTGAGCTCAGCTTGCAATGAGCTGTCCAAGTGCATTTCCCCCCGTTAGACTTAAATCTTTGAGGTGAGGTGGATTTGGAAAACCCTTGGCTACAATTTAGGGCCTCATCATTCAAATAGGACCACCCACTCCCCATCCTCTTGCCAAAGTCAATACTTAATTCCAAAAGAGCGTCAGGAACTTTGGTTTTATTTCTCAACTTCATTTTTCACGGGTGACACAGTCTTTCAGTTAAAGATACCTCTTTCACTGTAGTTGTTCCCCCCAGCCATCTCCCCCTTTTAACTGTGATTTGCTTGAATTCAGAAACTGCTCCACAAAGTGGGTGCCCCTAAATGTCTGCTGATGAATCAATTAATAGTTTAAAAGTCACTGAGAGCAGGCCTGTATTTCTCTCATTCTTGAATCCTCAGCAGTCCTAGCTCAGTACAGACATGTAGCAGCTGCTCAAGGAATTCACACAGTCAGCGTTTCATCAGTCATTCCTAAGTGCACAGTAGGTCCAGGCAGTGTCTTGGGGCTATGGACAAGGTGACGAACCCCACATGCATTTTACTCTGCCCTGGCAGAGTAAGAAAACTTGAATGGTTGAGTGAATGAGGAAGTGCATTGCTTTGCTGAAGTGACTATCTTAGTTTGCAAAGCAGCAAACACCACACTCAATTCTGGTATCTCCTTGGAGCACGGCTTCTCCCAACATAAAGCCTGCTTCTCCCAACCAGCAGGGAGTGATGGGTAGGCACAGAGCTGGATGGTTAAGCAGAAGGAACTACAAGAAACAGAGATTGAAAAGGAGCTGGGAAGGTCTGGTGTTTGCAGAGAATACAAAACAAGAACAGAAGAACTGAGAATTAAAAAATTAATAGCATGGCATGTTCACGGAGAACCTCATTAGGGTCAGGACAAAGGGCAGGATGCCAAGATCTCAGGAGGGGGAGTTGTCTGGGGGAATCAAGATAAAGTCTGGTTGGCCACAGCGGGTGGTTTTGAACAGGCTCTCCAGCTGTGGTTGCCATAAGTTCACAATGAGACCCTATCTCTTAAAGCAGCAGTGTCCCCATTCTTCTATATGACACTCCTTCTCTGAACTCATACTTTTTTCACCGGGAATCCCCAGATTCAAGATGTTCAGATCAGGAGCATGGGAAAGTTCTTTCCTTGGTTACCAGCTCACAGGTGAAATGTGTGGACCCTGTTGAGTCTCCCAGGTTCTGGAAACACTTGGCTTTTACCCTCACCCCAGCTGACATCCACAATGGCTGAAATAATGAAAAAAATCTAGGTTAATGGGTCAGGAGCCAATGTCCTCGTCACTAAGGCCTGTCCCATGAATGCTCCCTTCTTGACACCCAGCAGCCCAGCCCTTTACTAGGACCCTTAGAGATGGTGCTGGACATGGCATGACTTTCTTCAGTGACCTTCCATTTTATTTGGTTGATGGCCATTTGATACCTATTGCTAAATATTATGAATAGTCTCCTACCTCCAAGGCAATCACATCAATTGCCTTACTTTACCAGTGATTGCTTTTATGTCTCTCATTCAAATCCTTTTTCCAAACTGCAACCAAGTACTCTTTCTGAAATGTGAATCTTACTCCTTTGCTTAAAGGTTTTGCACTGGTAGTGGTGGTTTAGTCGCTTAGGCATGTCTGACTCTTTGTAGCCCCATGGACTGCGGCCCGCCAGGCTCCTCTGTCTGTGGAATTTTCTAGGCAAGAATACTGGAGTGGGTTGCCATTTCCTGTTCCAGGGGATCTTTCCAACCCAGGGATCAAACCTGCATCTCTTGCCTCTCCTGCACTGACAGGTGGATTCTTTACCGCTAGCGCCACCTAGGAAGTCATCCAGACTCTTCAACCAGTCCTGCAAGACTCTCTGACCCAGCCCTAATGTCCTGTCTTACCTAAGACCACTGCCCCCCTCCACGTGCTACTCCACCCACAGTTAGCTTCTTCTAGTTCTTCAGAGGCTCCACGGTCTCTCTCCTCTAGCTCTTAGCCCAGTCCTGGAAATTCCTGCTCCCTCCCTGACTGACATGAGCAATTCTGAGGTGCTGCCTCCTTCGTGAGTCCTTGTGCTGCAGGATGGAAACCCTATAGAGACACTTCCCACCTCTCATTCATTACACGTGTCACGTCTGTCCTCGATGCTCTGTGCTCTGTGAGGACAAAGCCATGCTTCTCAGGCCCACCGCTGCATTTCTACCATCTAACCATAGTTCTAAAAATGTAATGGAGATGAATATCTGCCAAGGAAATGTTTCTCCTACTGAAATGTGAGCCCCTTGGGATCCTGGATCTTCTAGAAGTGTCCAGCCTCTCCCCTATTGCATGAAATATAAACGTCTCTTGCACTGGCAGGCAGATTCTTTACCACTAGCACCACCTGGGAAGCCCCAATTAAGTGCTTAGTGAAGCTTTATTGCACCTTGGAACAGAAATCGACTGGATGCAAGAGAAGCGGGTTAATTCTGTTTCTGCACCTTCTCTCTGTGATTTTGGGCAAGTCCCCAGAGTTCTCAACATTCTCATCTGCAAAGTAGGAGGATAACAGCTCTGCAGAGTGAATAAAAAGGAGAATTAACACTCCTTGTGACTCTCATCTGTACCAAAGAGTGCCTAGGTGCTGTATGTATTTGATCTGATTGAAATAGTTGATAGGATGTCATTTTCCTGCTACAGAAATTCTGAGAGGAAGAACAACTTGCTCAAGATCACACACAGAGAAAATATTGACCCAAGATTTCAATCAGTCTCCCCCTGACTCCAAAGCCCATGTTCTTTTCCTCATCCTGAGGGTTTGAGATTCTCTCTCAGCCCAGGGTCTGGAACATGGCTGGTGTGTAATAATTGGTTACTAGAGATGGTTTAGGTCTCATCTCCTTGAACATAGATTCTAAATAAGAAGATCTTATGGATCCCAGCTAGTCTTGTGATCTCATCATGTGGAAGCAGGAGAATATAAAAGTCATGGCAAGCATGCTTCCTCTCAAGCCATTTTCCAATTCCCATAAAGTTATTTGCTTATTCCTCCAAGTACAAGGTGCCCAGTTCCCTTGCACAGGACAAGCACACCAGGGACAGGCCCCACCAGGGAGAAGATGTCTATGCCTTTTCTTTTCTTTAAAAATATTTACATATTTGACTGTGCCTGGGCTTAGTTGCAGCATGCAGACTCTCAGTTGCAGCATGTGGAGTCTAGTTCCCCGACCAGGGGTCAAACCTGAGCCTCCTGCATTGGGAGCTCAGAGTCTTAGCCATTGGGCCACTAGGGAGGTCCTTTATGTGCCTTATATTTAAACTTGGTGATCACCAAGTCTCTCTTAGCAGCAGGGAGGGGTGGGGCGTACATTCACATTTACATAGTTAAACTATAATAACCACCATCTACTGAGATCCTGTGCCAAATGCTGGGCTGAAACTGTCCTCATACCACCCCTTGGATAGGCTGCGACCACAGTTACAGGGACAGAACTGGAGAGTTTCCTGGCTGACAATGAAGTGAGAGCTTAAATAACTTACTAGCTCAAAGTCCCTCAGATTGTCAGGGGTGATGCTTAGATTTGGACCCAGTTCTGTCTGCTTCAAAGCTCTTTGCACGTTGTCATGAGTTTGGCATTGAACTACAGTGCAGTTACTCATTACCCAGGAGGTGTTGGGGAGCCAGAATGTTAAAGAGTAATGCTTTTCCTTTATGGAAAAGGAAACTCGCTAGAGCCTCTGAGTGTAGGGCACAATTTGGGTCCTTGCAAAAAGCAGGTGGATCAATCAGAAGACTCCTTCTTCCTTCCCCCAACACAAGATCCCTTTTAATCCTTGGGTGCCCTTGTCATTTCCCCAAAGTACTGTAGTGGGAAGATTTTTATTTTCATTTATTTGTTTATTTATTGTTTATTTTTGGCTGTGCTGGGTCTTCGTTGCTGTACTCGGGCTTTCCTAGTTGTGGCTAGCTGGGGCTACTCCCTAGTTGTGGGGTGCAGCCTTCTCATTGCAGTGACTTCACTTGTTGCAGAGAATGGGCTCTAGAGTGTGCAGGCTCAGTAGGTGTGGCTCTCAGGTGTAGCTGCTCCATGGCATGTAGAATCTTCTGAGACCAGGGATTGAACCCGTGTCCCTTGCATTCATGGCAGATTCTTACCCACTGGACCACCAGGGAAGTCCAATTGGAAAGTGGAAGTCCAAGTGGAAAGATTTTTGATCTAGAGGCTCATACTTGGGGTTTGATTCTTCAGCCCTGCAATTTCACTGGCTGTGTGACTCTGGGCCGACATATCAACTCTCTGAGCCTTGGTCTTCTCCTTAGAGGATTAAGGATATAATGAGTAAATGAGAAGTGGTTGGACCTCAGTGAAAGTTCAGTAATGGATAGAAATCAGGTCCAAAAAAATCTATTTCTGGGCATTAGTTGTCAAATGGACAAAGTTGTTACTTGCGTTTTGTCCTACACCCAGTTTTTCTTTTCTTCCCTAAAAGAAAGCCATAGTCAAATACAAGGAGCAGAAAGGCAGAGCAGACCTCAGTTCTCCCTACAGGAATGCCTTGCAAGGTTATTAGCTCAGCCACTTTCCATTAACACAAATAAATCGCTTAGAAACATCTGGGCCACATTCATCAGGAATCCAGCTTGGAGCTGGCACTTACTTTCAAACCCAAAGTCATCTTGGACCTCCTTTGACACCCGGAGGAAACAGAAGAGTACCAGAACCCGCCACGTCCCCCTTGGCCCTATCTCTTTCTTCACTTCTGAAAAGCTCAAAGAGGATAGCAGCCAAGTGAAATTCAGGTGGGCTGGTAGAGAAAACCCTCTCCTGGCTGCAGACAGCCCGCTTTCTGGCAGACTCTCAGGCCCGTGGGATGGGTACTTGGGCTGGTGGTAGGGGCTGGAGCCTTAGGGTGCCACAGGGCCAGACAGCAAGGCTATATTTCTAGCTCCAAAGTCTTGGGATCAGGTTTGCCGAACCTCTACCAAGGGAGGCTTCATGCTGTTTACCACCATATTCCTCTGCTCTCAGCTTCCTAGCAGTTCTCACAGTTCATGACAATATTCATCAGCTGAGACAGTGACTCAGCTAATCCCAGCAGGTCCCCTGGGGGACTGATGTACACTGGAGATTCTCCTTCCTGCCTGCATCTCTCTGGCAGGGGCCTCGGGAGGCCAGCGGGGGAAGTGGGAAGGTCACCACGACTGTCCCTTAGTCTTCCTCAGCCACATGCCCCAATCCTCCTCTGCAGGGGATGGAAAAAGGCTTTGGGGTTGTGAGAATGGATTGTCAGGAAAGGAAGGGCCTCTGAAATCATCTAAATGAGGTTCTAGATTACAGATCAGAGAACTGAAGCTCACAGGCAGGGGAAGCGTTTTGTCCAAGGCCACATGTCCAAGACTCAAAACCTTAGGCTTAAAAAAAAAAAAAAACAAAAAACCAAAAAACCTTAGGCTTAGTATCTCATAAATCCCAGGAAAGAATGGTAAAGAGATGTAAGAAATGGCTACTGGGCTTGTGGAGCTATAGACTCAACTCAGGTGTTTGAAAATGTCTACTCTTCTGCTTATGTTTGATCAGATATGGTGTTTGATCAATCCAATGGGTGGGAAAAAAATTGAAAAGAGAAGCACAGTAGATGTTTTAGTACATGTGCAAGCATGTGGGCATGTGTGGGACTCACACCAGGTTAACTGATGACTACCACGGGCTCTTTCCTCAAAGAGGGAGGAGCCTGGGCAGACCTGGGAGGTGGCGCAGGGGGGGGAGGTTATTGAAGAGGAGCAGTGCTTACAGCAGGGACAAAAGTCAGAGCCTAGAGATCAATTAGGTGACTACATTCTGTTTTGGTTTTGCTGTGAAATGACTGATTTTACCTTTATTCTGGAAAGCTGCATCAGACCTGTCAAGTCTCATCATTCCAAATGTGTACATAAGAGCACCAGCTCACAGCTGAACAGAATTAATTACCTCTCCCGAAGACATTTTCAACAGTTTGCAACTGTTTTCTGCCTCAAGCCCTTCTTTCCTCAAAGTCATCTTCCTGGCTCACTCTGCCGATTGCACACTGGCTGTCCTAAAGCACACTTCCTGTTCTATCATTTCTGTGCAATGGTTCCTGGAAGCCTAGGGAATCCAGTCTGGGTGGAGATGTCTTTCTTGTTTCTGTAGCTTATGCTTCCCAGCTCCCTGCCCACAGCCTCCTGGTGGAAGACAAGAATGATGGTTAGAGCTGTATGCTCACAGCTGAGTCAGTGGGAGCACCATGAGATTGAGTGAGGAGTGCCCAAGATCCCCTCCCTCCCCCATAGCTAGCTCCTCTCATGATTCTCAAACCTTTGTTCACCTTGTCTCCTCTCCAAGTTCTCCATAAAGACACAGACTTCATCAGATTCAAAGGCTGACCATGCCACCTGCACTGACCCTTCTCCCTGCTCTCAGATGCTTTCTCTTCCACCCTGAGGAACTCACCCCAACCTTGCCTGACCTGAAGCCCCCTACTACCACCTACCCTGCCCCTCCTTCCCCTCCTGGTCCTCTTGGGCTCCCCAAGGTCAAAGGTTGCAACATGATGATCTAGTTAACTTATCTACATTGAAGATATTCAGCACAGGCAGTGACCTACTCATCCGAGCCTGTAATTTAACTGAAAGCACCATCCCAGGCTAGAAGGAGGATACAGCAGTTGGAGGGCTGATGGTAGCTAGTGTCATCATCTAGGGAAGATGGGACCTTGCATTGTCTTTAAGTAAGATGTGATGGATCCCCAATCCTTGCTATCCATTCTTGCTTGAAGGAGGTGATGGGCCATTATGAAAAAAAGCACTGAACTGAGAGCTGATTGACTTGGGTTCTAGGCTTCATTCTGCCACTTGCCTAGTGGTGACCTTGGGCAAGTCGTTTGTCTCCTCTCCTCCTCAGAATCCCTGTCTTAAAGTAGAGATGGCCAAGAGGTTCCTTAATGTTCCTTCTAGGTATGACTTCCTATGACTCTCTGGCAGACCCAGGCTCATCAGACTGAATCATGGATGAGCTGGGATTCCACATCAAGTGAAGCTTCTGGTTGGTTCTTTAGCCTCCTTGTTGTATCACCTTCTCCAGGGTCAGCAGCTGCCCTGTGACCCAGGAAAGAGCTCAGCCTCCATCCCTTCATCCTGGCCACATCAGAAAGACAGGAGCCAAAAATAAGTCAAATATTCCTCATAGATGATAGCAGGATCAAGTGATACGGGACTGTTTAGCCTACCGGGTCCTGATGCTGGGGCTTGGGCCCGTGCAGGCACATGGCCAGCGGGCTGGCTGAACTCTGAGAGTTCTTTTCAAAACTGAAATGTAACCTGCCTCAGACCAGAGCATGGTAGGTGGTCTCCATTCTTGGATTCTAAATGACTGAAGGTAACTGTTTTTCCTGGCCCCCTTATGATCCAGTATAATGTTATTGTGATTGGAAATGTGATGGAGAAGGAATTTTTTTTTTCCCCTTTCTAATCGCCAGGAACCCTGAGAGGGTTAGGTTTGTAAATCTTAGTACTTTCAGCATCCCAGGGATGATGTGTGATGCTGTGGAGGGCAGAGAGGATTGACCCCTCTGGGTCCTGGGCTGAGTTCTCTGCCTCTGACTCCTGGTGTGACCTTGGGCACATCATTTGTATTTTATGAGCCATGTCTTTCTTATCTGTAACAGGATGAGTTTGAGCTGGTGCTTCTCTCTGGCACCTACAGGTCCAACATTCTGGGCCTTGGTGATTCCACGATAAAAGGTATTCATGGAATCAACCCAGAGGATCAAATCTCCTAGTATCATTGACTGGTCCTGGGGGGCTCCTTGCAATTTGGTCTCCAATTGTCTTTCCATCGTCATCTCCAGTCATCTCTCCACCTACCCCTCTCATCCCATCCCTTTCTCTTCAACATGGCTTCTTCTTTCATACATTTAAAAGCTGGCACCTGCAGTTGTGTCTACTTAGACTTCTATTTTAAGTCTTCTCCAATCCATGAAACCTTTTCATCCTTCCAGCCCAGTTTCCATGTCACCTTCTCTGTAAGTCTTCCTAATCTCCCTCTGGCTGATGGATTAATGACTATACTCTGGGTGTTCCTGGAACTCCCAGGGAGATATGTCTACTATAACAGCATTCAGGTAAAGTTCTCAGTGCAAATTAGACCTAACTGTGAACTTCATTGTCCTCGCCCCTAACCCCCGCCACAAATTTGTACACTGAAGTACACTACCCCACTACCTTAGAATGGAACTGTGTTTCAAAACAGGGTCTTTAGAGAGGTAATTAAAGTAAAATGAAGTCATTAAGGTGGACCGTAATCCTTTATGCAAACTGTTGAAAGGTCTTGGACACAAGCAAGTACAGGGAGAAGACCATGGGAAGACATGGGGTAAAGACAGCTGTCTGCAAGCCAGGGAGAGGACCCTGCAACAGATTGCTCCCTCTCAGCCCTCAGAAGGCACCAAGCTTTTTATATGTTTATATATAAACCTCAGCATAGTCGGTAAGGAATCCCCCTGCAATGCAGGAGACCGCAGTTCAGTCTATGGGTCAGAAAGATCCCTTGGAGAAGGAAATGACAACTCGCTCCAGTATTCTTGCCTGGGAAATCCCATGGACAGAGGAGCCTGCACGACTTAGTGACTGAACTACCAGCAGATGTTTTCTACTCCTCATTTGATTTCTGCCCCTACTCCTCACTCTCTCCTTCTGCTTCTGCAGGCCAGCAGTGCTGTGCGCATCTCCATTTTCTTTTATTTATTTTTAAAACTATCTTGGCCAGGTTTATTTATTTACTTATTTATATTTTTTAACTTTTCTTTTTTTGGCCACATGGCATGTGGGATTATAGTTCCTGGACTAGGGATCAAACCTGCGCCCCTTGCAGTGAAACATGGAGCCTTAACCACTGGACCATCAAGGAAAGTCCCTCCATTTTAAGCCAGAGACCCTAACTGCTGCTCCCCTTCTATTCTGCCCCTGCTCTGGCTCTCTTTATCCTCAAACACGAAGCTTTCCATTCAACCCCAAATAGAAACTTGGGTGTTTCCCCACAGTTGGGGCAAGACATCTCCTGGGGCCCTTGGGTTGTTGACATTTTTCCTTTTCAGCAACAGCCCTGTGTGGTTGACTTTAGAATTGATAGCACCTTTGAAACTTACATAGGAGAGCCATGCCAGCCGACTCCCCATCCCAGAAGACATGCAGGCAGTGAGCTGACCCAGGATTCTTTATGGTTCCCACCTCATAAATTGCAGCTCGCTTGGGCCAGCGGCTGGGAAGTGAGTCTGAATGCTGATTTACAGAACAGTTGTCAAACATGGGCTGCTCGCTCATTGCCAAGGCCAAGAAAAGACCCAATCCCTGGGTGCCTTTTCCATCTTTCTCCCAGTGACAGCTCCTGCCCCAACATCAAAGGCTTGTTTCCTCTGTGGGGCCAGCAAAAACTTATCTATGCCTTTTCAGGCATGAGTCATCTGTCCGTTTATGATTGTCCTCTGGATCTCTTTTGGGAACATGGTAATTACAGAATCTGAGATCATGGCCATCCTTGGCATGTTCACTCCGCCATCTGGTCCCCAAGATGTTCCCAAGTTACCTTTGTACCCAGCAGGCCTCTGTGAATTCACCTGAGCATCCCTACATGCCTGCTCCCTGGCCCCCACTGTGTCTTGGTCATTATCTCTGTCATTATCTCCTGGGATAAGCTGTTCTGTCCAGTGGCACTGAGGTCATTGCATTGGGCACCATTCCAGAAACAATGGTCATAGTAATATTTTTAGAGGAGGCTACGTGATAATTGTGGAAACAGCACACAGCTTTCAACAATCAGGCTTGGGATTTCAACTCTGGCTGTGCCAATGACCAGCCAGATCAGTGACCTAAAAGTCCAGTGCCTCCGTTTCCCCATGAGCCTAATGAGCAGAGAGTAATGGCAATTAAGTGAAATAGCCCGTGTAATGTGCTCAGAGCAATTCATGGCATTGGCTAGATCCCTCAAACCCAGTCCATTTATTTCCCACTTCCCTTGAGCTTTTATTATAGCATCATGTTTGGAGAGAATTAAGATGCAGGTGAGAGTGCTGCTTGAGGAGCCAAGGGGCAATATTTCTCCAGCAGTCACCACTGAAAGAGAGTCAACCTGGGAAGCAGCACGTGAAACACATACTAAGTGACACAGCCTCTGGAGTCATTTATTTCTTTTGTGTCCGTGGTGGGGGCTGGGGTTGCTCATATGGTTTCCTCTGTGTGGCTCCCCCCTTAGGTGGGACCACAGCCTTCTGTCGACACCTGTTGGACGGCTCCCAGTACCGTCAGAACCATGGAGGGTGAGGATTAAGCAGCCCCAGCCACGTGGTAGTAGAGAAAACAGCATTGGCTGTGGGGTCGCTCAGGCCTGGGTTGACTCCTTGTGGTGTCCTGTGCTAGCTATATAGCCTTGGAAAGCCATCTCTCCTTGAGCCTCAGTTTCCTCACCTACAAATGGAGGATAGCAATATCTATTGTCTCCCAGATGACTCAGGTTAAAAGAAAAGGAAAATCCAATTTCAAAGTGCTTAGTAATACTGGAGGCATTGTATCACATAACTGAAAAAAAAAAATCCAGAGATAGGGCTTCAGGCATAGTTTGATCAGGGGTCTGACTCTACTCTTCTGCCATAATCTTAGCTCTAGTGCCGTCCTTATTCTGTGTGTTGGCTTTATCTTTAGACTGGCTTCTTTCGTGTAGCAAAATGCCTGTATGTTGCTCCTTTCCCATAGTCAAAAAGTCTTAGCTTGGGTCAGACTATCTTTGGTGACATGACCACTGCTGGACCAACCACTGTGGCACTTGGAGCATCTTCAGTCCTCTCTGAAGATGGGTTAAGTACTCCTCAAATCACCTGCTACCCAGGGAGAGATGAAATAATGTTGGGGAGACAACTGCCACGCTAACCAGAGTGGAATTTTGAGCACTAAGGAGCTGCTGAGATACTACTATGCCAGTTTTAGAGAACTGATTCTGTGCTGGGCAGGCAGTACCTTATTTACTCCTCACACCCACCTAGCATCGTGACATGACCAGCATCCTTGGACCAGTTTCTCTTCCAAACACTTCTGACTATTCGCACCTCAGATTTCCCATCACTGTCGTCCTCCTACCAACCGTGACACTATCATTGATTTAAATGGTGGCTGAATAATGACCCCCTAAATATTCACATTCTAATCCCAGAACCTGGGGATGTTACTTACACAGCAGAGGGACTCGGCAGATAGGATAAAGGTTAAAGATCTTGAAATGGGGGGATTATCCTGGATTATCTGAGTGGAGCCTAAATGTAAACACAGTGGTCCTCATACGATGGATGCAGAAGTAGACTTAACCATGGAGGAAGAGACCGTGACGATGTGAGCAGTGACTGGATTGATGTGCTTTGTATGAAAGGAAGGGGCCACAGCCAAGAAACATTGGCCCAACTAGAGGCTGAAAAGACAAGGAGACCAATTCTCCCCTCAGAGCCTCTGGAAGAAACAAGCCTTGCTGATGTCTTTAACTTTAGCTCAGTGAAAATGATTTCATACTTCTGAATTCCAGGACTGTAAAGATAATAAAGTTTTGTTGTTTCAAGCCACTAAGTGTGTGGCAACTTGTCACAGTGGCCATAGGATGCTAATGCAAAATATAATTACATGAGCTGTTGGGTATGGGGCCAGGCACTCATCTAAGTAGTATTATTTCATTTAATTCTCACAATCCTGGCAGGTGGTGAGTATTATTATCATTCCCATTTTATAGCTGGGCAAACTCAACCAAAATGACATTATAGACTTTGCTAAAACATACTACTCAGAAGTGAGGGGGATGTTCCTTGTGTTCCAGTGGCTAAGACTCCGCGCTCCCAATGCAGGGGGCCTGGGTTTGATCCCTGGTTGGGGAACTATCGAGCATGTCTCAACTAAAGATCCAGAGTGCCACAATGAAAATGGAACATCCCATGTGCCACAACTAAGTCCCAGCTCAGCCGGAAAAAAAAAAAAAGATGTGCTGGCTTATGCCCCGACATGACATTCAGGTATCAGAATTGGCAAGGTTTCCCGCTGCCCTCCACTGTCTCCCATGGGCTCAGCACAAGTAGCTTCACCCCGTCCACTCCCTCCCTCTTGCCAACTGTTCACCTGCCCTGTACTTATTCAGTAGACCAGCTTCCCATTGTTCTTAATTGATTCCCACCCCTGGCTGCCAGGCTCCTATCCTGCCTCATAGCAGAACAAATTACCTGGCCCCTCCCTGTCTTCTTCCATCTCAATAACTAGCCAACATTTCCTCTCCCTGATCCCAACCATCTGCCACTGAAAACAGGCACCAAAATCTGGTGATTCTTTTGGCTGGAAATTTTATTGGCCTGGGGCTATGTTTTTAAAATATTGAATAGTATAATCAGTCAGGGGTAAGGCAAAGCAAGCAACCTGGCACCTGTTGTATTTCACAACCACTGGAAGAAGCAAGTTCTCTTATTATCCTCATTTTACAGATGGTGACACTGAGGCCAAGAGATTCCTGGAAAGTAATTTAACCTGTAAGGGATGGAAGCTGGATCTAAACCTAGGCACTGTGCCTTCAGAACTTGTGATCTTATCCATCACTTCCCTTTTCAGTTGCTCAGCAGTCAGGTGAAAGTGAAAGTTGTTAGTCGCTCAGTTGTGTTTGATTCTTTGGGACCCCATGGACTGTAGCCCACCAGGCTTCTCCATGGAATTCTCCAGGCAAGAATACTGGAGTAGGTCACTGTTCCCTTCTCCAGGGGATCTTCCCAACCCAGGGATCGAACCCAGGTCTCCTGCAACACAGGCAGATTCTTTACCCTCTGAGCCACCAGGTAAATCCTCTGGCCTAAAGACAAAGTAAAGACTAATATTCTTTCTAAGAGTGCAGAGAAGGCCATCTGAACACAAGGCCTCAAAGCACACGTAAATGACATATAGCAAGCACATATAGTAGCTTTTGGAACTCTGAACATGATACCTTATCTATAAAATGGAGGGAAAAAATAACTACCTGATCAAATTATTATGAAGATTTATCAGGTGAAGACACCACATACAGATTTCAGATCATGGTACCAGGCAGAGACTAAGTCCTCAAAATTAGTTATTTTATTTTACATATACTGGTTAAACATGATATGTCATGTTTGTTATAGGCATGCATATATAGTTATAGTGTTTATACTCACATGAATTTTTCTGCCTATCATCACATCACTTACAAATGATTGGACAAATTTTCAAATTCTCATGAACTGAACTGAGAATAAATACCCCAAAGAGCTAGGTGAAATTGTGGCACAGTGACAGGCATCCCTGGCTGCTGGTTTTGCCAACACAGGTTCATAAATTCAAAGCTATAGTTTTTCCAGTAGTCATGTACCAATGTGAGAGTTGGACCATAAAGAAGGCTGAGCACTGAAGAATTGATGCTTTTGAAGTGTGCTGCTGGAGAAGACTCTTGAGAGTCCCTTGGACTGCAAGGAGATCCAACCAGTCAATCCTAAAGGGAATCAACCCTGAGTATTTGTTGGAGGGACTGTTACTGAAGCTGAAGCTCCAATCCTTTGGCTACCTTATGCGAAGAGCCAACTCATGGGAAAAGACCCCAAGGCTGGGAAAGATTGAGGGCAGGAGGAGAAGAGGGCAACAGATGAGATGATTAGATAGCATCACTGACTCAATGGACGTGAGTTTGAGCAAACTCTGGGAGATAGTGAAGGACAGGGAAGCCTGATGTGCTGGAGCCCATGGGGTCACAGAGTTGGACATGACTGAGTGACTGAACAACAAAGAATGCTAAGGACAAAGAAAAATATCAAATATGAGAAATATGTGAAACACAAGCTCAAGCCCAGAGCTATGGGGCAGATCCTCTAACTGAAGGTGTTGTTGTGTAATATAAATGCTTCTTCTTGGATGGCTCTGAGCTCCTGGGCAAGGATCAGCAGAGCTTAACTGAGGGAATGATGTGCTCCGAGTAGTACTTGGTACCCATCTTGTGAATAACATAGACCCAGGAGAGGAGGCTGAAAGTGCTTTACCTGCAGTCATGAATGAGTCAGGAAGGTCTCATAGAGAAGATGGAGAGCCATTTTGCCTTAAAGATAACATAATGGAGTTGAGTGATGGTGATCAGTGAAATGAAAACTCAGCCTCTGGTGGTTGAGATTGGGGTTGGGGTTGGGGAGGAGGTCAGAGTAGACACTGGGCTGGGAATCAACAGACCAAGAGTTTGGGAGGCAGAACACGTCAGATGTAAGGAAGCAGGGAGCTCTACCCCATGCCCCGTCCCCCACCCCCAGCAATGCCCGACTGCCCACTGCGTGGGAGCAGTCCTGTTCATGTTTTGTTGAGAAAACCATGGATTCCTTCTTGCAAACAGGACTGACAGATGCTGGGCGTGGAACTGCTTAATGAGTTTGAGTTTTGAATTTCATCCAAGGCTTTGACACTGTACTACTCAAAGCAGACAGCTCTTTGAATTCATTATGTGTTGGTTGAATGCCAATATTTTCCCCACCAAAGACTCCTTCAAATACTTTCCCACAGTAAACTGCATGTTTCAGAAGATCTTCCAATGCAGTGCATTTATTGAATTATTATTTTTGTTGTTTTTATCTGAAGTGAGTAGCTCACTAAGTGGAGCAGATAGAATTCTGGACAAAAGCAAATGGACTCTATTAATCAGAAAACATAGGCTATCCTTGCCAATCTTTTTGAAATGGTAAAAATAGCTTAAGTATTTTATTACTTCCTTCATGATCCCTAAATTGGGAAACATTAATAAAGAAAAACAGACACAGAGTTTAATCTTTTGTATTTCTATCTATTGACCCAGATGGATATATACATTATGTGGGTATAAAGAAATGGAGAAAGATATCTGTAATAGTTAGTAATGTCCACTTGGCTCTAGGACCCAGAGATTTAACCAAGCCTAGTCTGGGTGTTGCTATGAAGGTATTTTGTACATCTGGTTAGCATCTCCAATCAGTTGACTTTAAATCAAGGAAATTCCCCTTGAACTGTGGGTGAGTCTCATCCAACCTGTCGAAGACTGTGAGTGAAAACTGAGATTTCCCTGAGAAGGAGAACTTGTGCCTACAGACTATAGCATCAACTTTTGCTTGAGTTTCCAGCCTGCTGGACTGTATCTTATGCACATTTAAGATGCATGAAGTCCATATGTATTTTGGACTCATGAGGCAATTACTTAAGTTCTCTCTCTCTCTCTCTCTCTCCACACACACACACACACAGAATCAGCTCTCTTTCTCTGCACAGTGCTGACTGGGACAATGGTCCTGACCAATAAACCATGCTCATTTAGAAAAGTGGCACACATGCTCAGCTATATGCTATGTTCAAAGATCTTATCATAAGCATGAAATACAGGTTCTTGGCAGGGAGCAGGGGGTGTAGAGTGAGCCGCTGGGTCATTGCAGGCTAGTTGCAGGACTGTGTGCAACCAACCTCATCATTAGACCTAAATAAAAAAAAACCCTGTGTATCTCATTTATCTGTTACATAGCCAAGTATTTATTGAGTGCTTACTCTGGGGTTCAGATAAATACTCGGGTTTACTCCATCCTGGGGGCTTCCCTGATGGCTCAGAGGTAAAGAATCCACCTGCTCATGCAGGAGATGTGGATTTGGTCCCTGGGTCAGGACGATCCCCTGGAAAAGGGAATGGCAACCCACTCCAGTGTTCTTGCCTGGGAAATCCCATGGACAGAGGAGCCTGGCAGGCTACAGTCCATGGGGTCACGAAAGAGTGGGGCATAACTTAGTGACTAAACAACAATGACAGCAAACTCCGTCCTGCAGACAGAATGAAGGACTCCTTGGGAGTCTGTATCCCATACATCACGGCGCTGTGACCAAGATAGCAGGCTATGCTGCTCACGTCCCATTACTCAATGAGATGCAGAGCCTTTGTGCTCTCATTCTGCTTTGCAAACAAACATTTTGTCCTACCCAGACACCAGCAAGCCTGTCTGCATTCACCTAAAGACAAGATAGACTACCAAGGAGACTTCCAAAAATGCTGACCAGGGAAACAGCATATGTGCTATTTCAAAAATAATAATAAATCACTGGTTGATTGAAAATGTAATATTCAGAATAATAGAATAGTTAGGAATTTGACCAAGCATGCACAAGCCAAAGGCTCCTAATGCACTGTGATTAATCATCAATCCATTTATTGGTAGAGGACAATCTCAACACATACATCAAAGGAAGGGCAGAATGGTCTCAGAAAGCCTTAGGTAATCAGAATAAGTAAATCCATTTCAAGGTCACATTCAATTTTATGGGGAAAAAATTACATTATCCTGGGTGCTTGGGATCCTAGGGTATTTCTAGTTCAATATCTGTACAAAGGAGGCATGCAAACCCATGGTTCACTAAATGAAATTGAAACTTTGGTTAAAGTTCTCAACTGCTGTGCACATTTACTTTTTGGTTCTTGACTATCTTCCAGATAGAGCCTTCTTTGAGATCATGAAGGGTATGGTATCGGCAAATTTGCCATGAACATATTCACCTTCTGGGGAGTTCCCTGGTAGTACAGTGGTTTAGACTCCATGCTTCCAATGCAGCAGGCGTGGGATTGATCCCTGTACATGTCACACACACACACACACACACACACACACAAAAATACAGCTCTCAGAAGATCTGTTCAATGATTCACTCACCAAACATATAAACAAGGACTTCCCTAGTGGTTCAGTGGTTAGGGCTCTGCTTCCACTGCAGGCAGCATGAGTTTGATCCCTGGTTGAGGAACCGAGATCCTGCATGCCGCATGGCCAATAATTAAAATACTGTAAAAATTAAAAAAAAAATTCAAGGTCTCTTGAGAGCATGAGTGTTGAAATGCATCCTGATGTAATCCAGACTTTCTTGAATGTTTATTGAATATTCTCTAGATGTTTATCGTGCACCTTAATGTGTAAGCACCACTGTAGTAGATGCTAGGGTTATAAAGTTAAACCGGGGGACTTCCCTCAAAGTCTGGTGAGTTAAGACTCCATGCTTCCACTGCAGGGGGTGGAGTTCGACCCCTGGTAAGGGAACTAGGATCCCTCATGCCTCACAGCGTTGTCAACAATTTTGTTCTGAATTCAACTGGAGAGATCTCTAGTCTTGAAGGAAAGACAGAAAAGGAAGTATTTCATATAGTCATGGAAGCAAGAATCTGGGGACAATTTGTGCTCTGAGGGTGGAAAGTCAAAGAGAGAGGGAGAAATAGTAACTGTTAATTCCAGTTCCGCCCATTAAAGGGATTTGCAATGATGCGCTTCAGTGCTTCCACTTCACTGAGTGGTGGATTGGAGGGCTGGAGTGGTGAAGGAGCTGGATGTATTTCTGCGGTGGAGCTTGTCTCATGGAAACATGAGGACAAGAGAAGAGAAAGCACTCCGACAGCGAGGATCTGGGTAGACCTAAGAGAAGGCAAGGGGGCTCCCTGTTGACTTGGTGGTAAAGAATCCGCCTGCCATGCCGGAGACCCAGGTTCAGTCCCTGGGTCAGGAAGATCCCCTGGAGGAGATCATGGCAACCCCAGGATTCTTGCCTGGAGAATTCCATGGACAGAGGAGCCTGGTGGGCTATATAGTCCATGGGGTCGCAAAGAGTTGACCACGACTGAGTGGCAAGCACACTTGAAGAGCAGGCAAGAGTCAAGCACTCTTCAGGACTCCCCACCTTCTGTCTCTCTCCTCTTCCTGTCTCAGCTCTGGGCTGTCTGTGCAGGAGCCTCATTTTCTCCTCCGCTGCCAGGACTCCATGCAGCTAGGCAAGATGGCTGCCAGCAGTTCTAGGGGAGCATCATTCCAGCCTTGTAGCTCCTCCTCAAAGGAGAAATTGGTGCCGTGGTCAAAAAACCAGAGAAAGATATTGGAAGGTGAACAACAATAACAACAAATCAAATAAAAACAAATCTCTGCCTCATTAGAGAACCAGACTTACTGAGATGTAGAGATGTTAAGATGCTTGGCTCTTGGTTTCTCTTCAATAGTCCTTGAAGTCAGGCTTCCTAATATTTTCCCAACTTCAAGGAACAGATAGAGTCCTGAAGTTAACTGACTAAACTGTCCCCAGAAGGAAGTGAGTGGCCCCAGACCTCAAGGTCCCTCCTCTGCTCGTCAGGAGCCAAGAGGACCAATATCTTGACCCAAACTATTACCCACTAGTCAGGATGTTACTTTTTGCCTTTAAGACTTAAAGAAGGAAAACACTGGGCCAATAATGGTCACTTGTTCCTTAGTTCCTTAACTCCAACATCATGATGTAGAGATAGTTGAAAGGCATCAAAGAACAGGGGAAGAGTAACACCTCCTTGGAGGACAGAAGCTTCCTCCTGGTTCAGGGCAGAAGGCAAGAGACTTGCTTCTTGTAGTGGTGGTATTTGGAAACCAAGGGCAAATGCTAGGCTGGATTCTTGAGCAAACACTCTGGGAAAAGCCAGAGAAACATGTTCCATGTTCCATGACCCAAGCACCTTGAAGTGAGGGGCAGGTAGGTGAAGGTAGGCAACTTAGCAGGATGAGATTAACTACCAGTGTGTCCTGGAAACAGAAGGCAGCAGTCCAATTATTATCAGCAGCAGAAATTTCTGTCTGAGCCTAGACTTTAATATGTACTTAAAAATATGTCCTAGGGGCAAGCTGAAGGTATTGGAAAGGCTGGAAATAGAGTGGATGCATGGCAGATTTTTTTAAAAATAAACACTTTAGACAAGTTATTTTACTTTCAGTTCAGTTCAGTCTCTCAGTCGTTTCTGACTCTTTGCGACCCCATGGACTACAGAATGCCAGACCTCTCTGTCCATCACCAATTCCTCGAGCTTACTCAAACTCATGTCCATTGAGTCGGTGATGCCATGCAACCATCTCATCCTCTGTCATCCCCTTCTCCTCCTGCCTTCAATCTTTCCCAGCCTCAGGGTCTTTTCCAATGAGTCAGTTCTTCACATCAGGTGACCAAAGTATTGGAGTTTCAGCTTCAGCATCAGTCCTTCCAGTGAATATTCAGGACTGATTTCCTTTAGGATTGACTAGTTGGATCTCCTTGCAGTCCAAGGGATCCTCAAGTCTTCTCCAACACCACAGTTCAAAAGCATCAATTCTTAAGTGCTCAGCTTTCTTTATGGTCCAACTCTCACATCTGTATGTGACTACTGGAAAAACCATAGCTTTGACTAGATGGACGTTTGTTGGCAAAGTAATATCTCTGGTTTTTAGTATGCTGTCTAGGTTGGTCATAGCTTTTCTTCCAAGGTGATGCCATGCAACCATCTCATCCTCTGTCATCCCCTTCTCCTCCTGCCTTCAATCTTTCCCAGCCTCAGGGTCTTTTCCAATGAGTCAGTTCTTCACATCAGGTGACCAAAGTATTGGAGTTTCAGCTTCAGCATCAGTCCTTCCAGTGAATATTCAGGACTGATTTCCTTTAGGATTGACTAGTTGGATCTCCTTGCAGTCCAAGGGATCCTCAAGTCTTCTCCAACACCACAGTTCAAAAGCATCAATTCTTAAGTGCTCAGCTTTCTTTATGGTCCAACTCTCACATCTGTATGTGACTACTGGAAAAACCATAGCTTTGACTAGATGGACGTTTGTTGGCAAAGTAATATCTCTGGTTTTTAGTATGCTGTCTAGGTTGGTCATAGCTTTTCTTCCAAGAAGCAAGCGTCTTTTAATTTCATGGCTGCAATCACCATCTGCAGTAATTTTAGAGCCCCCCCCCCAAATAAAGTCTGTTACTGTTTCCATTGTTTCCCCACCTATTTGCCATGAAGTGATGGGACCGGATGCCATAATCTTAGTTTTCTGAATGTTGAGTTTTAAGCCAGATTTTTCACTCTCTTCTTTCACTTTCTTCAAGAGGCTCTTTAGTTCTTCTTTGCTTTCTGCCATAAGGGTGGTGTCATCTGCATATCTGAGGTTATTGTTATTGTTATTTCTCCTGGCAATCTTGATTCCAAGCTTGTGCTTCATCCAGCCCAGCATTTCTCATGTTTCTCTAAGTTAAATAAGCAGGGTGACAAAATACAGCCTTGACATACTCTTCCCGATTTGGAACCAGTCTGTTGTTCCATGTCCAGTTCTAACTGTTGCTTCCTGACCTGCATCCAGATTTCTCAAGAGGCAGGTCAGGTAGTCTGATATTCCCATCTCTTTAAGAATTTTTCATAGTTTGTTGTGATCCATACAATGTTGCTTTTGAATTGATGCTTTTGAACTGTGGTGTTGGAGAACACTCTTGAGAGTCCCTTGGACTGCAAGGAGATCCAACCAGTCAATCCTAAAGGAAATCAGTCCTGATATACAGTGGAAGGACTGATGTTGAAGCTGAAGCTCCAATACTTTGGCCACCTGATGTGAAGAACTTACTCATTGGAGAAGACCTGATGCTGGGAAGATTGAAGGTGGGAGGAGAAGGGAATAACAGAGGATGAGATGGTTGCATGGCATCACTGACTTGATAGACATGAATTTGAGTTATCTCCGGAAGTTGATAATGCACAGGGAAACCTGGCATTCTGCAGTCCATGGGGTCGCAAAGAGTCAGAAATGACTGAGCAACTGAACTGAACTGAACTGAACACCGTCAAAGGCTTTGGCATAGTCAATAAAGCAGAAGTAGATGTTTTTCTGGAACTCTCTTGCTTTTTTGATGATCCAACGGATGTTGGCAATTTGATCTCTGGTTCCTCTGCCTTTTCTAAATCCAGCTTGAACACCTGGAAGTTCATAGTTCACGTACTGTTGAAGCCTGGCTAGGAGAATTTTGAGCATTACTTGGGTAGCATGTGAGATGAGTGCAATTGTGTGGTAGTTTGAGCATTCTTTGGCATTGCCTTTCTTTGGGGTTGGAAAGAAAACTGACCTTTTCCAGTCGTGTGGCCATTGCTGAGTTTTCCAAATTTGCCGGCATATTGAGTGGAATACTTTCACAGCATCATCTTTTAGGATTTGAAATAGCTCAACTGGAATTCATCACCTCCACTAACTTTGTTCGTAGTGATGCTTCCTAAGGCCCACTTGCCTCTGCATTCCAAGATGTCTGGCTCTAGGTGAATGATCACACCATCATGGTTATCTAGATCATGAAGATCTTTATTGTATAGTTCTGTGTATTCTTGCCACCTCTTCTTAATATCTTCTGCTTCTGTTAGGTCCATACCATTTCTGTCCTTTATTGTGCCTATCATTGCATGAAATGTTCCCTTGGTATCTCTAATTTTCTTGAAGAGATCTCGACTTCCCCATCCTATTGTTTTCCTCTATTTCTTTGATCACTAAGGAAGGCTTTCTTATCTCTCCATGCTATTCTTTGGAACTCGCATTCAAATTTTCCTTTATAAACCTCTTTTCCTCTGCCCTCTCCCCTCCTCTTCCCTCATAACTCCCCATCCCTTCTCTCTGCTCTTCTCTTCTGTTCTCTCCTTTTCTCTTCCCTTCCCTTCTTCTCTCCTCTCTTCTCCTCTCTTCCCTTCCTTCTTTCTCTCTCTCTCACACACAAAGTTAACACATGCCATATTTCCATTCCTACAGTGGAGATTTTGGGGGTGCTAGCTAAGACTCACAAAGTACACCCAGATAGAAGATAACAAGAGCTAGAAAGAATCTTAGTAATTGCCTACACCAGTCCTTTCAATTTACAGAGAGGAAAACCAAGACCCAGGAAGGAAGATAACCTGCCCACTTCCCTAACCTGAGAGGCAGAGTTGGGTCTCTAACGTTTCCAGATCAGTGCATGGCACTGTTCCCCCCACCCCCTCCGGTTGGGGGGGGGGAATTCTTTCCATGTCTAGACAGTGGAGGCAGGATGTGAACCAGAGCCTGTCCAATGTGGAAGAAGGAGACATGCTTGGGATCAAATCCTAACTACACTAGCTGTGTGAACCTTGGGCAAGCTACTTTAATTCTCTGAGCTCAATTTCCCATAATATAAGAGATGAACTTATAGTATTATTGTGAGGACTGAATTAGTTCAAGTAAAATATAACATTGTGTTAATAGAATGATAGTATACAATTATGAATATAGAGGCAAGAATTTGAAATAGATTATTAGGGAATAGAATCTAGCACATGTTAAAAGAAGACTACACGATGATCAAGCCTGGTATATTGTGGGAATGAAAGGGTGGTTCAGTGTCAGGAAACAACACATAATCCTCTACATCAAAAATTAGAGTAAAAAAAAAAGATCATATCAGTAGATACTGAAAATGGCATTTTTCAGATGAGATAAGAATTACATTTCTAGTACAGTGCTTGACACACAGGTTCTCAAGCGATGGTAGCTTTTGTTAAGAATCATGGAGTCATGATTAATCAGCACCAGCTGGGTTACACAAAGCTTTGACTTTTATGAAGATAGCAGTTACTTCTTGGAGTATTTCCTGAGCTAGATTTCAAATATAAGCCAATCTACTTACCATGTTGAGGAAATAAACATGCTGATTTTATTAGGTTCATCTGATCCCCACACCACCTGCTCTTCAAGCCCAAAGCTATTTTTAATCTCTGTAGGACAGTGTTCCTCCATCTTTAAAGTAGAAATGATAATGTATCTCCATGATAGGTTTGTGGGAATCAAATGAGACAGTCAGTGCACAGACTGGGCAGATTGCCTCCATCAGGCAATCACTAAAATGTGCCCACGTCCCCCGAGAGTGGCCCTTAGTTTCAGACTAATTTCCCTAAATAGTCATGTGAATGCCTGGGTGGCAGATCTGTAATTCAGGTGAAAATGAAAAGTCAGGCAAGCTTCTTTGGTGGGAATTATTGTGACCTACACTATCTATAGCTCTGGTGAGACTGTCAGGTCAAATCCAAGGTGAAAGACATTTATGGGCATCTTGAGAGGAGTCATCCAAGGAGAAGAAATACTAAAAGTGGAATATGTTGAAAGAGAGTTTCAGGGAAAACAGCAAGAAAAGACTTTGGCTTGGATTAACACAGTGGGAAAGCCTTCAGAAATTATCATTTAAAAGTCATGTCTCCTCCAGAGTGTATAACCTCAGTACTTTTCAAAGAAATGGTTAGTTTCTTACTTATTTAAAAAACTTGGAATATTTTAATACTTACAGAAAAGTAGCAAGAACAGTGTAAAGAATGCCCACATTGCTTCATCCAAGGGATCCACTCATGTTTCATCAAATGCCTTGTAACAAAGGAATCCAGTTTAGAATCGTGGTCACCCTTAGTCATCACGTGCCTTTTGTCTCCTTCAGGGTGGAACAGTTCCTCAAATTCACCTTGACATTCATGACTTCAACATGTGCTTTTCTCTTTAAATATGACATTTAAAAATTCCAATTCACAGCAGTGATAATTCCATTAGTAATAAAACTTATTAGTAACGAGGTGGATGCTGGCAAGTGCAAAAGTCCATTGTAAAGTCTGACAGTGGAAAATGTGCTTGCAGTATCTAGTGTTTTCTTATGATTCCTTGATTCCTTTTGGAGGATGACTTTTATTTTTTAAAAGAAAACCCACTTTTTAAACACTACAGAACATTTATTTTGTAAAATGTCCTTTAATCTGTGTTTGTCTGAAGTATGCTGACGATTGTATTCAGGCTATGCCTTTGTGGCAGGAATTTCACAGAAGTGACTCTCTGATCTTCTTGCTGCATTCATCAAATGATGTGCAGTGCTGCGTTAACCAATACTGGTGGTGTGAACTTTGATCACTCCATCAAGGTTCTGGGCTTTTCCACTGTAGAGTTACCCTTTCCCCCCATGTAGTTAATAAGCATTTGTGTGGGGGGATGTTTCAAGACTAATATCTTCTTCCTCATTCGGTTTCACCTGCCTTACTATTAGCCCACATCGATGGTTCTTGCCTGAATTGATTTTTTACCGGGTGTGTGTGTGAGCTCAGTCATGGCCAGCCCTTTGCCACCCCATGGACTGAAGCTCACCAGGCTCCTCTCTCTATAGAGTTTTCTAGGCAAGAATACTGAAGCGAGTTGCCATTTCCTTCTCCAGGGATCTTCCCGACACAGGAATTGAACCCGTACCTCTTAAGTCTCCTGCCTTGGCAGGCAGGTTCTTTACCACTAGCACCACCTGAGGAGCCCTGATTTTTACCATCACAGTTGCCAAATGGTGACCTTCTAATTCCATCTTTTCATCTACATTTATCAGTTGGCATTTCATTGCGAGGAAGAGATTTTACATTTTCCCTCTTTATTTATTGATGTATCTTTATCAAAGTGGGGATATGAGTTCTTAATTTATTCAGTGGCACCCAATCCAGTAGTATCCTTATTTATTTTGTTACTCAAACTGTCCTCAGTTAGGCCGGTGGGAATGCCTTCCAGCTTGACCCTGTGTTTTTCTGATGTGTCCCCATCATTCTTTGAGGACTTTGAGCATTTTCTAGTACACGATATTCAGGCTTGTCTTATACGTCTTCTGACTCAGCCCTGAGATGAACCATTTTTTCTAAGGAGCCCTGGGTCCATTTAATGAAGAATGTTATTTTGAGACTAAGATCTGGATGCTAGGTACAGTTGTTGTGATTTGGCTGTTATTACTTCCAGAGTCTTTCAATCTACAATTCAGTGGCTCATTTTAACTTTCTCTTTTTCTATATTTGTGACTCCCTTCTGTAATAGTGAGAAGCCTGGTTCCCATTATCCTCAAATATTTGTGGATTCATCTACTTCTTCCCATATCTAACCAACCTCCCAATCTTGCTGGGCTGATAGCCTGCTGGGTTGTTTTCTCACTTGAATCTCAATCCCTCGGGGCCTTCATCCTCATCCTAGCCTGCCAAATGGATTTTGAACTGAATTATTCAGGAAGGAAGGAAGAGAGAAGAGAAGCCAAATAAATACAAATATATATATTTATATATATATTTTAATAATATCTAGTTTGGTTCTGGATATGGGAAGATGGGGATGCTCATGAATAGTCAGGAGAAGTATGAGTGTATGTGTGTGTGTGTGTATATATATATATACATATATATAACAAAGTTGATTTTATTTTTTAAAATTTAATTTAATTTATTTATTATTTTTGGCTTTGCTGAAACTTCGTTGTTGTGCACCGGCTTTCTCAAATTGCATGGGCTTCTCACTGCAGTGGCTTCTCTTGTTGCAGAGCATGGGCTCCAGAGCACATGCTCAGTCGTTGTGGTCTTAGTTGCCCCATGGCATGTGGAATCTTCCCCGACTAGGGATTGATCCCATGTCCTCTACATCAGCTGGCAGATTTTTAACCACTGAACCAGCAGGGAAGCCCAGAAGAGTATATCTGTACAATGTTTCTGTTTTTAAATATGATGCTCAATTCCTGTTTATTCAGTAGAGCCAATCAGACCGTTCCATTCCGTTCAGTCGCTCAGTTGTGTCCAACTCTTTGCGACCCCATGAATCTCAGCACGCCAGGCCTCCCTGTCCATCACCAACTCCCAGAGTTCACTCAGACTCACGTCCATTGAGTCTGTGATGCCATCCAGCCATCTCATCCTCTGTCGTCCCCTTCTCCTCCTGCCCCCAATCCCTCCCAGCATCAGGGTCTTTTCCAATGAGTCAACTCTTCACATGAGGTGGCCAAAGTACTGGAGTTTCAGTTTTAGCATCATTCCTTCCAAAGAAATCCCAGGGTTGATCTCCCTCAGAATGGACTGGTTGGATCTCCTTGCAGTCCAAGGGACTCTCAAGAGTCTTCTCCAACACCACAGTTCAAAAGCATCAATTCTTCGGTGCTCAGCCTTCTTCACAGTCCAACTCTCACATCCATACATGACCACGGGAAAAACCATAGCCTTGACTAGATGGACCTTAGTCGGCAAAGTAATGTCTCTGCTTTTGAATATACTATCTAGCTTGGTCATAACTTTTCTTCCAAGGAGTAAGTGCCTTTTAATTTCATGGCTGCAGTCACCATCTGCAGTGATTTTGGAGCCCAAAAAAACAAAGTCTGACACTGTTTCTACTGTTTCCCCATCTATTTCCCATGAAGTGATGGGGCCAGATGCCATGATCTTCGTTTTCTGAATGTTGAGCTTTAAGCCAACTTTTCCACTCTCCTCTTTCACTTTCAACAAGAGGCTTTTTAGCTCCTCCTCACTTTCTGCCATAAGGGTGGTGTCATCTGCATATCTGAGATTATTGATATTTCTCCCGGCAATCTTGATTCCAGCTTGTGTTTCTTCCAGTCCAGCATTTCTCATGATGTACTCTGCATATAAGTTAAATAAGCAGGGTGACAATATACAGCCTTGACGTACTCCTTTTCCTATTTGGAACCAGTCTGTTGTTCCATGTCCAGTTCTAACTGTTGCTTCCTGACCTGCATCCAGATTTCTCCAGAGGCAGGTTAGGTGGTCTGGTATTCCCATCTCTTTCAGAATTTTCCACTGTTTATTGTGATCCACACACCTGCAAAATCATGCCCTTTGACCTAGAAATTTCACTTCTGAGAAATTATCCTAGTTCATTGGACAAATGTAATAGACAGTAGTAGTATTTGTTGCAACATTGCGCATAAGAGCAGAAACCTAAAAATGTGAATGTTAAATAAATTATAGTTTATCAACAGAATGCATCAGACAAATGTTGTATAGATCTATGTCCTTTGTCATAGAAAATGGCAATAATATATTGTCATGTGAGAAACTGAATTAAAAGGAACAAATATCATACATTCTCTTTGAATACACATACACTCTTCATGGGGGAGAATCTCAAAGGCACTTCATACAACAATGGGTTTTCTCTAGTTGTGGACTGTTAGATTGTTGTATTGTTTTATTTAAAATTTTTTGATTAGAGTAAATTCAACAATGAACATATGTTATGAAATTAAGAAAAAAGACAAAAAAGTAATCACAAAAACTAAAACTTGATATTTTATCTGGGGACTTCCTTAATGGTCCAGTGGTTAAGAATCTGTGTTTCCATTGCAAGGGGAACAGGTTTGATTCCTGATCAGGGAACAAAGATCCTGCATGCTGTGCAATGTGGGCAAGAATTAAAATAAAATAAGGTAAAATAAAATAAAAACATACCTTTCCCCCAAGTGAATAAGGTCAATAGATAATTGCCAGAGATTAGAATAAAAAAATTTTTTTTTAAATATTGTCTGAAAAATTGACATGCACTCCATAAACTTGTACCAAATCCACACTACCATCCCACTACCTACCAGTGGGCAATAATTACAATTGCGAGGCTCACTAAACAAACACGGAGTGAGAATCAAGGAAATAATAGAACACTGTAAGATAAAAAAAGTGACATGCTATTAAGGTGTTACTGTTGTTACTGTAATTGCTGTTGTTACTATTATTATTATGATTGGTATTGATTTTAGTTCTTTGTTTTCTAAATTCAGAGGAGAAAATACTAGCCTTTTTTTGGCTATTTGGAATCCAGACAGGAACCGTTTAGAAAGGCACCTTCTCTGAAGGAGCTTAGAATCCATTGGAGTTCCCAACTCTTTTACATCTGTCAACAGACAGGACCAGGCTACAACCCAGGGCGAGATAGGAGACTGAGTTCACTTTTGCCAGCAATCTAAGACCAGAGAGACTCGTGTGGGCTGGGGAGGCAGGGAAGGTCTCAGGGTGTAGCAGCCTATTCTTGGTAGACTCTGTAAATTGTTAATTGCTTTTCAAGTGCTGTGACTGGATTTGTTCACACCTTAGGATGAGTATGAAGTGCAAGTTTAGAAACGAATTAGAAGGATAAAAATGATGCTGAGAATAAAATCCACTTCGTTCATATTTTTAGAGATCCTGCAGAGTTTAACATGCTCTGAAACTCATTTTATCCAAGACAATAATAGCCCCAAGACAGATATATGAAAGAGTGGGTACAGATGTGTCATCTTCTCTGGCTCCCATCCTGGCGTCAGGGAAGGAAAAATACCAACCTCGTGCGTATCGGCCCAACCTAAAGGCAATGGTTTAGTCTCTTTTGCTTATTGATGGATCCCAAGTGTCCAGAACAGTGCCAGGCATACAGTAGGAGCTCAATACATACTCACTGGATAAATGGATGAACCCTCATTTTTACTTTCAATATGCAAAGTATTACAGTTAGATTTCTTTTTCAAACAAGTTGTTCACTATTGGATACTAGGAATTAAGAGTGTGCTTGACTTTGCTTTCAAACTCAGAATCCAGATTCCACCAGTGCTTGTCCAAGAAACCACCTGAGATCGCAGTGTACAGCCTCAGAGAAACATTAGGCATTTGGCCTGTCTTTTAGGAATCGGATTTTCAAATGCCTTAATTTCCTGACAATTCTTTCCCTTTAGAAAGACTAACTACTTTCAAGCAGAGCTTCTAATATCTTTCCACAAAAACCCTGGGGGCTGAGGCCAGTTCCAGGCCACATTATGTTCCAATTTTTCTGTTTTTATCTTTTTCTAAATGGTTATTTATTTATTTATTCCACAAAAAGTTGACTCATTGGAAAAGACCCTGCTGGGAAAGATTGAGGGCAGGAGGAGAAGGGGACAACAGACGGTGAGATTGTTGGATAACATCACTGACTCAATGGTCATAAGTTTGAGTAAACTCTGGGAGATAGTGAAGAACAGGGAAACTTAGTAAGCTACAGCCCATGTGGTAGCAAAGAGTCGGATGCAACTGAGCACGCATGCATGATTTAGGTCACCATCAGGAATCACTTTAGTAGAAGAGAATTTACCTGCTTTATTTGTAGGTTAATACTATTTCTGGAGTTTAGGTTATCTTACCTTCCCAAAAGCTTAAAGGTAGAGATTTAATTACAAAATAGACAATTATGTAAATGACTGAGAACAATCACAGAGAGCCATAATGTGCCATCTCCATGATCATAGATTTCCATCCTCTGGATAACCTCCAGTTGCTGGGCGTGCAAGCTCATTGTTTCAGCTCTGTTCTGTGTCCTGTAGCAAATTGTTCTTCAGTGACCCCAATGGGATGGTTTCTTAAAATGGATGGTGTTTTAAAAATTCTATCCAGATGAGTTAAGTCATTTGGAATTTTCTTGAATGTAGACTCCCAGGTAAACAATCAATCTGTGGTTGCATTATAAGTCATATTGCTTCCGGTCTCTTTACAACTCTGATGAGCATGAGCATTTCTTAGTCTAAGCCAAGAATTCTCTGTTTTTATCATGACTGTAATTCTGAAATGGTATTGACCGAGTTTAGGAATGCAGTACATACAGGTTCAACCAAGTATTGATTACCTCCTAACAGGTAGTAACGAGTGCATTGAACACTGGAGAGCTCAGCTGAGTCAAACAGATAAAAATACTGGTAGCAGACGGTGTCTGTGACACACTGAAGCCTAGGGTAACTTGGTTCCATCAGCCAGCTTTTGTGGCTCTTTGTCAGCGAAGTGGCTTCAGGCTGCCAGAGACTACTTGGCCTCTGCTCTGAAAAGACCAGAAGTGTCTGGGAATATATATTGCCCAGGGATAGCTTTTGACCAGTGAAAAGGAGTACATCAAGGCTGTATATTGTCACTTTGCTCATTTAACTTATATGCAGAGTACATCATAAGAAACACTGGGCTGGAAGAAGTGCAAGCTGGAATCAAGATTGCCAGGAGAAATATCAAGAACCTCAGATATGCAGATGACACCACCCTTATGGCAGAAAGTGAAGAGGAACTAAAAAGCCTCTTGATGAAAGGGAAAGAGGAGAGTGAAAAAGTTGGCTTAAAGCTCAACATTCAGAAAACGAAGATCATGGCATCTGGTCCCATCACTTCATGGGAAATAGATGGGGAAACAGTGGAAACAGTGTCAGACTTTATTTTTTGGGGCTCCAAAATCACTGCGGATGGTGACTGCAGCCATGAAATTAAAAGACACTTACTCCTTGGAATGAAAGTTATGACCAACCTAGATAGTATATTCAAAAGCAGAGACATTACTTTGCCGACTAAGGTCCGTCTAGTCAAGGCTATGGTTTTTCCTGTGGTCATGTATGGATGTGAGAGTTGGACTGTGAAGAAAGCTGAGCAGTGAAGAATTGATGCTTTTGAACTGTGGTGTTGGAAAAGACTCCTGAGAGTCCCTTGGACTGCAAGGAGATCCAACCAGTCCATTCTAAAGGAGACCAGTCCTGGGTGTTCACTGGAAGGACTGATGCTGAGGCTGAAACTCCAATACTTTGGCTACCTGATACGAAGAGTTGACTCATTAGAAAAGACCCTGATGGTGGGATGGATTGGGGGCAGGAGGAGAAGGGGATGACAGAGGATGAGATGGCTGGATGGCATCACCTACTCGATGCACATGAGTTTGGGTGGACTCTGGGAGTTGGTGATGGACAGGGAGGCCTGATGTGCTGCAATTTATGGGGTCGCAAAGATCAGACACAACTGAGTGACTGAACTGAACTGAAGAGGGTGGAGGATAAATAATCCAGCCCCCTTGTCCTCTGACTGGGACAACTCAGGTGTAACCTGTGCTGTCTCCCCTGTAACACTGACACTGACTTCCTCTCATTGCTAGATATTGACTCCTTGCTAATCTTCCTTCTCTTCCATTTTCCACACTCTCAAGGGCCTATTGTTTTGTTTTGTTTTCCTTTTCAGGAAATACTTCCTAATAAACCAATTTCAGGAGAATCTTTGCATCAGGGTCTGCTTCTGGGGAGTGCAACCTATGACAATAGTGTAATCAAGCTGCAGCATACGTGCTCACTCATGTCCACCTCTTTGTGACCCCGTGGACTGTAGCCCACCAGGCTCCTCTGTCTGTGGGATTTTCCCAACAAGAGTACTGGAGTGGCTTGCCATGCCCTCCTTCAAGGGAGCTTCCCAACCCAGGGATCAAACTCCCCTCTCCTGGGTCTCCTGCATTGGTAGGTTTTTTTTTTTTTTTTTTTAAACCACTGAACTGGACACATGGTCCTAAAAACTGACTGCTAGTTGCCTATCATTGATCCAAGTGGGCCTTCAATAGAAACTTGTAAGATTTGTACAGCTGACTCAACAGGTTGATAGATGCTAAAGCTACCACTACTGGGGACTTCGCTGGTGGCCCAGTGGTTAAGACTTCACCTTCCAGTGCAGGGGGTGCGGGTTCAATCCCTGGTTGGAAGCTAAGATCCCACGTGCCTCATGACCAAAATATAAAACAGAAGCAATATTGTAACAAATCCAATCAAGACTTGAAAATAAAGCTTTCACTACCCAAATGCTCTTTCCTTATTTTAAACTCTTACTATCACCCCCTCAGATTCATCTTCCCTGAACAATGGGTCTAAAATAGGCCCTCATCGCTATATTATCTTCATTTTGGCACCTTGTTAGTTTCATTTGTGGCACTTGCCACAGTCTGTAATTATCACGTGCCTTTGTTTCCTCTTTGATTTTGCCTCTCTTCACCCTAGACTGTAAGTCCCATCAAGTTAGGGTCCATGTCTGTCTGACTTCCTTGGGTCTGCTCTGAGGTAAGCTCAGCAACAGTAACAGTTTATCGAATGAATGGAAACCACCCCCGTATTCCCTACATTGTGTCCACCAAGACTGGCCTTTGCTCAGGCTGCAGACTGGTTGTGTATGTTCAGGACTTCCAAGAAATTAGTAGAGGTCGACTCTACAGAAATTTTGGAATACGCACCTGTCCCCAGTAAGGAAAACTGATGAAGCATATGTGTTTATAGGGATTGTTTAGCCTGGGACTCACCAGGCAGTAAACAGATTGTGCCTGACAAGTTTTCGTGAAGGGTGTGGAAGTTTTGAAGTCAAAGTGTTGCTGGCGTTGATTTAGTTCTTGGAAAACACAAGTCTTCTTTTCCCTCGAGCTCTTCTGATGATTGTGCCTCATGTTTCTGAATCAGATTCTCTCAAGCAACACTTATGCCACGAGGGGCAATTTTTTTGTGGGCTGTCCATGAATCCCTTGGGGGAAGTTAGGACCTCTCCGAAACTGTGAAGATGACTTCTGAAATCTTCCACCCACTTAGACAGAAGGACTACAGCAGAACTTCTCAAAGTGGACCCCGTAGAACACAACTGCTGTAGTATATTAAGAGGTGTGCATGGAAATAAAAGCTTAGATGGATAGCAAAATATTGGGCTGGCCAGAAAGTTTGGGTTTTCCTGTAAGTTGTTGTTGTTCAGTAGCTCAGTTGTGTCCAACTCTTTGCAACCCCATGGACTGTAGCACCCCAGGCTTCCCTTTCCTTCACTGTCTCCCAGAACTTGCTCAAACTCATGTCCATTGAGTCAGTGATGCCATCCAACCATCTCATCCTCTGTCACCCCCTTCTTCTCCTGTTCTTAATCTTCCCCAGCATCAGGATCTTTTACAATGAGTCAGCTCTTCGAGTTAGGTGGCCAAAGTACTGGAGGTTCAGCACCAGTCCTGTAAGATGTAATGGAAAAACTCAAGCAAACTTTTTGGCCACCTGTATATTGTGGAAAGAGCCTTTAATATGCTTGTATATTTTGTTTGTGACTACGAAACTCATGTGACCATAGCAGATTTTCTCCAGGAATTATCACATATGCAATGCTGCATGAGGCATGGTCCAAGTCTTCGTGGCTATGTTTCCCCATGCTTCTGATCTGCAGGAAGTCCTCATCTTCTTCCACACAGACCATCTCAAGAGCCTTTTCTATGATTCTCTGTTTTTGAATTTTACACCCTTTCTCACATCAGGGTATCTATCTGTCTCTAAACGTTCTGCCAACTTTCTCAATGGTTCTGGTTTGCAAACCATTGCAAAACTTACTGGCTTTCAACAGCAGCCATCATTTCTGTAGCTTATAATCTTCCATTTGGGCAGCACCTAGCAGGGAAGGCTCAGCTCTGTGCCCTGAAGCCTCTACTGGGAGGTTCTGCTGGAGGATCTGCTTTTGAGATCAGTTTACTCACATGTTCCAAAGTTGGTGCTGGCTGGTGGCTGAGACCTCAGCCAGGGCTAGCAGGAGGAATACCCATAAGCGGCCTCTCCCTGTGGTTGCTTGGTTTCTTCACAGTATGCCCAGCGGAATCCAAGGCTGAGTGTTCAGAGACACAGGAAGTGAAGTCTGGACTGCTTAAGGCCTGAGCTGGGACACAACTCAGTTTCAAGTCCTTGGTGTTCTACTGCTCAGATGTCACAAAACTCAGATTCTTTGCCAGATGAAAGGGGTGACAGAGATGTGGGGGTGTGTGTGTGTGTGTAGATGCCTGTAGCAGCTCTGTGAGGGCTTCCCTGGTGGCTCAGTGGTAAAGAACCCGTCTGGTAATGCAGAAGACTGGAGTTCGATCCCTGGGTCAGAAAGTTCCCCTGGAGAATGGAATGGCTACCCACTCCAGCATTCTTGCCTGGGAAATCTCATGGACACAGGAACCTGGTGGGCTACAGTCCATGGGGGTCACAAAGAGTCGGACATGACCAAGGGACTAAACAACAACAGCAGCTCTGTGAATTTGCTCTTCTATTCTGCATCTGATGTGATTTCTCTCCCACCCCTACTCTGCCACCTAGAAAACTACTGATTCTCCAAGGGTCAGCTCCACTTCCTCTGTAGAAGTGCTCTTGTGTATTCTTCCTTAGCATAGTGTTTTTATCGCTAGTCTCATATTTATCGCATGTTAACATTGGTTGTCTTAGAGGGTGATAAGATGTTCTTTGCATGTGTGCTGGGTTGCTTCAGTCGGGTCCAACCCTTTGTAGCCTCGTGGACTGTAGCCCACCAGACTCCCCCATCCATGGGATTCTCCAGGCAAGAATACTGGAGTGGGTTGCCTTGCCCTCCTCTAGGGGGTCTTCCTGACCCAGGGATCGAACCCTTGTCTCTTATGTCTCCTGCATTGGTAGACAGGTTGTTTACCACTAGCGCCACCTGGGAAGCCCTCAGTAAGATATCCTATTCATCCTTTATTCTAGTTCCTGGCATAAGGCCTGTGATGAATTAATTAATTTCCCCAATAAACTGTCATCCTAACAGCCACCATTTCATAAATGTTTCTGTTTAATAGGTGCTAAAATATGTCCTTTACAAATATTATCTTTTTGAATCCTCACAAATGGGAAACCATAATTATTTCTATTGTACAAACGAAGAAACTAATTGTAGTACAGTTTCCAATGCCCCACAGACTGTAAATGGCAGAACCAGGATTCAAGTTCAAGTTCAAAGTCCATGTTCATAAATAATATGTTTTTATTTGAATACCTGAATAGTGAGTCAGTTAAAGTAGCCACTTGCATCTACTCAGCATTGAAAAAACCAAACAATGCTCTCAAATAGTTGATCTGCAGACTCCACTGCAGTGTTTTAGGATAATTACATTTCATTCCTACAAACCACTATCTATTATTCTAAAGGTTCAAATAGTTAAGGAACTATTATGTGGAAAGGAGACTGGGGCTTGTTTTTGTAGCTCAAGATGGCAAAATTAGAAGTAATAAAAGGAAGATATGAAAAAGAGGCAGATTTTTTTCAACATAAGGAAAAATTTTAAAGTATTAAGACTGATCGTAGATGGAATGCATTGATGTGGAGGTGCTGAGTTCCCCGTCATGGCAGGGATCCAAGAATATTGCCTGATCACCGGGTTGTTTCAGAGACATGGACTGGGTATCTGTAATGGATATGCTGTTTTTGTTCCTCCTTATCCCTTCACCCTTCTCCTGGGAATTATATCAGAATTTTCCTTTGACACATACTCTCTCCCTCAGTTTCAACTAATGTGTTTTAGGTCAAGTTTGCTGCTGTTGCTGCTAAGTCGCTTCAGTTGTATCCAACCCTGTGCGAGCCCATAGACGGCAGCCCACCAGGCTCCCCCATCCCTGGGATTCTCCAGGCAAGAACACTGGAGTGGGTTGCCATTTCCTTCTCCAATGCATGAAAGTGAAAAGTGAAAGTGAAGTCGCTCAGTCGTGTCCGACTCTTAGCGACCCCGTGGACTGCAGCCTACGAGGCTCCTCCGTCCATGGGATTTTCCAGGCAAGAGTACTGGAGTGGGATACCATTGCCTTCTAGGTCAAGTTTAGGTGGAGTCAAATCTATCCCTGCTCCTAGAGTGACCAACTGACAGGCCTCTCCAATCAAAGTTTTTGCATATTTCTTGCCACGCTGATTACTTTAGTGATGAGTGATGATGAAGTCACATTGCAGGCGGATTCTTTACCAGCTGAGCCACCAGGGAAGCCCAGTGATGAAGTCATAGCCGCTGATCCATTCAACCATTTATTCAACAATATGTAGATTAAACTTTTCTTTCAAATTATGAAGGATTCCTCCCACCCTCCCTCCAATAAGTATTTATTGAGCAAAAAAAAAAAAAGAAAGAAAGAAAGAAAGAAAAAATCATGAAGGATTCACCTTATAGGAATTGTCCTCCCATGGCAAACAACTATAAACTAAGCTAAAACATCTAAAAAAACTATCTTCAGACATTCTTTTTAAACATTTTTATTTATTGTTTTTAAATTTTTGTCTGTGCTGGGTCTTCATTGCTGTGTGGGCTTTCTCTAGTGCAGTGAGTGGAGGCTACTCTCTAGTTGCGGTGTGCAGGCTTCTCACTGTAGTGGCCTCTCTTGTTGCAGAGCATGGGCTTTAGGGCACATAGAATTCAGTAGTTGTGGCATGTGGGCTCAGTAGCTGTGGCTCTCAGGCTCTGGAGCACAGGCTCAATAGTTGTGATGCATGGGCTTAGTTGCTTTACAGCACATGGGATCTTCCTGGATCAAACTTGTGTCTTCTGCATTGGCAGGGGGCTTCTTTCTTTACCAGTGAGCCCCCAGGGAAGTCCCAGACATTCTGTTTATGCAGTACAGGGATGTCATCTCTGAGAGACAGAAAATGAAAGAAGAGAGCTGTATGACTGGTCCAGATAACTGGTTGGAGGCAGTTTCCAGGACACCATCCAGGAAAAGAGAGATGGCAAAGAGAAGACTGCAATCTTGCTGAGCTGAGAAGGCTTAGGTTGGAATCTGAGGTTGCCAAGTCAGCTAGAATTTGTGTGACAGATTTCTGGAGAGGAGGAGCCTGTGCAAGAAAGAGTTCCAGAAATCTGCCTAAGAGTTCCCTTGTCTTTGGCTGAAAACCTATCTAGGCATGTATAAGATGAAACTCCGCACGATTTAGCTTGTCCTGCAGATTTGCTTCTGGTATTGACTATGTCTTTTCAAGTTTATCAGTTTTAAAATGCGTCAGCCAGGGATTTATTTCAGTGGTTCCCTGTTTCAATGTTTCTTTGCCATAGCTGGATAGTGATTAATCTCAGTAAGGACAGTAGTGGCTCACTAGCTTTGCAGTTGGTATATTCAAAGCTCAGTATTGCTAATGTTATTTATTATTATAATATTTAATACTAGTTTTATGTGAAATAATATTAAACAACATAACAGAGGGAATACCAACAGCAAGAAAAAAGAAAGCAACAGGAAAACTCCAATGAAAGATGTGAAAACATTTTCTCCTAAAATGTTACCCAGTGATGTAACAAGGATTGCAACTCCTAACAGTTTGTTGGAAGACGGTTCTCCAAGGGTCTCCATATTTCTTATATGTCTTGCAAGCAGAGGCACTGATTGTTTTTATTCTGGACTAGCTTTTCAAGGATGTCTTTATTTTATTTTAATTAAAAAATTTTTTTTTGGCTGTGCCACACAGCGTGTGGGATCTTAGTTCCCCAACTTCGGATTGTGCCCCTTTGCCCTGAAAGTATTTAAGCTTAACCACTGGACTGCCAGCGAAGTCCCCCAAGGATGTTTGTAAAGCAAACAGACTTGACTGGTAGAGCATCTCCTGGGACAAAGGACAGGTGCATTTTCAGCCTTGGATGATGGAGACAATGTCTTCCTCTGAAGCATAGCAGGTGTCCTCACCTGTCTTGTCCCCACTGGACTGTGAGCTCCTAGAAGCCAGATTCTGTCTTCTGCATCTTGACATCTTCAGTGCTCATCTTAGGGCCCTGAACAAGGTAAGTCTTCAGTCTGTTTGCTCAAAAATAAGCAAATCAGGCCAGGGACTTGTCTAGCTGTCTGTTCTCACTGAAAAAGGAAGGAGTAAAAACCCAGGTACTTTTCTTGATACTGTACATATGTTAATTCTCTTAATCCTTATGGTACCTCAATGAGGTACAAACAATTATTGTTTTTATTAAGATAGGCAGTAGAGGGGATTTGTCTGGTGGTCCAGTGGCTAAAAGTTCACCTTCTAATGCAGGGAGCACGGGTTTGACCCTTGGTTGGGGCCTGAGATCCCACATGCCTCACAGCCAAAAAAGCAAAATATAACACAGAAGCAATATTGTAACAGATTCAATCAAGACTTTAAAAATGGTCCACATTAAAAAAAAAAAAAAAACAGATGGGCCATAGAGGACATGTTATGTATATGGAATCTGGAGCCAGACTGCCTGGATTTGGATTCTTGCTCTGTTACTTCAAGCTGTGTGATTGGGCAAGTGGCTTAACCTCACCAGGCCCCTAGCTTCCTATCTGAAAAACAGGCATCATGAGCATAAGATTGGATTCTTGGGAGAGTTCAGTGAATGAAACTAATGCAAACTGTTGCACACAGACTTGCACAAGTGTGAGCAGACAGAACACACTCATATAGGCTTTACAGGTTAGACAGCTGAGACCTAGGAGAGGTGAACCACTTGCCCAATGCCTCAAGGCAAAAAGTGGTATAACCAGGATTTGGACAACGATAGACTGACTCTGTGATGCTGAATGATTTGCCTTGGAAACAAACTGAGATCATTCTGTCTTTTTTTGAGATTGCACCCAAGTACTCACTGGAAGGACTGATGCTGAAACTGAAGCTCCAATACTTTGATCACCTGATATGAAGAGCCAGCTCATTTAAAAAGACCCCAGTGCTGGGAAAGATTGAAGGCGGGAGGAGAAGGGGACGACAGAGGATGAGATGGTTGGATGGCATCACCGACTTGATGGACAGGAGTTTGAACAAATCCTGGGAGATAGTGAAAAACAGGGAAGCCTGGCGTGCTGCAGTCCATGGGGTCGCAAAGAGCTGGAAGCCACTTAGTGACTGGAAAACAACAACAGCAGACTGATTTTAGAGGCTGCCCTCGTGACCACTAGTCTACTTTCTCTGTTCTGAACTGTATTTCGTAGATTAGCCGGCTGTCATCTGGCTAAGAAGAGATGAGTCTCTAACCGGGTCTCCTCTCGCCTTTACCTGGCTGGTGCCCCAGCCGGGGGCCTACAGGTCCCCGTCAGCCTGTGGGGCTGGTGACAGCAGATGGGGCTTGACCCAGACTCAGTGCAGCAGCACTGCACCTCACAGGTGTTCCTGGAGCCCCACCCATACCAGCTACTCAAGAAGAATATCCATGAGGGGAGGAGGCTTCCCTGACCTGGATACTCCCCAGAATGTTCCAGACACTTCCTGGGAGCCCCAGCCAGGGCCTTGCATGACCCACAGCTCTGACTGGGAGAACCAATGATTTCAGCCTCTAGAACAGGGTCTGGCACACACGGCAGGTTCTTAGTTTGAATGAGGGAAGAAACTTCAGGTTTTGGAGTCATGGAGTGTTAGAATGGATGAAATGTAAAGAGACTTGCCCTCCCTTTTTCAAAGAATTGTATTTATTTAGTTTTGACTGTGCTGAGTCATCATGACTGTTCGGGCTTTTCCCTATTACAGTGAATGGGGTCTCCTCTCTAGTTGCGGTGAGCAGGCTTCTCATTGTGGTGATGTCTCTTGTTGGAGAGCACAAGCTCTAGAGCACATAGGCTTCAGTAGTTGTGGCTCCTGGGCTGTAGCGCTCAGCTCAGTAGTTGTGGCACGTGGTCGTAGTTGTTCCATGGCATGTGGGGTCTTCCCATATCAGGGATCACACCCGCACGTCCCGTTTTGGCAGGTGGATTCTTTACCACTGAGTCACCAGGGACGCCCTTCTTGTAATGCCTTTCTAAAATTTTCCTTCCGAGCTGCCCATATTCCAGGATTATCTCTCTGTTCAGTTCAATTCAGTTCAGTCATTCAGTCGTGTCTGACTCTTTGAGACCCCATGAATTGCAGCATGCCAAACCCTCCCTGTTTATCACGAACTCCCGGAGTTCACTCAGACTCACGTCCATTGAGTCAGTGATGCCATCCAGGCATTTCATCCTCTGTCGTCCCCTTCTCCTCCTGCCGCCAATCCCTCCCTGCATCACAGTCTTTTCCAATGAGTCAACTCTTTGCATGAGGTGGCCAAAGTACTGGAGTTTCAGCTTCAGCATCATTCCTTCCAAAAAAATCCCAGGGCTGATCTCCTTTAGGATGGACTAGTTGGATCTCCTTGCAGTCCAAGGGACTCTCAAGAATCTTCTCCAACACCACAGTTCAAAAGCATCAATTCTTTGGCGCTCAGCCTTCTTCACAGTCCAACTCTCAAATCCATACATGACCACTGGAGAAACTATAGCCTTGACTAGATGAACCTTAGTCGGCAAAGTAATGTCTCTGCTTTTGAATATACTATCTAGGTTGGTCATAACTTTTCTTCCAAGGAGTAAGCGTCTTTTAATTTCATGGCTGCAATCACCATCCACAGTGATTTTGGTTCCCAGAAAAATAAAGTCTGACACTGTTTCCACTGTTCCCCATCTATTTCCCATGAAGTGATGGGACCGGATGCCATGATCTTCGTTTTCTGAATGTTGAGTTTTAAGCCAACTTTTTCACTCTCCTCTTTCCCTTTCATCAAGAGGCTTTTTAGCTCTTCTTCACTTTCTGCCATAAGGGTGGTGTCATCTGCATATCTGAGGTTATTGAGATTTCTCCAGGCAATCTTGATTCCAGCTTGTGTTTCTTCCAGTCCAGCGTTTCTCATGATGTACTCTGAATAGAAGTTAAATAAGCAGGGTGACAATATACAGCCTTGACATACTCCTTTTCCTATTTGGAACCAGTCTGTTGTTCCATGTCCAGTTCTAACTGTTGCTTCCTGACCTGCATACAGATTTCTCCAGAGGCAGGTCAGGTGGTCTGGTATTCCCATCTCTTTCAGAATTTTCCACAGTTTATTGTGATCCACACAGTCAAAGGCTTTGGCATAGTCAATAAAGCAGAAATAGATGTTTTTCTGGAACTCTCTTGCTTTCTCCATGATCCAGTGGATGTTGGCAATTTGATCTCTGGTTCCTCTAAAACCAGCTTGAACATCTGGAAGTTCACGGTTCACATATTATTGAAGCCTGGCTTGGAGAATTTGGGGCATTACTTTCCTAGCATGTGAGATGAGTGCAATTGTGTGGTAGTTTGAGTATTCTTTGGCCTTGCCTTTCTTTGGGATTGGAATGCAAATTGACCTTTTCCTGTCCTGTGGCCACTGCTGAGTTTTCCAGATTTGCTGGCATATTGAGTGCAGCACTTTCACAGCATCATCTTTCAGGATTTGAAATAGCTCAACTGGCATTCCATCACCTCCACTAGCTTTGTTCGTAGTGATGCTTTCTAAGGCCCACTTGACTTCACATTCCAAGATGTCTGGCTCTAGGTGAGTGATCACACCATCATGATTATCTGGGTCATGAAGATCTTTTTTGTACAGTTCTCCTGTGTATTCTTGCCACCTCTTCTTAATATCTTCTGCTTCTGTTAGGTTCATACCACTTTATCGGCCCATCTTTGCATGAAATGTTCCCTTGGTATCTCTAATTTTCTTGAAGAGATCTCTAGTCTTTCCCATTCTGTTCTTTTCCTCTATTTCTTTGCATTGATTGCTGAAGAAGGCTTTCACTCTGTTCAGTGGGCCAGTAGAATTAAGCCAGGAAAAACAGAAATTTCTCCTCTATTTCTCCTCTTTCTTTCTTTTTTCTCCTTCCTTCCAGCCAGGAAGCCACACATCTAATGTTCTGGCAGTAGATCTTTACCAACTATATCTCCAGAAGAAAAGAGACCAGTTTCATAGTGCTTGCCAATTCCTGTCGTGTCGATATTCCTGGCTGATTGATTCCAAGTTCCCGACATGACATCATTGCATGCAGAGTTGGGAGAAGATGATACTCTCACCTCTGAGCCAGTGCAAGCCATCTCAAGCCTTCACTGCAAATGTAGGACTGTGACACCAGGCTTTGAAGACTCAGCAATCTGATGCAGGTTCTGAATCCATATTTGTTATCTGTCCGACCTTGGGCAAATTGCTTAATCTTCATGCATCACAGTATCCTTATCTGTAAGATGGGAATAATAAAATTATGCACGTCGAGGAGCTGATCTGAAGAGCAGTCTGCCAAGTGAATATGAAGGACATAGCTCAAAGGCTTGTCTGGCATGTCTAAGCACCCCATGCAAGGTAGCTACTGTTAGCTAATAATACAATATATTAAAATCACACAATATAACAGTTTCTCCCCCTCCTTGCTAAATACTGCAACAGACTAGCAGTAAAAACCAAAGCTCCCCAGCCTGGTGAGAAGTCTGGATGCTTCCTTGTGTTGTAGTCACAATTTTGGAGCAAAGGTAAATGCTGATGTAGCAAAGCGGGTGCCCAGCCTTTGAGGAACCGAGTGGCTGGAAAGAAAAAATTACAGCCAAGATGAAATGACCTTCTCTTCTTTGCTCAAAATAGATTTCTGGCCAGGAGGCATTCTTCCATGATCCCTTAACAGCTTTCGGGAAAATAGATAATTGAGGCCATAAGCACACTGCATTCTGATACATGATGTAACTTATAAATGAGAGTTCCATCTTTCTGATCTTGCCAGCCAAGAAGGAAAGAGAATGATGCTTCCTGTGTGAGCACAGGCTAGATCACAGAAAGCCTCCCACAGCTAGTGACCTGCATGTGTTTGTAACCATGCTGAGGCCTTGTCCAGTGTCTGCCATGTAGGTAGAACTAGAGAAATACCTGCAAAGTCAACAGAAAGATGTACTGAGTACTTACTTGGTACCAGGCATTGTGCTCAGCTTGGGGACCCAGAGATAAAGAGAACACACGTGTGACCCCTCAGAACTCACATAACTAAACAACTGTCACTTCATAACCATGGTATGAAAATAAGTCCTGGGATCAAAGCTCAGGTAGTGATGAAACCTGCTGGGGGCTATCGTGGCCAGATCTACACAGGAGATGGCGTGTGAATTTGGTCTTGAACGATGAAGGACTGTACCACTTTACAGATAAAGAAACTAAGGCTCAGATTTAAAACCTTGCTGAAGTCACAAAGTCGTTCAACTCAGAAGCTCCCATCCTTGGCTTGTGCACAGAACCTTGTCTCTTAAACAGGGGTAACAGGTGCCTCCTTTGCAGGGCTGAAGACAAGCTTCATTCATTCCTAGATTAACTTCTAAGACAATCTGATGATGCCTCTAGTGTGTTCCGCCTGGACCAGCCCACAGCAGCTCCTCATTATGTGATGTTCTTAAGAAAAATTGAAAGTATAAGTTGCTCAGTCACGTCCAACTTTTTGCAACCCCCTGGACTGCAGCCTGCCAGGCTCCTCTGTCCATGGAATTCTCTAGGCAAGAATACTGGAGTGGGTTGCAACTGTCTTCTCGAGGGGAGCTTCCCGATCCAGTGATTGAACCCAGCTCTCCTGCATTGCAGGGACATTCTTTACCGGCTGCACACTGGGGAAGCCCTACGAAAAGCTGCTCCGGATTTAATCTGTCCCCAGCCACTGTCTGAGTCAGGGAGGCCTCATGGTGTCTGGCTCCCCAGCTCTGCTCCATCAGGACACTCACTCTCCTCTCATATCCTGACTGCCTTTCTGTGGTCATTCCAAGTCAAAAGAAAATGACAGTCGGCCCTCATGTCAGGGCTATGACAGCTGGGGCTGTATCTTTTTCATCTCTGTTTCTCCAGAAGGGTCTGGGACAGGGCATTTATTCCGTATAAATAGCTGCGGAACTGAACTATGCACATTTTCAGTCTCGTGGGTCACACAAGTTTTCCCCTCTCACTACCACTTTCCTCACTTCTGTGAGCGTGTAAACAAGATACCATCTCGTCCTCACGTTGAGTCTGAGCGGTGGACCATCTCACCCCTTATTTTACATCTGAGTAAACAAAGGATCAGGGAAAGGGGATGGGGAATTCGTTATCCAGCATGAGAAGGCTCTGGAAGCACCTTTCGTCCTGTGGGTGGCAGAAGTCATTTGGCAGGGATAGGGATGCGGAGCCCACCTCCAAACCCACTCTGAGCTTTCCGCTTTACCCACTTCTGTGGTCTCTGAGCTAAATTGCTGCAATATGTTCTCCTTGGCACCAGCCCTGAAGACCACCCAAGCTTTGAGGCAAATGCAAAATGCAGCCCCCGATCCTCGGCCCAGTGCGGGTGTGTCTTGGAGCCAAGCATGCCCTGTGGTCTCCTGGTGCCGGGTTCCCGCCCAGGTGAGCTCCAAGCAAGTGGAGCCCAGAACATGCTGGGGGAATGAGGGGAGTGGTTGGAGAAGTGGGGGTGGGGGGACCCAGACAGTGGCAGCGCCCACAGACAGAGGACCCTCAACCCCTCCTGGCGTTGATGGGGTGTCTGGGTTCCTGGGAACCCAAGCAGGCCCCACTTCATGCAGCTGGTGCCTTTCTGCAGAACTGGGTGAGAAAATGAATTCTTGCAAGTCAGAAACTTTCTTTTTGGACTTTTAAAAAATTGGAGTATGATTACAAGGTTGTTAATTTCTGCTGTGAATCAGCTGTACGTATACACATATTCCCTCCCCCTTGGACCTCCCACCCCCCGTTCCC
>SJXQ01010371.1:120402-218774 GCA_006408695.1 Aepyceros melampus
CCCTGCCCGCATCCATTCCGCACATCTAGGTCATCACAGGGCACGGAGCTGAGCTCCCTCTGCTATATGGCAACTTCCCATTAGCTATCTGTTTCACACGTGCTAGTGTATTTCTGTCAAACCTAATCTCCCGATTCACGCCACCCTCCTCCCCTTCCCACCGTGTCCCCACATCCGCTCTCTACGTCTGCATCTTTATTCCTTCCCTGGAACTAGGTTCATCTGTACCATTTTTCTAGATTCCACATACCTGTGTTAATATACAGTGTTTGTTTTTTTCTTCAAGTCAGAAACATTTATATAATGATGACAGCATGTACTTTTTAAGATATGATCTTACGTCCTTTAGTAGAGAGCCCCAGCCCTAACACACACTCTTTATAAATCCTGATGTGTGCATTTTAATTTGCTTTGTGCCCCATTCCCTTGCACCCTAATGAACCCCACAGATTAGGAGGCCAACAACCTCTGTGTGCAGCTCACTGGCTGTTTCCTCTTGACCTTGGGAGAGACAGTGAACTTCTTAGACTTACTAGTAAATGACACAGTGCACTTAAAATGACAGAACACTGCTGAACGCCGATTAAGCATTCAATACACACATGATAGTTTTTTAGGGAGAGTGGGCCTTGTGGTTTTAAACTCAGCAAAATGGAAGTATTACCTGACCCATCTTCTCTTGGGGTTGTTGAGAGCTGCTGCAGGTCACTGGGCAAGCTGTTATTATTCATTCATTCCACACTTGATTTTGACTGTCTACTAGACATTTATGTTCTATTTGGAAAAAAATAAATATAATTCAGTTTGGTCGTTATTTTAAGGGAAGTAAGCATCAAGCAGAGTGAATGTGAACAATGTGCCTTGTTCTACCCACTATTTTTTGTGTGTGTGCTATAGACTCCTTCTTAGATAGATGAAGTGCGTACAATGAAATGTATAGGATTAGAAAGGAAACCAAATCTATTGAAAAATGTTGGGGGAAATGTGAAAAAAAAAAGTCTGCCACGTTTATGATGCGTGATGAGTCTAATGTGTACTGCAGTTTTAAAGTAGTGATGAATACAAACACTATTTTGAGATCTAGCAAACGGCTTACTATGAAACGGGAACATCAGTTGTTCCTATTGGCAACGAAGCCACAGAGCGAGGGGCTACAGTTACCACTGAGGTTGGTTGATGCATCAATATGTGAAGAGCTAAATTTCAGTTGGAGGTATGTGGGAAAAAAAAGTAAATTTTGTTCTTCTTCAAGTTCACTGATTCCTCTAGAATTCTTTTTCCTTTTTGGCCATGCTGCACAGGATGTGGAAGTCTTAGTTCCCCAGTCAGGGATGGAACCCTTGCCTCCTGCAATGGAAGTGCAGAGTCTTAACCATGCTGGGCCACCAGGGAAGCCCCCGTTTTGAATCCTTGGATCTTGAATCCTTGCACCCCAGTTCAGTTCAGTCGCTCAGTCATGTCCGACTCTGCGACCCCATGAATCGTAGTACACCAGGCCTCCCTGTCCATCACCAACTCCCGGAGTTCACCCAGACTCACGTCCATTGAGTCCGTGATGCCATCCAGCCATCTCATCCTCGGTCGTCCCCTTCTCCTCCTGCCCCCAATCCCCCCTAGCATCAGGGTCTTTTCCAATGAGTCAACTCTTCGCATGAGGTGGCCAAAGTACTGGAGCTTCAGTTTTAGCATCATTCCTTCCAAAGAAATCCCAGGGTTGATCTCCTTCAGAATGGACTGGTTGGATCTCCTTGCAGTCCAAGGGACTCTCAAGAGTCTTCTCCAACACCACAATTAGCATCAATTCTTCGGCGCTCAGCCTTCTTTACAGTCCAACTCTCACATCCATACATGACCACAGGAAAAACCATAGCCTTGACTAGACGGACCTTAGTCGGCAAAGTAATGTCTCTGCTTTTGAATATACTATCTAGGTTGGTCATAAATTTCTGAACCAGGCATAGTAAATGGCGTCGACCAGCTAAGAAACCTAGTGGCCAAGTCAGTAGCAACAGGAGCCAGGAAGGCAACGTGACTGAGGGAAAGGGCAGCTGTAGGAAAACCCCACCTGAGAGGCTGAGCAGGCTCCAGCCCAACAGGACAGGAACTTCTGAGCCTGACAGATTGTTCCCAGCAGAAATGGACAGCCACACTCGTGGCTGATCCATGTCGATGTGTAGCAAAACGAATACAGTATTGTAAAGCAAAACAAACTTAAAAAATAAAAATTAATTAAAAAAAAAGAAAAGAAACTCTAAAGCACTTCCCAAAGCCAAACTTGCACCAAAAAAGGTCATGGTCACTTTTTGGTGGTCTGCTGCCAGTCTGATCCACTACAGCTTTTTGAACCCCAGTGAAACCATTACATATGAGAAGTATGCTCAGCAAATCGATGCAATGCACTGAAAACTGCCATGCCTGCAGCTGGCACTGGTCAACAGAATGCAGGGCACACAACCAATGGTTCAAAAATTGGATGAGTTGGGCTAAGAAGTTTTGCCTCATCTGCCATATTCACCTGACCTCTCGCCAACCAACTACCACTTCAAGTAACTCGACAACTTTTTGCAGGGAAAACACTTCCACAACCAGCAAGAGGCAGAAAATAGCTGTTGAATCCTGAAGCATGGATTTGTATGCTATAGGAATAAACAAACTTATTTCTCATTGGCAAAAATGTGATTGTAATGGTTCCTATTTTGACTAATAAAGATGGTTTGAGCCTAGTTATAATGATTTAAAAAAAAAAAAGAAATGGACAGCCAGTTTGCTAACCTCTCCTAGAGAAGCTAGATTCTTTGTTAAGAATCCCCTTCTCCCCACTATGAGTTTGAAATATTAAGTCACCTAGCATTTGGTATACAGATCTATATCATGGGACAAAACCTACTTCTCCTGGGCCAGTTCCATCTTTGGGCCGCCTCAGAGCCACGCAGCTCCCCAGTGGCACTGTTTTCCAGAGGCTCCAGTGCTTTCGCCTCTGGAAGCCTGAGGACATGTGCACCCTCCTTCCCAGATGCCTCACCCCACCTGGCTGACTCTACCTGGTCCTTCCATGGCCCCTCCTCCAGAGAGCTCCCTAATCAGGACTCCCCTGCCATGCGATCGCAGGCCTTGATCAGAGCGTGCATTACACAACTCTTGCACGTGTGTGCTTCTCTCACCGGGGTGTGAGTGCTCTGAGGGCGGCATCTGCCTCCATCTCTTTGTCTCTTTCACATCTTCATATAGGCTGGAAATGGGGCTTCTCAAGTGGACCAGTGGTAAAGAACCTGCCTGCCAATGCAGAAGATGCAGGAACCATGGTTTTGATCCCCGGGTCAGGACGATCCCTTGGATTAGGAAATGGCAACCCATTCCTGCATTCTTGCCTTGAAAATTCCTTGGACAGAGGTGCCTGGCAGGCTACAGGCCATGAGGTTGCAAAGAGTCAGATACAAGTGAGCACACACACACGTGTGCTGGAAGAGTATGTAGTAAATGCTTTTTAGAAAGAATGCATGAATTGAATGAATGAAAAGAATGATTTAGATAATATGACTTCTAAGACAATTCTAAGGATGGATTTCCTGATAGTTAGACGGACTAAGTCCCTGGATCACAGACCCTGCTGGTACCCTGGGGCTGAGTTTTTGGAGGTGGATGAGTGTAAATTGTGATTGTGAAATCACGATTCTGGTTTCAGACTCCCACGACAAATTCCTTTGATGGTGTCCATGAGACAAGTCTGCTCCTTCGCAGGTGGATGAAATTTATTTTTTAAAGGCATAAATCATTCAGAATGGCTTCTTATGAATAAGAAGGGAGTAGAGCTTAGAAACTCTATTTTTAGCTCCCCCAAATGAAACGAAAGCCTGTCTACGAGCTAATAAAATTGATTTGCCCATTTGACTTCTAAACCAGCTCTAAAGGTAATTTCTCAAGAATCATTCCAAACATGTCTTGAGCAAAAATGGCATCATTAGAAGAAGCCTCTGGCTTGGTAGGAAAGGAGGAGGGGGGTGCTTTAGAAGGCCAGCTCTCATCTGGAGGTTAAGATCTGGCTTGTTCCCTTGAAAGACCAGCCTCATTCTCTTATAAAACAAATCTAGCATTTGCAGAGGATTTAAAATATCAACGGGCGCTTGCATTTGTTATCTCTGTAAGCCTCGCAATACTTGTGTGAAATTATCAGGGGCAAGTATTTTCAGCCCCATCCTACACACAGGTGTGAATGTAGAGGGTAAGGAGCTTGATGATTTGCTGAAGGTTCAGAGCTGGAAGGAGACAGAGCCACCCCACTCCTGCCCATACGCTTGTGTGTCATCAAAGTGGCACCCAGCACATGCCAGGCACACACGTGGGGTCCCAAGCCATGGTTTCAGTGCCGCGATTCGTCCTGTCTGAGGAGAAAGACTCTGGTGTGCATTAAACTTCATGTTCTGACCTAGTTTGAGAGACATGATGGTGTAGCAGTGTCTTCGTGTGGGCTGCTTTGTCAAAATACCATAGACTGGGTAGCTTAAGCAGCACACTTATTTCTCCCAGTTCTGGGGAGTCTAAGATCAAGGTGCTTGGCTCTTTTCTTGGTCCATAAATGTCCATTTTTTGCTGTCTTCACATACGGGAAAGGGTGAGGGAGCTCTCTGGGGTCTTTTGTTAAGAGCGTTAATCCCATGCCTTCATGATCCAGTGCCTGATCATCTCCAAATACAGTCACATTGGGGAATAGGGTTCAACATGAACTTGAAGGGGACACAAACATTTAGTCTCTAGCAGCGGTGAAACAGAGAAGGCGATGACACCCCACTCCAGTACTCTTGCTGGAAAATCCCATGGACAGAGGAGCCTGGTGGGCTGCAGTCCATGGGGTTGCAAAGAGTTGGACACGACTGAGCAACTTCACTTTCACTTTTCACTTTCCTGCACTGGAGAAGGAAATGGCAACCCACTCCAGTGTTCTTGCCTGGAGAATCCCAGGGATGGGGACCTAGTGGGCTGCCATCTATGGGGTCGCACAGAGTCGGATATGATTGAAGCGACTTAGCAGTAGCAGCAGCAGCTGGTTAAAAGGTCTCCCTTGGTGGTTCAGACAGTAAAACATCTACCTATGATGCAAGAGACCTGGGTTCGATCCTTGGGTCAGGGAAGATCCCCTGGAGAAGGGAATGGCTACCCATGGCCATATTCTTGTTTGGAGAAGCCCACGGACAGAGGAACCTGGTGGGTACTGTCCTTGTGTCTCTAAAGAGTCAGACGTGACTGGGTGACTAACACTTTTACTTTTTTCACTTTCAAGTGGTTAAGAATACAGACTATGGGCCCAGATGACCTGGGCTTGCCTCCCAGCTCTACTGCTAGCTAGAGACTAAAGGAATACACATGTAAAGTATATGAACAGCGTGGGGAGATTTCCCTGGTGGTCCCGGGGTTAGGTGTGCTTCCACTGCAGAGGGTGCAGCTTCAATCCTGGTCAGGGAACTAAGATCTCACATGCTGCACGTGCAGCAGAAAATAAATAAATACATTTCAAAAGTATATGAATGGTGCCTGGTCTGTGATAAGATTTAGCTAATTATTATTATTTCATTTTACCTTTCTCAACAACCCTTAGACGTCTGTAGTCTTTTTTTTTTTTAATTAATTTTTATTTTTTAGTTTGTTTTGCTTTACAATACTGTATTCGTTTTGTTACACATTGACATGAATTAGCCATGAGTGTACATGAACTCCCAATCCCGACCCCCACCTCCACCCTCCCGCCCCACACCCTCTCTCTGGATTATCCCCGTGCATCAGTCCTAGCATCCTGCATCCTGCATCAAACCTGGACTGGCAATTCGTTTCGCTTATGATATCACACATGTTACATTGCCACTCTGCCAACCCATCCCACCCTCTCCCTCTCCCACAGAGTCCAAAAGGCCATTCTATACAACTGTGTCTCTTTTGCTGTCTTGCGTACAGGTTTATCATTACCATCATTCTAAATTCCATATATATGTGTAAGTATACTGTATTGATGTTTTTCTTTCTGGCTTACTTCACTCTGTATAATCGGCTCCAGCGTCATCCACCTCATTAAAACTGATTCAAATGTATTCTTAGACGTCTGTAGTCTTGTCCCCTGTATTACACATAGGGAAACTGAGGTTATGTCTTTTTTTTTCAAAGTCCTAGAACTGAGACTTTGAACTTAATACACACATGCTCTTGACCAAAGTGCTGTCTCCAATTGTGCTCACAGAGCTGGCAGGCAGCCATATTCACATTAATATGTTGTAAACACAGGCAATAAATCCCTTCTTTTCCTTCATAGTATTCCTCAGAAGATATATCTATCTGGAGGTCCACACCTGAAAGTCACATCCCATCCTTATGTATCACCAAAAGATCTGCTTCCCCAGAGGACTGAAAATATAATCAAATCTCCAATTATACCTCACTTTTGCAATGCAGTCTTCAACAATACAGTTTCAGAACCATGGCCAGGTTCTTTAATTTTGCTTGTTTCCTTCATAATTGAATACATAGTCTGATCCTCTTGAGACTCAAGATTTGCTTCTTAAAGCATGGTTTCTATCTCTGTGACAAATGTCTTAAGTTTATGAGATCTATACTTCTTAGGGCTAAAATCAGTACTGACATTTTCTCTACTGCCATTCATTTTCAGAAGAGAATGAATGCAGAAGAAGCATTTAAATAATTGAACAAACAACCACTGCTGACATTGAACTGTTGGCTTTCAGGCTTGAATTGTTCATCCATCACGGGATGATAAAAATCTGTATTAAACACACAAAAGGCAAACAGTTGCTTATGTCAATCTGAAGAGAAGGAGGAAATAAAAATGAGTGGAGAATATAGGACTATCCTGAAAATGAGGAATAGCTAAGGAGGGTCCTTCACTTGCCACTGTCTGGCTATAAAGTGTTCTGTAGTTTAAAGGCATTTGACCAAGTAGGAACAAGTTGACTGAGTATTTCAGAACTCTTTGCATTGTAAACAGAAGATCCAATCTCTGGTGGGTTTTTTTTTGTCTGCAGTTTGTCTAACATTTGTCTACAGTTCTTTCCTCCTTGCTTTCGTCTTGGCTTCCTGTGAGCAGAGTATAGTTTTCTTTCCCTACTGATTTTGGGCTTTGAGAGTAAGATTTGCTTTGGCCAAGGAGTGTGACTAGGGGTGCCACACTGGAACGTCCTCCTTCCACTGTAAGAAGAACACACAGTAGGTGACATTTGTTCCATTAATCTGGGTCCTGGACCTGAACGTAACCATAAGCCTGGGGTCCAGCCTGGTCTAGCTGATTCTAAAGTATGAACATGCTGCGGTGAACCATTGAAAGCTGGGGTTTGCTTGTTAGGCATTATTACCACAGTGACAACATCGGTGACCTGGACTAACAGATAATTCAACCTAGCCTAAAATGAAAAAAGAGCGTCTTGGTTTATGTGACAGGTCTTCTTAAGATCAGAGGCTCAAGTTATGTTGCCTTTTCCCACCCATTCTTACATCCATTCTATCCTTCCATCCTTCTATCTGACTGTCCATTTTCCAGCCCTGCTTGTTTCTGCTTCTCTTGATGTTTTGACCTCATCTTCTCCTTATGGAGGCAGACCCAGGTTATGCATTTGCTAAAATGTAATTTGCAGAACACAGCTCCAATAAAATGCTCTGGGAAAGTTTCCATGGTCCAACAGATTTGAGAAAGAGTGTATGCTACACTCTAGCTTTAAAATGTCACAAAGCATTACTGGCAAACAAACAGATCAGCGTGCAAAACACCACAAGAAACTTTGAGAAGTTCCCCTAGAATAGAAAAATCTGTAGCAAGATTTTTTTTTTTATGCCAAACTTCCCAAGTTTATTTGACCGTGGAAGGCTATTCTTGACAATTTCTGGGAATACATCTGAGGGCAACGGTGGTATGATGGAGAGGGCACTGGTTGGGAGCCAGGAGACCTACATGTCAGTCTGGGCTCTGCCACCAACCTCCTCTGCACTGCCTCAGGGAAATTGCTTCCTCTTCCAGGCCCCTGGGTCCCCATTCACAAAACGAGAGGTGTGGGGTTAGTTGGCCTTTTACAGCTCCACTGGGGTCCACGATCTGTAATTCCAGCAGTATGCTGTATTTCGTGAAAGACAGGGTGGTTATCCTTTGGCCCGGGAAGCACCATATGGAACTATGGAGAATGTTCAATCCATGGAATATGGTGGTCCAGCACAGTGAGAGTAAAGAGGATGGGAGAGATTCAGCCATGCTGCTCTAACTTGTCAGGTTGCCTGTGGCTTTGGAGCCTTGGTCCTGGATCCCTCTGTGCTCCATGACCCCTTGTCCCAAGTCCCTCCTCTTCTGTGCAGCCTCTGGAATGGGTTGTTGATAATTGTCACTGGCATTCTGTTCAGCGACTGGGTGGGGGAGGAGGGGGAGGAGAGTCTGCTCTGAATCCTGTATTAGTCAGGATGCTTTGGGTGGCAGAAACAAAACCCTGACTCAAGCTGGCTTAAACAATAGGGAGTTTATTATCTCACATATCAGGAATTCCACGGGCAGGGCGGATCCAAAGCCAGCTGAATCACCCATTCAACAGTGGCACTTAAGAGTCCTTCCTCGTCATCTCTCTGTTCTGCCGCGACTATTTGTCCTCTTTCTCATGCCAGTGACAGCATGGTGGCATCAGTTCTGAGGACCACATCCAGACATGACAAGATCTGGAGGACAGGGGTCCATTTCTTTTCGTGGCTCTTTCCTGAAGCCAAAGACATTTTCCCCAGAAGCCTCCAAGCCACCACTCACCCTGGAAAGACTTCTCTTTGTGTTTCCTTGGCTGGAATTGGGGGACTGGCCATTCCTAAACCAAGCAATGGAGAGAGAGCAGGATTATCCTTAGGTCAATCAAGCCCATCCTTGGATATGGGAGCCGGGTCAGCCATCCCCTAGTCTGATGTGGGAGAAAGAGAACAAAACTTGATTTTGCTTAGGAAGGAAGGAGAGAAGAATGAATGCTGAGTGGACGATCTATAGTAAGACCTTAAGAGGAGAAATGTGACTTTCCTGGTGGCTTAGATAGTAAAGCATATGCCTACAATGTGTGAGACCTGGGTTCGATCCCTGAGTCGGGAAGATCCCTTGGAGAGGGAAGTGGCAACCCACTCCAGTTCTCTTGCCTGGAAAATCCCATGGACGGAGGAGTCTGGCAGGCTACAGTCCATGGGGTCACAAAGAGTTGGACACGACTGAGCGACTTCACTTGAGAGGAGAAGGGAAAGGGAAGACCCCTTTGGAATAGTCTGGCTTCAACTAAACATTTTCAGCCACACATATTAACCCATTGCTAACAATTCTTTTGTACCATGTTGTGCTCAGAGAATGTTAATCTCCTTTTTAGCCCCGAGTTACACGACAAAAGACTTTTTGTCACTTTAGCATCTGTTTCCAGGCGCTAGGGAAAGAGGGAGAAAACTCAGTCTGCCCTATTTTATAATTCTGTTTAAGGTAAGTAAAGTCACTCAGTCGTGTCCGACTCTTTGTGACCCCATGGTCTGCAGCCCACCAGGCTCCTCAGTCCATGAGATTCTCCAAGCAAGAATAATGGAGTGGGTTGCCATTTCCTTCTCCAGGGGATCTTCCCTACCCAGGGATCAAACCCAGGTCTCCCGCATTGGAGGCAGACGCTTTAACCTCTGAGCCACCAGTGGTCTGTTTTCCACATTTTAGCAATCTTACCCACTTGCCTCCTATCTGAAACAGCCAGTCTAGGGAGCATGGCCCACATACAAGCATGGATACCAAGGGGCAAGTGTGGTGGTGGGATGAACTGGGAGACTCTTATATACACTATTGATACTGGGTATAAAATAGATGGCTTCCCAGGTGGCTCAATGGTAAGAATCCGCCTGCCAATACAGGAGCCACAGGAGATGCAGGTTTGATCCCTGGGTTGGGCAGATCCCCTGGGGAAGGAAATGGCAACCCACTCCAGCAGTCTTGCCTGGAGCATTCAATGGACAGAGGAGCCGGGCAGGCTGCAGTCCATGGGGTCACAGAGAGTTGGGCACGACTAAGCAACTTAGCACACACGCATAAAACAGATACGGGAACCAACTGTACAGCACGGGGAACTCTGCGCAGTGCTCTGCAGTGGCCTAGATGGGAAGGAAATCCAATAATGGGTGGGTATATGTAAACATATGGGGCTTCCCTGGTGGCTGAGAGGTTAAAGCGTCTGCCTGCAATGCGGGAGACCTGAGTTCGATCCCTGGATTGGGAAGATCCCCTGGAGAAGGAAATGGCAACCCACGCCAGTATTCCTGCCTGGAGAATCCTATGGACAGAGGAGCCTGGTAGGCTACAGTCCACGGGGTCGCAAAGAGTCGGACACGACTGAGCGACTTCACTCACTCACTCATATGTAAACATATAGCTGATTCACTTTGCTGTACAGTGGGAACTAACAGAACATTGAAAAGAAACTATACTCCAGTGAAAATTTTTAAAAAATCACGATCTGTGGGAGTGAGGGTACTCTGGTCCTTATTCTAACAAACTGTAGAATATGATGGAAAGTGACTGAACAAAGTGACTGCACAGGGCTCCCATCTCCAGCTTTACAGATGAGCTGATGAGAGTTAGAACCTTTCTTCTACCACTTCCTAGAAATGGAATCCTGAGCAAATTGTTTCAAGTCAGTCTTCCTCAGTTTGCTTCTCCAACAGGGAGATAATAATAATAATAATAACAACAATTCCCTCCTCGTACAATTATCCTGAAGATTAAAGAAGGAAGAGCACACCCATGTCTTCGTGCCAAGCCTCACACAGGGATGTACCTAATAGCTATCGATTATTGTCATTTTTGTGATTATAAGAGCAGAGCTATTATTATGATGTCATCTAGGAAAATCCCAGAGCACCAACAGAGCCAAGCTGATGCTTCCTTTGCCACCGAGAGCAAGCTTTTCTGTTCCTGGTGGCGCTCATTTGGCACTCCCTTCCCTGGTGACACAGCATCACATGGCAGGAGGAGGGACGCCAGGGACGAGACTGGCGCTTGATTCAGCAGAGAGATTTGGGCTGCCCAGTAGGCTTTTGGAAAATTTCTTGCTCCCCCTCCTGGAGCATATTTTGGACGCCTACTTGTCATATTGCAAAGTGTATGTGACAAAACAATCTGGGATCTCGCTGACAATGATGCGCTTCATGCAGCAGCATGGACTCTCAGGGTGTGCTGCCAGCCTCGGGGACCCTGGCACAAAGGCAACAGGGCTGGAGCCCTGCCTGGCAGGAGGGGTCAGAGGCAAGGCAGGAGCACGGACTGAGGTCCTTCCCTGTGGACCTTGGTTTTTGTGTCCCGGCCTGGGCAGCACACCAAAGTTTGCCCTCCTTAAACAAGAGAAGGTCATACAACTCTTGCGGGGCAAAGAAAGGTAGGAGGTTGTAGCAATAGGTTGTACATCTATTGAGCCCTTTATTTTTTTCCTAAGGATGCCGTAACAAACTACCCCCAGACTCGATGGCTTAAAAGAACAGAAATGTGCTCTCTCGCAGTTCTGAAGACCAGAAGTCTTAAATCAAGGTATTGGCAGGGCCATGTTCCCTCTAAAGCTTGTAGGGAAGGATCCTGCTTTGAATCTTCCAGCTGCTGGCGGCTCCAGATGTCCCTAAGATTGGGGCTGCATACCTTCGATCTTTGCTTGTGTCTTTACAAGCCTTCTCCTCTGTGCATCTTCTCGCCTTCTCTTCTCTTAAAAGGACATCTAGAGGAACCTCCCTGGTGATCCAATAGTTAACAATCTGCCTTCCAATGCAGGGATGTGAGTTCGATCCCTGGTCAGGGAACTAAGATCTCACACGTCTCGGGGCAGCTACTGGGCCTGCGTGCAACAACTAGAGAAGCCAAAGAGTCGAAGTGAAGATCTTGCCTGCTACAGCTAAACTCACTGCAGCCAAATATATACATACTTAAAGAGGACACATAGAAAGGCAAATACCATATGATATCACTTTATGTGGAATCTAAAAAAATATTACAGATGAACTTATTTACAAAAAAGAAGTAGTTACAGATGTAGAAAACAAACATGTTTACCAGGGGGTAAGAGGAGGGAGGGATAAATTGGGAGATTGGGACTGACAGACACACACGACTATATCTAAAATAGATAACTAATAAGGACCTCCTGTATAACACAGGGAACTGTACTTAGGACTCTACAATGGCCTATATATGGAAAAATAATCTAAAATCATTTTTGTTTTATATACATATATATATAAAAATAGCTGAATCACTGTTGTATACCTGAAACAACATTGTAACTCCGATAATAAAACACAAACCCAAACCTCACAAAAACAAAAACAACCATATACATGTTAAAAATAAAATGATAGGCCAAAAAAATAAATTAGTAATTTCACCAAAACAAACAAACAAACAAAACAAAACCTGTCATTGGACTTAGGGACTTCCCTAACCCTAGATGGTCTCATCTTGAAATCCTTAATTTAATTGTATCTACAGAACCCCTTTTCCCAAATAATGCCTTATCCATGCATTCTGGGTGGACCTGTATTTTGCAAGGCCATCATTCAACCCACTGTAAGCCCTTTCTCTGTGGCAGGTGCTAGACCAAGGATACATGACCTAACCTCATCCCTAAAGGTTTGTACTGTTTTTAATTCCCATTTCCAGATGAGGAACCGGAACTGTCTAAGCACTCTTCATGATTCTCTTTTATTCCCTTCACAGTCTTATGCAATCAAAACTATCATTAACTCTCACTGTACACATGAAGACATCGAAGCCTTGGGAGACTACATAACTTGCACAACAGGTAGCAAAGCTTGTGCACAACTTGCGCAACAACAGCAAAGCCCAGGACTCAAGATTAGATCTTTCTCACACTAACTGGACAGAAATACAGAGTTCTTACCCCTCCTGCCATACTTTCTTGGAGAAGGCAATGGCAACCCACTCCAGTACTCTTGCCTGGAAAATCCCATGGACAAAGGAGCCTGGTAGGCTGCAGTCTATGGGGTCGCTGAAAGTCAGACATGACTGAACGACTTCACTTTCACCTTTCGCTTTCATGCATTGGAGAAGGAAATGGCAACCCACTCCAGTGTTCTTGCCTGAAGAATCTCAAGGACGGGGGAGCCTGGTGGGCTGCCGTCTATGGGGTCGCACAGAGTCAGACACGACTGAAGCGACTTAGCAGCAGTAGCCATACTTTCTTAAGAAAAAAAAACACAAAAAACATGGTGAATTAGTAACAACTTGAGATGGTGATGGACAGGGAGGCCTGGCGTGCTACGATTCATGAGGTCTCACAGAGTCAGACACGACTGAGCGACTGAACTAAACTGAAGATAAAACTGCCTTTTTTCATCTTCCAAGAAACTCAGTAATTTCCCCCATCTTCTTGCTTCCTGATGTTGACTGAAAAAAAAAAATCTACAAACTAAAAGTAGAGAATTATGTTTTATTCAGTGGACAGACTGAGGACTTAAGCCCTGGACATAGCCTCTCCAGACAGCTCTGAGGGAATGCTCNTGATTGGGTACACATCAGAAACTCCCACTAACCCCTACTCGGGTTCAATTAATTTGTTGGAGCAGTTCATAGAACTCAGGAGAACATTCACCTACATTTTTGGCCACCTGATTCAAAGAACTGGCTCACTGGAAAAGACCTAGATGCTGGGAAAGATTGAAGGTGAAAGGAGAAGTGGGCAGCAGAGGATGAGATGGTTAGATAGCATCACTGAGTCAGTGGACATGAATTTGAGCAAACTCTGGGAACTAGTCAAGGATGGGAGAGCCTGGAGTGCTGCAGTCCATGGGGTTGCAAAGAGTCAGACATGACTTAGCAATTGAACAACAACAACATAATAATAAAGGATACAGATTAACAACCAGATGAAAGGATACATAATGAATAAGGTCTGAGAGGTCCTGAGTTCAGGAGCTTCTGTCCCTATGGGGTTGGGATGCACCACTTCCCAGTATGTGGATATGTGCACCAACCTGGAAGTTCCCCAATCCCTGTACTTTTGGGAATTTTATGAAAGCTTTAGATTGGGTACACATCAGAAACTCCCACTAACCCCTACTCGGGTTCAATTAATTTGTTGGAGCAGTTCATAGAACCCAAGAGAACATTCACCGACATTTATGGCCACCTGATTCAAAGAACCGGCTCACTGGAAAAGACCTAGATGCTGGGAAAGATTGAAGGTGAAAGGAGAAGTGGGCAGCAGAGGATGAGATGTTTAGATAGCATCACTGAGTCAGTGGACATGAATCTGAGCAAACTCTGGGAACTAGTCAAGGATGGGAGAGCCTGGAGTGCTGCAGTCCATGGGGTTGCAAAGAGTCAGACACGACTTAGTAATTGAACAACAACAACATAATAATAAAGGATACAGATTAACAACCAGATGAAAGGATACATAATGATAAGGTCTGAGAGGTCCTGAGTTCAGGAGCTTCTGTCCCTATGGGGTTGGGATGCATCACTTCCCAGTATGTGGATATGTGCACCAACCTGGAAGTTCCCCAATCCCTGTACTTTTGGGAATTTTATGAAAGCTTTATTACATATGTATGATCAATCATTTATTGAATGAGTAATTAATCACTGATTCATTTCCCTGTTCCCTGTCTGGAGAATGGTGGGTGGAACTAAAAATTCCAAGCTTGTAGTGCACCAACCTGGAAGTTCCCCAATCCCTGTACTTTTGGGAATTTTATGAAAGCTTTATTACATATGTATGATCAATCATTTATTGAATGAGTAATTAATCACTGATTCATTTCCCTGTTCCCTGTCTGGAGAATGGTGGGTGGAACTAAATATTCCAAGCTTGTAATAATCTGGTGATGAGCCCCCTTCCAGGAGCCCACCCAGAATCCCCCATGGGAAGAGAAGATGCTCTGAATGAGTACTGTTATCACTGAGGAATCTACAAGAGTTTTAGGATCTCTATGTGTGAGCATTCCAAATGAATATAAAGCATACAGCCAAGGTGGCATTTTGAGTGTGTGTGACTGCAAGTCCTTCATCAGCCAGAACATGAAGTATGAATAAGAAGATAAAGGTGATCCTCATTATTACATTATGAATATTTACATAATAAACACTTAATATACATCATATTTGACTAAGAACTTTTACAAACACACTAAAACATAGGTATTATTATCCCTCATTTTATAGCAGAGGAACATGACCTTGAGTTTAAGAAACTTGTACAAAGTCAGACAACCTTTTCCCCCAGTTAAAAGTAAATTAAAAATGAAAAAAAAAAAACTAGAGTCGGAAACCAGTAACAACTAGAAGGGCCAGGATTCCTCCTAGGCCTTTTAAGAATATTTAAGAATCAAGATTGCTGGGAGAAATATCAATAACCTCAGATNTTTCCCCCAGTTAAAAGTAAATTAAAAATGAAAAAAAAAAAACTAGAGTCGGAAACCAGTAACAACTAGAAGGGCCAGGATTCCTCCTAGGCCTTTTAAGAATATTTAAGAATCAAGATTGCTGGGAGAAATATCAATAACCTCAGATATGCAGATGATACCACCTTTATGGCAGAAAGTGAAGAGGAACTAAAAAGCCTCTTGATGAAAGTGAAAGAGGAGAGTGAAAAAAGTTGGCTTAAAGCTCAACATTCAGAAAATGAAGATCATGGCATTTGGTCCCATCACTTCCTGGGAAATAGATGGGGAAACAGTGGAAACAGTGTCAGACTTTATTTTTTTGGGCTCCAAAATCACTGCAGATGTTGACTGCAGCCTTGAAATTAAAAGACGCTTACTCCTTGGAAGAAACGTTAGGACCAACCTAGATAGCATATTCAAAAGCAGAGACATTACTTTGCCAACAAAGGTCCATCTAGTCAAAGCTATGGTTTTTCCTGTGGTCATGTATGGATGTGAGAGTTGGACTGTGAAGAAAGCTGAACACTGAAGAATTGATGCTTTTGAATTGTGGTGCTGGAGAAGACTCTTGAGAGTCCCTTAGACTGCAAGGAGATCCAACCAGTCCATTCTAAAGGAGATCAGCCCTGGGATTTCTTTGGAAGGAATGATGCTAAAGCTGAAACTCCAGTACTTTGGCCACCTGATGCGAAGAGCTGACTCATTGGAAAAGACTCTGAGGCTGGGAGGGATTGCGGGCAGGAGGAGAAGGGGACAACCGAGGATGAGATGGCTGGATGGCATCACGGACTCGATGGACGTGAGTCTGAGTGAACTCCGGGAGTTGGTGATGGACAGGGAGGCCTGGCGTGCTGCAATTCATGGGGTCACAAGGATTCGGACATGACTGAGCGACTGAACTGAACTGAAGAATGCTGTGCTTCTGGGGATCACCTGCCAAATAAACATTTGTGTGCAGTTATTCGTCTTAGGGTCTGCTTTCAAGAAATCTTGAACTTGGAAAGGAAAGATACTATAGATGAAAAGATGATGTAAAGAAGCAAATATTTATAATGCGTTAAGCCCAAATTTTGACACATTTTAAGAGTTCATTAGTTTGTTGGTGTTTGTTGCTGTTGTCTTACTGTTCCTTTCTGTTTCTTTCCTTTGCTAGAATGTAAGCTTCTTGAGAGAAGGATTTTTCTCCCAGTGGGGTCACATGCTTAGAACAATGATCAATGAACATTTGTTCAATGAATGAATTAATATAGTTCCAACACTTAAGAAATCCTAAAATGTGAGAATGTAGAGATATGAAATACATGCTATTATTTTCTTCTAAATCACCTTTCTCTTAAGAATCACAAGTTTCTGTGCACTTCCTGACAGCTGAAGTTTCCAAGACATCAATTTTCAATGATCTTTTGAAGGTATCAGTTTTCAAGATGTCGACTTTCAGCTATCTTTTGAAGAAGACATCTTACATCATATGAAGAACTCATTAAAACATTTTTATGAATCTCAGACCTTTGTTTTCAATAATGATTTTCATTTTCTGAACCCTCTACCTGAAAAGTTTTCTCCCAGATATCCACATTGTTGCTTCTCTCTCATTCAGATTTGTATTCAGAAAGCAGCTGATTCCTAAATACACTGCGCCTCATTGCATCCCTCCCTTGCTTTAATTTTCCCTTTGCAATTATCACCATTTAAAAATGTATTCCACTTGTTTTTGTTTACAGTTTCTTTCAGCCAACAAGAATGAATTAAAGTCTTTCTACCTTTCCCCCCTAATAATTTCCCTAATACCTGGTACCTCATCAGTGAAATATCAAATAATGTTTGTGAAGTGAATGAATGTCTCCGGCTATCAAGGAAAACTGTTTTTCAAAGAAAGAGGTTAGAAGAGAATCTGTCATAAAGCATGCTAGGATCCTTGAAATAGTTGATAGAAATAAAGGAATGGGGACTGAGGAATTTTCCTGAATGGAAGACAGGCCACCAAGAGCAGTTGTAGTCCACTGTGTGAGATCAGAGCTTATCAGAGATTGATAAGGGCCAAAGCAACCTGACAGAGGCAAAGGTTAAAAGAAAAAAATAATAATAACTTGGAAGTTTGCCTTGGAAATATAATGGGTTTGGGAGTGCCTGGAAGCAGAGTCGGGCTGTCAGAAGCTTAATAAGCTATCAAGAAACACAAAGAAGGGTCAAGGCAAACCAATAAGCTGAAGAGCAAGAATCACAGAGATGCCTGAGTTTTAGTTGAAATGCTTTAGCTTTCTTAGTCACCTGTCATTCTATTATCTTCTTCCAGATATGTTTTGCCGCAGGAATATTAAACAGCCTGCAGTACTCAGAACACAAAGAGCTCATGCTCTCCTGACTACTGAACAGTTGTCTTCTACTGTCTCTCTCATAAATTCTTAGTCATTTTTCCCAGTCCTTGTTTAGATATTGAACGTGCTGTGTTGCCTTCCGTGTTCCTTGTTATATCTGCAAGGACACTTTTAGTTCCAAGTGACAGAAATCAATACAAAGTGTAAGCACAAAGACAAAGTTTGGGGCTCATTTTATGGAGACGTCAGGGATAGAATTGATTTAAGAATGGCTAAAACCAGCAGTAGAAGGCATTCATCGGGGCTCCATCATTTCTACCTGCTTCTCTATGAGGAGGAACTGATGGCAAACAGTACTCTGATCCTATCCCACTAGCCTACCTTCCATACTAGAAAGAGGCTCTCACGCTATAATTCTGCCAGAAGCTTCTCTCAAGGAAGCTGCTGACTTAGACCATGTGCTCACCCATCTGCCATGGGCTCTGGCTGCTGGAATGACAGTGTCTCTAGGATTAGAGTGTGTGCTAAGTTGCTTCAGTCAAGTCCAACTCTTTGCAACCCTATGAACTGCAGCCACCAGACACCTCTGTCCATGGTATTCTCCAGGCAAGAATACTGGAGTGGGTGGCCAGGCCCTCCTTCAGGGGATCTTCTCAACCCAGGCATCAAACCAGCATCTCTTATGTCTCCTGCATTAATAGGCAGGTTCTTTACCTCTAGCACCGCCTGGGAAGTCCAGGATGAGGGCTGAGAAGGAAAATTCCCCAGTGAAAATGTAAGATGTCTTCACCAAAAGAAATATGAATGAATTCTGGGCATTTAAAAACAAATGTCAACAAACACTTGGCAAATCATGGTTTATCAGTTAAAATGATTGTGGAAAGACTCGACCAGAGTGTCGTGGGCCTTCAGTGGATTGATATGCATAAAAATGCGCGCAGAGTTCTGCCTACAGCTGCCTCTCTCCAGGGAGGGGTCCATAACTTCAGTGAAGTACAGGGAAGCCCAGAGTGGGCAGACAACAGTACTTGGAAAAGAAATGCTTCCTCCCCACCCTCACCCACTGGTAACTTCCCCCGACTTATCAGAGCCCAAATGCAAAGCCATGCAAGACAATGTGGTAGAGTAAAAAACCTAAAGATAAGGACTTTTATTTGACTCCTTAGTTCTCATTAAGTTCTCTTTGTCTCAATTTAATCACGTGCTAAATGTGGGTCATAAGATCTAATTTGCAGATGAAAATAGTTTAACATGGTGGGTTCCCAGTACATTCTTGCAGTTACATAGCAACTGAGTAAGCAACAGAGACTCCCCAGAAATGATTCCTCTTACCCACCACACCACCCTATTTTAGCAGTTTAGCAATGAGGGATTCAGTCCTACTTTGGTATTCCAGACAAGTCACTTGAGCCCTCCCTTTTAAGAGCATCCACTGTCAGTACAGTCCAGAGAATCAGTCGCTTTTCATTCCACTTACTGTTTGTAAACTACTTCCCAAGCCGCCTTCTGCATTTGTTTGTGAAGCCAGCAGAGAGAGTTTCCTAAAGAGGTCTGTGCTACCTTTAGCTACAGATTTCTAGATGACTTTCTCTGCCCCTTTGAACACACACAGAAGAGCAAGCCCAACTCCCAAATTAGTATTCACAGGAGAGAAGCTTTCACTTTCCCCAGTGTGAAAGGAAGAATCAAGCTTATTAACACCTACAATTAAATCAGAGGCTGGAGCTTTGCTTTCAGAACTACTTAGGATAATTTGTTGTTGGGCAAAAATAGAACAGAATATAACCATATTAGAATGATAGAGAATATAGAGGATTTTGTATCAGTTCTCCAGTTTCAGAAATCTAATTTGTGAGACTGATTTTTTCTAGAAAAAGCAGAGTTTGCACATTAGTGGCTGAAAAGTTTGTCTTTCTTGGAATTATCATGGGTATATGTTATGAAAAACTGGAAGTTGGCAATTTTAACATAGTGGCACAACCATATTGGCAAAAGTTTTCTATATGAATTTGACATTCTGACTTTTTTAGTTAAGGTAATTAATTAATCTTTTCACTGAATCATTTCAGTAAATCTTTACAGATGACCACTTTATTTTAGGCGCTAGGGTATATTTGATATTTATCTGAATTATTATACAAATGAAAGTTATTCTGTAAAGTGAGAATTTTTTTTAGAAAGTTTCCACTTCTAAGTAACTTAAATAATGGAAGAAAATGAAAAGAATTTTTAAATTTATTGTTGCCTTTGCCTTCACATTATTTGTTAAGTCATGAATATTATCTGGGATTCCCTGGTAGCTCAGATGATAAACAATCTGCCTGTAATGCAGGAGACTCTAGTTCCATTCCTGAGTCAGGAAGATCCTGAGGAGAAGGGAATGGCTACCCATTCCAGTATTTTTTCTTGGAGAATCCATGGACAGAGGAACCTGGTGGTCTACAGTCCATGGGGAGCGACTAACCCTGGTGCTGGATGTTGTCTTAGTGAGATCTCAATATACAATTCTTTAATTTTTGAAAATTCATAATAAAGTTTTATTATGTACTGAGAGTAGTACGTTATTATTGCTTTCTGCAAGAGACAAGATGCTAGGAATATAATATAAAAATGCTATATTCAGAGACTATTTCACTCCTGTTTTTCCTTTGATGTAATTCGTTTCTATGCCAACATGAGAGGAATGTCCCAAGAGGAACCTGGTGGTCTGCAGTCCATGGGGAGCGACTAACCCTGGTGCTGGATGTTGTCTTAGTGAGATCTCAATATACAATTCTTTAATTTTTGAAAATTCATAATAAAGTTTTATTATGTACTGAGAGTAGTACGTTATTATTGCTTTCTGCAAGAGACAAGATGCTAGGAATATAATATAAAAATGCTATATTCAGAGACTATTTCACTCCTGTTTTTCCTTTGATGTAATTCGTTTCTATGCCAACATGAGAGGAATGTCCCTGAATATTCTCAACCACTCTAAATCTTTATCTGTGGTTATTTCTGACTAAGTTAGGTCTATATTCTTTAGTTTTCCATGCCCATTCATTTTTTTAATTCAACATTTACATTGAATCCTTGCACATACTGATGTGATGTGCTGCTGCATTTGAAAATGTTGTTTTCAATAAGGTATTCCTTTGAAAATTATTTTCCCGTGAGATGTCATTAGGACTTCTGCTAGCTAAAGAAACAAGGAAAGTGAGTAAGTAAATGAAGGAATAAAATATTAGATTTTAATGAGTAGGATGCACCCTGAAATAAACACAAATATATTATAAAACATATAATGGTTAGGTACACTTTCTCTGAGGAGCATGTTTTTCAGCTGAGTTTTGAAATATGATTGTGTCCAGTGTGATCTGAGCTGGGGAAGAATGCTTCAGATGAGAAGATGAGCAAGTTTCTCAGTTCTGAGTGAGAATGAGTCCAGTCTGTTTGAGGGACTGAAAGGAAGCCATTGTAGTTGAAAGGATCCTAATGGTCAAGAAGTTTCAGTTCAGTTCAGTTCAGTCACTCAGTCATGTCCGACTCTTTGCGACCCCATGAATCACAGCACGCCAGGCCTCCCTGTCCATCACCATCTCCCTGAGTTCACTCAGACTCACGTTCATTGAGTCCGTGATGCCATCCAGCCATCTCATCCTCTGCCATCCCCTTCTCCTCCTGCCCCCAATCCCTCCCAGCATCAGGGTCTTTTCCAATGAGTCAACTCTTCGCATGAAGTGGCCAAAGTACTGGAGCTTCAGCTTTAGCATCATTCCTTCCAAAGAAATCCCAGGGTTGATCTCCTTCAGAATGGACTGGTTGGATCTCCTTGCAGTCCAAGGGACTCTCAAGAGTCTTCTCCAACACCACAGCTCAGAAGAATCAATTCTTCGGCACTCAGCCTTCTTCACAGTCCAACTCTCACATCCATACATGACCACAGGAAAAACCATAGCCTTGACTAGATGGACCTTAGTTGGCAAAGTAATGTCTCTGCTTTTGAATATGCTATCTAGGTTGGTCCTAACTTTTCTTCCAAGGAGTAAGCGTCTTTTAATTTCATGGCTGCAGTCACCATCTGCGGTGATTTTGGAGCCCAAAAAAATAAAGTCTGACATTGTTTCCAGTTTCTCCATCTATTTCCCATGAAGTGATGGGATTGGATACCATGATCTTCGTTTTCTGAATGTTGAGCTTTAAATCAACTTTTTCAAAAAGTTTAAAATTATGCTGATGAATCTGGCTGCTTTGTGGAGGATAGATTGTAGGTGGGCAAGAATGGTATTTTAGGGAACCAATTATTTGGTGATCGCAGTACTGCAAGAGAGACGAACCTTTTCAGAATTGTTCTTCATTGTGTTGATATGCCCTTAAGAAATGTGTGTTGAACTGCTGGAGGTCATAGTCAAAATCACTTTTTCTCAAGAAAACACCACTGGCATACAAGCAGCCGTGGCAGACAGTAGGACAAATAACCAGTCTCTTGATGTGTTTTGTTTATTTGATAATTATTTGTCTATGTCACATGTTCATTTTATAATTTCAACATATAAGTTTAATGTGATTCCATATTTATTGTGTACTGAATACTATGGACTTAATTTCCCCTAGAACCAATACTGACTCAATGTCTGAGTTGATATTACAATAAAACTTGCTAAGAAATGAATAATTTGTGGCATTGATATAGTGTAAAATACTTTTGAAATAATGTGTATAAATAGTAAATATATTTTAAAACACCATTTTAAAATGTTAGAATATTATCTCCCACTCAGTACATTGTTAAGATCTCTTAAACTACAACTATCTGAGAATCTGTTTCTTAGTTCAAAGTATCATGTGTATCAAACTGAGCTAAGGTTTTACAAGAATTAATTGCCTTCTGAGAATTCTCTTTGTAAGTTAACTATATTTGGACTAGAACTACTAAGATAATGGCTGTTAAAATAATGACAGTGAGACCAATTTAACTCTAAGTGCTTATGGTAGTGGTACAAAATTAAGTCCAGCTTATTTATTTGCTTGTTTTAAAACTGCAGATGTACTGTCTCTTAGGGAAGATGAATGTGCTCATAATTGGTCTTCAGTATTGTCTTTATTTTTTTTAATACCTTAAGGATTCAGACTAATACAAATTTTATTGCATCTCATAAACTAAGACATAATTTCAGAATTAAAAACTCATGGATCCTACCACTTTAGAAACATTTCAAACTTGATAGATACATTTTCCAACTAGAAAATATTTTAAGTAAATTTTATATTCCATAAATATTTTTCAAAATGCTAATCTAAACTTTAGAAATATTTATGAAATGAGTAAAATTTAATGGTTATTTTATGATTATTTGTTTGTATTCACTAGTTATTAGCCACATTCAAGTAAACTCAATTTTTTTATACTTCATGTTGGTATTTTAGATTTTAAAGGCACAATGTTTTTATTTTGCAGATTGTTGCCTTGCGTGAGCAAAATGTTCATATACAAAGAAAAATGGTATCAAGTGAGGGATCCACAGAATCTGAACATCTTGAAGGGATGGAACCTGGCCAGAAAGTCCATGAAAAGGTATCATACGTATAACACGCTCTTACATGGAAGTGTGTGCTTGCTGTGCCCTTTGACAGGAATATGAAATATCTGCATAATTCTTGTAATAAACACTATGTTTTGACTTGGTCAAAAGTGCCTTATGATTTCCCTTATCATTAATTGCTCATAATCTGATTTTCTCAAAAATATTATGTGTGTGGATTTATGCACATATATATGCATATATATATTTATACACATATATAATTCAAATATACTTGTTGTTAACTTGATTCTCTTAAGAAGAATTTAACTATATATCTGACTGAACAGATCTATAATTGAATAAATATGTCTGTGTATATATATATTAGTAATATATATCCAGGACTGTTTAAAATAAGTTTGATTTATAAGTGGCTCTGTGTATAATTGGTGACTTACCTGTGACCTATCCCTGCAAAAACTGTTGATAATATCTTATTTGACTTTTCATTTTCCATGTTTTTGATCTGGAGGTACTCCAGCAGTACCTCTGTTAATGAGAAATTACATGAAAGGATATCTGAAGTCATCCAACTTTTGCCATTTTTTTAGAAGGAATTGCTTTTCCTTGCGGGTGGGGCGTAGACCAAGGTCAAGGAAACCAGCAGTCTCTTCTGGCGCCTTTCTGCGCTTTTCTGTGCTGAACCACTTGTTCCCAGCAAGAGAAAGAAGGTCAGTTGCTGGTAAATCTGGAATCACATGAATATTAAATCTAGGTATTTGTACATCCTGCGCATGAGGCTTGGTCCGTCTCCCGGGTGTTTGCAAGTTATAGCTTTGGATGGCTGAAGACCAAGGTCAAGGAAACCAGCAGTCTCTTCTGGCGCCTTTCTGCGCTTTTCTGTGCTGAACCACTTGTTCCCAGCAAGAGAAAGAAGGTCAGTTGCTGGTAAATCTGGAATCACATGAATATTAAATCTAGGTATTTGTACATCCTGCGCATGAGGCTTGGTCCGTCTCCCGGGTGTTTGCAAGTTATAGCTTTGGATGGCTGAGCTCCTTAATCATCAAGAGCTCATGAAGCAGGTATCTAAACTGGTATCATTGTGAATATCAAGAGGTTTTAAAACAGAGAGATTAAGAAGCAAGTGACTGGACCACAATACAAATAGTACTAGACCTTTGTTGTTTAGTCACTAAGTCGTGTCCAACTCATTGAGACTTCACAGACTGTAGCCCACCAGGCTCCTGTCCATGGTATTTTCCAGGCAAGAATACTGGAGTGAGTTGCCATATCTTTTTCCAGGGGATCTTCCCGACCCAGGGATCAAGCTTGCATATCTGCATCTCCTACAAGTAGTTTCTTTATTGCTAAGCCACCAGAGAAGGCCTAGGCTTCTTACCATAAAATAAGTTGCACATTTCCTCATTTGTCCAAAGGAAACAAGTGAAGGGGCTTCTTATGTTTCCTCCTTTAAGTGTTAAAGGAAAAGAAGTCAAGTAAATCAAACTGATTTCCCAGGAACGCCTTCAATTCTGGTGGCTGAGAAGCAAACAACTCTTCATTAAAGGCCTTAGTATTTTAGCCTTTATCCATGTATTTTATAGAAATCTTAAGGTAGGTATTAAAAATAAGATACAATCTGGCAGCCAGATTTCATGAGCTATATTTCAGATTTGAATAAACTTATTTCTCTTTTCTTTAGATAACTTAAGTGACATTAATTCAGTAAAGAAACCACCAAGCTGTCAAGAATAAGGCATCTACACGAAATATTCAGTTTAGGAAACTAGCATGTCATTCTTCTATTACTGTTTCAGTTTAATTATGTCATCAGTGATATAGCGATATACCTTTTCTCAGAGAATTACATAATCACACTGTTTTGAATGTGAAAATGAACGTTATGGTCATTTAGTCTTTTTTTCAGAAATCTTCAAAATATAACGATGCCGCATTATGCTAATCCAAACTAAGGTTAAAGAAATATGCTTTCAAAGATATAAAATGTTTAAGACTGTATCTATTTGCTAACAAACCATTTGTTGCTTAAAGTATTTCTCTAATACTTCTGAGAAGTGAGGAGTACTCATACATGTATTTTGTTTTCAAATGTGTTTCTTTGAAATATAACCCCTAAATATTCAGGCATTATAGAATGTAAGACAATTGATATCAGATTAATTACCTAATTACAGAATTAGGTTGAGAATCTACAAATAAATGATGTTTGTCTCTGTTGGACTCAAAAGATAGTGGTGTATATGTGGAAAATTATGAGTATTTTAAAACTCAAAGAACTTGTTTTTAACTGCCTTTGCCTTCTAGTTCTGGGTGAAGGCATTTCAGCCAGTGCAGAAGAGAAACTCTGTGCCATTGTTAACTCACTCTTTTTAAATGGGTATAAAGAATGGATGTAAATGGATTAAAGATTTTTAAATATTGTAATTAACAGTATTCTGTTTTTCAATTTCCCTGAATTGTAGGATGAGTGATTTCCAAATGCTCAGAGTAATGATATACTAGGGTATTTCAAAATATCATATACCTATCCTGAAATATAATCCTAAAATATATGTCATATGTATTTTTTAATTTTTAAAATAAGTAAACTGTGCTTTAATTCATATTACTGTTGAGATTATTCAAGAAAGTACTTTAAATTTTAATTTATATCTCATTTCTCTGCCTGACATTTCTTTTGTTTAAACAGAAATGTGCTCTCTCGCAGTTCTGAAGACCAGAAGTCTTAAATCAAGGTATTGGCAGGGCCATGTTCCCTCTAAAGCTTGTAGGGAAGGATCCTGCTTTGAATCTTCCAGCTGCTGGCGGCTCCAGATGTCCCTAAGATTGGGGCTGCATACCTTCGATCTTTGCTTGTGTCTTTACAAGCCTTCTCCTCTGTGCATCTTCTCGCCTTCTCTTCTCTTAAAAGGACATCTAGAGGAACCTCCCTGGTGATCCAATAGTTAACAATCTGCCTTCCAATGCAGGGATGTGAGTTCGATCCCTGGTCAGGGAACTAAGATCTCACACGTCTCGGGGCAGCTACTGGGCCTGCGTGCAACAACTAGAGAAGCCAAAGAGTCGAAGTGAAGATCTTGCCTGCTACAGCTAAGACTCACTGCAGCCAAATATATACATACTTAAAGAGGACACATAGAAAGGCAAATACCATATGATATCACTTTATGTGGAATCTAAAAAAATATTACAGATGAACTTATTTACAAAAAAGAAGTAGTTACAGATGTAGAAAACAAACATGTTTACCAGGGGGTAAGAGGAGGGAGGGATAAATTGGGAGATTGGGACTGACAGACACACACGACTATATCTAAAATAGATAACTAATAAGGACCTCCTGTATAACACAGGGAACTGTACTTAGGACTCTACAATGGCCTATATATGGAAAAATAATCTAAAATCATTTTTGTTTTATATACATATATATATAAAAATAGCTGAATCACTGTTGTATACCTGAAACAACATTGTAACTCTGATAATAAAACACAAACCCAAACCTCACAAAAACAAAAACAACCATATACATGTTAAAAATAAAATGATAGGCCAAAAAAATAAATTAGTAATTTCACCAAAACAAACAAACAAACAAAACAAAACCTGTCATTGACTTAGGGACTTCCCTAACCCTAGATGGTCTCATCTTGAAATCCTTAATTTAATTGTATCTACAGAACCCCTTTTCCCAAATAATGCCTTATCCATGCATTCTGGGTGGACCTGTATTTTGCAAGGCCATCATTCAACCCACTGTAAGCCCTTTCTCTGTGGCAGGTGCTAGACCAAGGATACATGACCTAACCTCATCCCTAAAGGTTTGTACTGTTTTTAATTCCCATTTCCAGATGAGGAACCGGAACTGTCTAAGCACTCTTCATGATTCTCTTTTATTCCCTTCACAGTCTTATGCAATCAAAACTATCATTAACTCTCACTGTACACATGAAGACATCGAAGCCTTGGGAGACTACATAACTTGCACAACAGGTAGCAAAGCTTGTGCACAACTTGCGCAACAACAGCAAAGCCCAGGACTCAAGATTAGATCTTTCTCACACTAACTGGACAGAAATACAGAGTTCTTACCCCTCCTGCCATACTTTCTTGGAGAAGGCAATGGCAACCCACTCCAGTACTCTTGCCTGGAAAATCCCATGGACAAAGGAGCCTGGTAGGCTGCAGTCTATGGGGTCGCTGAAAGTCAGACATGACTGAACGACTTCACTTTCACCTTTCGCTTTCATGCATTGGAGAAGGAAATGGCAACCCACTCCAGTGTTCTTGCCTGAAGAATCCCAAGGACGGGGGAGCCTGGTGGGCTGCCGTCTATGGGGTCGCACAGAGTCAGACACGACTGAAGCAACTTAGCAGCAGTAGCCATACTTTCTTAAGAAAAAAAAACACAAAAAACATGGTGAATTAGTAACAACTTGAGATGGTGATGGACAGGGAGGCCTGGCGTGCTACGATTCATGAGGTCTCACAGAGTCAGACACGACTGAGCGACTGAACTAAACTGAAGATAAAACTGCCTTTTTTCATCTTCCAAGAAACTCAGTAATTTCCCCCATCTTCTTGCTTCCTGATGTTGACTGAAAAAAAAAAATCTACAAACTAAAAGTAGAGAATTTGTTTTATTCAGTGGACAGACTGAGGACTTAAGCCCTGGACATAGCCTCTCCAGACAGCTCTGAGGGAATGCTCCAAAAAGGAAAGGGAGGGGCTAAGGTTTATACAAGTTTTTGCAACAAAGACCAGGTAGTTAAAACATTAAAAGATTACTGATAATTACAGAAAAAAATAGACATCATGAGTTAATGAATTTAGCATTTCTGTATATGGGAAGACGCAAGAGCCTGGGCTCGTTGAAATCACTCTTTTGATGAGCACCTTAGGTCTCTAGGCTGGTATTCTGTTCTTTTCAGGGTGCACAGTTGGGGGTGACTGCAGTGGATGAGGGCTTGGCATCCTGAGTGAGGCCTCACTGGGGGACTGCAGGTAGTGACTGATGACTTGATGGCGGCAACGTCCTTTGTTTGCTGATACGGTGGGCAGCATTCTTCATTCATACAACTTAGTGGCATAAAAAGACCAACACTGGTGATCTCAGTTTCCATGGTCAGGAATTTGGATGCGGTGAAACTCAGCCTCAGGGTCCCTCATAGGCTGCAACTAAGGGGTCTCTCAAATAAGGGTGGATCTGCTTCTAAGGCCAAGAATCAATTCCTCCCAGGCTGTTGGGTGGAGGGCCTCAGTTTCTTACCATGCTGAGCTGTCCACAGGGCAGCTCATGACATGGGAGCTGACTTCTCAGAGTCAGCAAAAGAGGAAAAGAGAGAGAAGGAGTAAAGGAGATGGAAGTTGCAGTCTTATTTTTAAAAAGTCTTTTTTAAATTGTGGTAAATTGCACATAACTTAATATTTATCTTCCTAACCATTTTAAAATATACAGTTCAGTGGTATTAAGTACATTTGCTTTGTTCTTGATTAAAATATAGCTATCCATTATCTAGTGACTAATGGTTACTTAAGAGTGTGTGGCCAGGAAAGGGATATTTAAAGAGGTGATGTTTAACCTGAGTTCTAAACAGTCAGAGGGAGTCAGTCATGAGAAGACTGTGGGAAGAGGCAACAGGGCAAACAAAGCTCCTGGATGGAATGAACTTGACCATATAGAAAGAAGAGAAGGAAGGCCACAGGCCCTGGACCAGAGTGAGCAAGGGGAGAGGCGGTAAATGAGGTCAGAGGGGTGATCATGGCCAGGTCCTTTGCAAATTGCCCGGAGCCTGCATTTGACCCTCTGCATAATGGGAACCATTAGAGGATGTGATCTGAGGAATGATGGACTCAAAACAGAGGTGATGAGGGGAAGAACCCGTGTCCAGGGGCAGTGAGGCAGGAGGGCCGGCTTGCCCGGATGATCTGCTAGGTCACTTTCTCATTTGGCTTCTGTCTCCTCCGAGGAGACTGGCTTTTACAGCCACTAATCGAGTGCTTCCCAATCATCTTCTGTCCCCTATGTAATAGCCCTAGGGTGTGGTTGCGTGCGTACTTAGTTGCTTCAGTCATGTCTGACTCCTTGCAATTTATGAACTGTATGGAATGCCACGTTCCTCTGTCCATGGAATCTTCCAAGCAAGATACTGGAGTGGGTTGCCATTTCCTACTCCAGGGGATCTTCCTGACCCAGGAATTGAACCCCCATCTCTTGCGTCTCCTGCACTTTGCCACCTGGGAAGCCCTATGGAGGTGTTAAAAACATTCACATCAGTGAGATAACATAATGGAGTTATGATAATATCTAGCACTTACTATGTGCCTTGGACAGTTCTAAGTGATTTACATACTCTGTCAAATAGATATAATGTCATTATTTGCTGATCCTATTTCACAGATGAGGAAAGTGAGGCATAGAAAAGTTGATCAACTTGCCCAAGATCTTATAACTGATAAAGATCAGAGCCAGGATTCAAATTCTGTGCAAGAGTCCTTGTTCTTGTCCACTAAGCCATAACATTTACATCATCTCCCAAGTATGGGCTCTAATACTTAGATTCTGATAGGCATTTAATTATTTAATCCATTTTGTTTTTGTTTTTGCTTGGTTTTACATTACAGCAGGGCACAAGAATACTGCTTTGTCATCAGAATAAATTCCCAGCTTGAACAAGGATACTATCTCTCTTTCACCAGGGACAGCCAGCTTGAAGACCTGTCCCACCATGCTGGGCTCGCTGTCACAGTCTGAACAAAGTACAGAATCCTCAAGCCCAATAATTAGGTATGTTCTAGCATCTGCAGTAGCAATAACAGATAATTAGTTTATCCCCAAACTAGGTGACGTGATTAGTGTTTTTGCTCCAAAGTCACAGAGGAAAATTGCAGGTAGAAGCTAAATTTAAACTTCCTCCACAGGAGAAGTCAACCCGGTAATTGCTATGTTAAATTCCCTGCTGAAAGTAAGTCAACGAATCACTGAAGTCATTAGCCATCACCCAGGCAGGATCACCTGAAAGTCTGCTTGGAATGGTAAAAACAGCACTGGCTCTGGAGTCAGATGTGGGGATCTAGAAAAGGCCTCAGGAAGGCTGTTCCTCCTAGGGAACATTTTGTATCCACGTGCTGTGTCTGGATGCGTGGCAGCCAGGTTGGACCATGAGGTCCAAGGTTGACCAGCAGAGGGTGACAAAGGAGAAAGATGGGAAGGTCCTAGGTCCTTGAGGATGCTGAGTGACTGAATTATCCATTTGTGAAGCTTCCTTACCTCCAGACATTTTGGCATCCAGGGAAAAAATTGATTAAGCCATTTTAAACCGACATTTCTGTTAGCTGAAGTTGAAGATGAGTAGCTGATGTACTGGATAATTATGAGAAGCAGATGATAGTATGAATGCAAAATGCTTTGGGCTTTGTCCAAGATAAAGGGAGACATCCTAGAAGTAAGAGTCTGAAAGAAGGTAGGGAAGCTCAAAAATTTTAAGAGACACAGGAATGGGAAATACATGACTGAGGGCTGTTACTGATGTTACTGGCCTTCCCTGAGCCCGAGTCAGACATTACCAGTCAAGAACAGAACCTGTGCTGTAGCTAAGTCAGTGTCTGGAGGTATTTGGGGGTGCTCACCTCACTTGTTTCCCATCTCTCAGGCATCAGTGTTCTTTGTTGCCGATGTCCAATGCTTCCTATATTTTGTCCTTAAAAATTCACTATTATCAAATTATTATACAATAGAATTAGTAATATGTCAATTAGTAATTAAAATACGTTTTATAATGTTCTATAACAGTTATATACAATTGACTCTTAAAAAACATGGGTTTGAATTTTGACGGTCTGCTTATATGAGAACTTGTTTTTTGAGATTTTAGACAATTTGAAATAACTCACAAACTGCATAGCCTAGAAATATTAAAAAAAAAAAAAAATTAAGAAAAAGACATGTCATGAAAAGACACTTCCCAGGTGGCGCTAGTGGTAGAGAATCCACCAGGGTTCGATCCCTGGGTCAGGAAGATCCCCTGGAGGAGGGCATGGCAACCCACTCCAGTATTCTTGTCTGGAGAATCCCATGGACGGAGGAGCCTGGGGGGCTTCTGTCCGTGGCATTGCAAAGAGTCCCACATGACTGAAGTGATGAGCCCACACACACATGAATGTAGATGCTAGCTTATCCTTACATAGGCATAAAGTGATATTTAATATAAAATTAGTACTGTGTTAGTAACACATTGCTTAGAATTATTACATTGTTTCATAACTTTGCTTTCAAACAAGTATTGATATATTACCATAGGATATGCCTCTCTCTCTCTCAATTGGAAAAACTGTTATCCTCCTAATCTCACAAGTGATTTTTTAAATGTTCCTGATACAGTAGTATGAATATGATTCTTAACATTGTATGCCATAAGACTTTTATAATGATGCGTTCATTAGTGTGGGCTTCCCAGGTGACTCAGTGGTAAAGAATCCTCCTGGCAAGGCAGGAGACACAGGAGATACGGGTTTGATACCTGGGTCAGGAGAAGGAAATGGCAACTCACTCCAGGATTCTTGCTTGGGAAATCCCACGGGCAGAGTAGCCTGGTAGGCTACAGTCCATGGGGTTGCAAAGGGTTGGATACAACTGAGCGACTGCATGCATGCACGTTCATTAGTGTACAGGCCAGGCTGTTGTGAAGCAATTATACTCATTACCCTCAGTTCATTTCAGTCGCTAGTCATGTCCAACTCTTTGTGACCCCATGGACTGCAGGATGCCAGGCTTCCCTGTCCATCACCAACTCCCAGAGATTGCTCAAACTCATGGCTATCACATCGGTGATGCCATACAATCATCGTCTCCTCTGTCATCCCTTTCTCCTCCTGCCTTCAATCTTTCCAAGCATCAGAGTCTTTTCAAATGAGTCAGTTCTTCGCATCAGGTGGCCAAAGTATTGGAGTTTCAGCTTCAGCGTTAGTCCTTCCAATGAATATTCAGGATTGATTTCCTTTAGGATTGATTGATTTGATCACCTTGCAGTCCAAGTGACTCTCAAGAGTCTTCTTCAACACAACAGTTCAAAAGCATCAGTTTTTTGGTGCTCAGCTTTCTTTATGGTACAACTCTCACATCCATACATGACCACTGGAAAAACCATAGCTTTGACTAAACAGACCTTTGTAGCAAAGTAATGTCTGTGCTTTTTAATATGCTGTCTAGGTTGGTCATCACTTTTCTTCCAAGGAGCAAGCATCTTTTAATTTCATGGCTGCAGTCACCATCTGCAGTGATTCTGGAGCCCAAGAAATTAAAGTCTATCACTGTTTCCATTGTTTCCCCATCTATTTGCCATGAAGTGACTGGACAGGATGCCACTATCTTTGTTTTTTGAGTGATGAGTTTTAAGCCAGCCTTTTCACTCTCTTCTTTCACTTTCACCAAGAGGCTTTTCAGTTCCTCTTTGCTTTCTGCCATAAGGGTGGTGTCATCTGCATATCTGAGGTTATTGATATTTCTCCTGGCAATCTTCATTCGAGTTTGTGTTTATCCAGCCTGGCATTTCGCATGATGTACTCTGCATAGAAGTTAAAAAGCAGGGTGACAATATACAGCCTTGACATACTCCTTTCCCAATTTGGAACCAGTCCATTGTTCTATGTCTGGTCCTAACTGTTGCTTCTTGACTTGCATACAGATTTCTCAGGAGGCAGGTAAGGTGGTCTGATAGTCCCATCTTTTGAAGAATTTTCTAGTTTGTGTGATCCACAGAGTCAAAGGCTTTGGCATAGTCAATAAAGCAGAAATAGATATTCTTCTGGAACTCTCTTGCTTTTTCAATGATCCAGTGGATGTTGGCAATTTGATCTCTGGTTCCTCTGCCTTTTCTAAATCTAGCTTGAACATCTGGAAGTTCATGGTTCACGTACTGTTGAAACCTGGCTTGGAGAATTTTGAGCATTACTTTACTAGTGTGCAAGATGAGGGCAATTGGGTGGGTAGTTTGAGCATTCTTTGGCATTGCCTTTCTTTGGGATTGGAAAGAAAACTGACCTTTTCCAGTCATGTGGCCACTGCTGAGTTTTCCAAATTTTCTGGCATATTGAGTGCAGCACATTAACAGCATCGTCTTTTAGGACCTGAAATAGCACTATGGAAACTTAAGCATAGAAGAAAGCCAGCTTCAGCTTTATGTTCACAAAGCATTGTCCCTTGCACATGCGCTAATCTTCTGCGGGAACTACAAAATTGCAACTCCCTACTGAACAACCACCAACAGGAGAATGTTGGATCCCACCAAAAAAAAAAAAAAAATATATATATATATATATATATCCCACATCCAAGGGCAAAAGAGAAGCCCCAACAAGACAATAGAGGTAGGAGGGGCATAATCACATTTAGAATCAAAGCCCATACCTGCCAGAGATGCTTGGAAGGCTCATATGAAACCTTCGGTGCGCCAGGACCCAGAGACCCCACAGAGACTGAGCCGGACCTGCCTTTGAGTGTTCGAGTGTCTGCTGGGGAGGCACGGGTCAGCAGTGGCCTGCCGTGGGGACTGGGGCTCTGGCTGCAGCAGACCTGGGTCACCCAGCGTGTGGCATAAGCTGTCTTGGAGGAGGTTGCCATTAGCCCCACCATAGATCTGCCAAGCAGATGACCCATAAACTGCAGAACAATTACACCAAATAAATTCTCGCACTGTTAAGAAATGTCTAGGACTCACAACAGATTTCCCAACCTGGGGATCTGGCAAAGGGACTGAGAACCCCCAGGGAATTGACTTTGGAGGCCAGTGGGATTTGGTTACTGATTACCCTAAACTTCCATAAAATAGTCAATTTCTGCTTCTTTGTTGTCAATGTATGAATTGTTATACTTGTAATAAATATGAGTTTCTTATTCATATTATCTTTTCATTTTTGATGTCTAATGTTAGTAATATGCATAACATCTACATACAACAGCTACAGTGTTTTGTATCACATAGGATGATACTGATGGACAATTCATCTTGCAAACAGGTGATGTAAACTTGCAGTGTCTATAACATAATGCTATGCGGTGCTGTGCGAGGGCCCTTCAGTCGCGTCTGACTCTGGAGGACCCCACACACTGTATTCCGCCAGGCTCCTCTCTGCATAGACTTCTCCAGGCAGGAATACTGGAGTGGGTTGCCATTCCCTTCACCAGGGGATCTTCGTGACCCAGGGGTCACAGCATTGTAAACATAGTTTCTCTTCTTTATGATTTTCTTGATACTGTTTTCTTTTCTCTAGCTTACTTTATTGTAAGAATACAGGATATAATACATGCTGCTGCTAAGTCACTTCAGTCGTGTCCGACTCTGTGCGACCCCTTAGATGGCAGCCCATGAGGCTCCCCCATCCCTGGGATTCTCCAGGCAAGAACACTGGAGAGGGGTGCCATTTCCTTCTCCAATGCATGAAAGTGAAAAGTGAAAGTGAAGACACTCAGTTGTGTCCAACTCTTAGCGACCCCATGGACTGCAGCCTACCAGGCTCCTCCATCCATAGGATTTTCCAGGCAAGAGTACTGGAGTGGGGTGCCATTGCCTTCTCTGATATAGCATACAAAATATGTGTTAGTAAACTGTTTATGTTACTGGCAAGCTTTCTGGTCAAGAGAAGGCTATTAGTAGTTAAGTTTTTGGGGAGTCAAAAGTTGTACACAGATCTTCAACTGCATGAGGGTTGGCCTCCCAACCCCTATGTTATTCAAGTGTTCACTATATAATATATACATACTACATATAGGAATATATTATTATTATAGTGTATTAGAAATATATAACTATGATATATTGTATAATTAGTATGATGATAATTATAATAAATGAACAATAATTAAAGTCCTGGTGGTTTATATTTTAAAGCAGATTTCTCACTGTGAAAGAAATGGCTTGGTCTCCCAATAAAGAAATATACATATTATGTACTCATGCAAATTACAGAATGTGTTATATAATTGGTGTGATACTTGTTAGTTGCTCAGTCATGTCTGAGTCTCTGTGGCCCCATGGACTAGCTCACCAGGCTCCTCTGTCCGTGGTATTCTCCAGGCCAGAATGCTGGCGTGGGTAGCACTCTGGGGCGTCTTCCCTGACCCAGGGACCGAACCCGGCTCTCCTGCATTGCGGGCAGCTTCTTTACTGTCTGAACCACCAGTGAAGCCAGTAATAATTAAGGTTCTAGTGGCCCGTACTTTAAAACCAACTTCTCACTGTGAAGGGATTGATGTGATTTTCCATTGGAGGAATTTAGAGCAAGTAGAGTTTGCAGGGTGTGGTGATGGATTTGTCTCCCTCTGCCTCCTGAAAGCACGTCTCACAGATCCCAAATTACAGTGAGGAAAGCTGCGCCCGTCAGAGGATGCTGTGAGCTCGCGGCACAAATCTAGGCTATTCATGTTGCTGCAGAACCTTACTAAACCAGGGTAGGTGAAAATGAACTGGTGACAGTGTCTGTTCTAATTTTATCCCCACCCCAACCCTTCACACGTGTACAATGCAGCATCGTTTCGAAATGAATGGGATTGTGGCTTCTATTCACTGAAAGCCAGGAGATGAGCAACTTCTGTGTTGAGGACACAGAGCTGGAGACATTCAGAGGGTGGTTGGCACTACCAGCTTCCCTGTTAGCTAAGCTTCCAAACTGATAGTCCTTGCTCATCACACCTAGAGTGCTGATTGCACAAAAAGTATCCAAGGCAACTCTGTTTTAAATAATCTCTGGGAGCACTATATAAATTATTGAATGTCAATAATCTTTGAGTTCCCACTGGACAAGATTAAGTAATCCACTGGATGACTGATTTATTCTACCACCTAGGGAAACAATGATCAGTTGCAAAATGGCTAAATCCTTCATTCTATCCTGTCTTGGCACCCACTTCTGGTCCACTGTGGCTTGCAGTTTCTTTGTCTAAGAGGTAGGATCTGTTCCCTCACCTCTTGAATCTGGCCTGGCCTTGTGACATGGTTTGGCCAATAGAAAGCCCTGGAAGTGATGGTGTGCCAGGTCTGAGCTGAGGCCACAAGAGGTGATGCAGGCTTCCATTCTCTATTTCTTGAAATCTTTCCAGATGCCACATAAGCAAGCTTGGGCTGTCCTGCTGGAGGGTGAGGGGGGCATCCTCCATTAGCCAGCCTCTAGCCATGCCAGGAGCTGACCAGGAAACTGTCTGTAGATTTGTGGGTAAGCGTGGTCTAGACTAGGTGAGCTGCCCAGCTCAGCACAGGCTAACCATTATTGACTTGAAACATCATGAACTTAATAAATAGTTGCTTTTTAAAGTTACTAAGTTTTCAGGTTGTTTGTTACACAGCAATACAGACTGATACAAACATCTTGTAGAAAGCTTTTGCTTTTGTTAATAGTCAAAGACTTTTAAATATGTGCTTTTACCAATGTGTATGCAAGTTGGGAAGGATTAATACTGAAAGAAAAGTCAGAAACTTGGGTTCTGCCAGCTCTTATGAATTTCAAAATAGCCCAGGAGTTTCTAGAAAGGTCATGACATATATTTAGAAATTTGTCTTCTGGATCCACCAACTCCTCTCCCCCTAGTTTTGGTTTATTCCATATATTCGATTATAAAAAGAATGTAATGAAATAAATAGGCATTTTCATGCTGATAAGAATGTGAATAGACATGATATCATTTTTTGATATGATATCATTTTTGTTAATTACATAAATATTTATTAAAAATATTCTGCATTCAGGCACTGTAATAGGAGGAAGGTACAGTGTATGTACAACTTCTGTCCTTAAGCAGCTGACAATTTTTTAAAAGTAACAAACAAAACCTTAATTGTGAAACTATATAAAAATAAAATACTGGAAAGGAATTTGGCATTATGTATCAATGGGTTTAAGTCATTTTTACTCTTTGGTACAATGATTTCTATTCTGAAAATACAAAATGAATAACCAAAATGAAAATCTTATTCACAAAATATTCTTCTCTCTATGTAAGTATGGGCTTCCCAGGTGGCGCTAGCGGTAAAGACCCTGCCTGTCAATGCAGGAGATGTAAGAGACATTGGTTTGATCCCTGCATCTGAAAGATCCCCTGGAGGAGGACATGGCCATCCACTCCAATATTCTTGCCTGGAGAGTCCCATGGACAGAGAAGCCTCAGGGTCTACAGCCCAAGGGGTTGTGAATAGTCGGACTGAAGCCACTTAGCACACGTATAAGTATAGGTGAAATGTACTAATTACCAATAACAACCAGTTATCCTATGTCCACTAGCTGGAGTGCTGCACAACCATGAAACTTATGTTTATGAAGAATTTGTTATAAATCATGTTTATAACAAAGTCATTATGACATGTGCTCAATAAAATACAGAATGCAAAAATACATTTGCAGTAACATTGAGCTTAAATAACAAAGTAAAGATTAGGAAAAACACTCTGTTTATAGTGATTTGGACAAATAATAGGAAAGAAGAAAGGAAATTAGCAATTTTTTATGATGTTATGTGTTAAATATATAAGTATTGTGTCCCTTAACATCAAAAGATTACTGTTAATTAAAAAAAAAAAAAAAACAGTGGTTGATGGCTTGGCAGTGGCGGCCCTTGTTTCCATTCTGAGTTCGCTCCTGCTCACCACAGGGGTAAGGTAGTGGCTGATGGCATCCTTCGTTTGCCAATAGGGCAGGCAGCAATTTTTAAGATTATGGCCGAACTGATCCCACATGGCATCTAAGGCTGAGCCATAAAAGGCAATACAGGGTAACTCCTGTCTGGCCCTGTTTCTTTGGGACATGCGCAGTGGGTGCTCATGGCCTGGAGTTGCGGAACTGTATGTTTTAGGGCAGGTAGACCGCAAATAGCGGGGATGTGTGAGGAGCCCCGGCTTCTCTGTTTGCAGCTGGCCCAGCAGTAACTGACACAGGGCACGAGAAGGGCAGAGCACTGTGCTTGGGAAGGTCCCCGCGGTCTGTCAGGATGGAACTGATTCTGTGTATTTTTTTTTTAAGAAGTCAGCATCAGAATTTCTCAAGTTACTCAACTCCTCTGGAGGTAGGTTTTAACCAGTTTCAAGAGCTATAAGCCCACAGGAATGCAGAACTCAGTTCAAAACACACTATAAACTGACTCATTTTCACGAGACTATTAAAAAAAAAGTTGAACATATGCTTCATTTTCTTAGGGCTTCCAAAAACAATAGGCAAGTCTTTCAAATGGAGCCATGTGTGTGCAGAAGATCTGTCTGGAATCCAAATCCGTCCCTGATGTAGTTAGCCTAAGGAAAATTCTTTTGTTTCATTGAACCTGGAGGCAAAGAAAATCACTGGGCTAGAGAAACAGTCTTTGGTTACAAGGTTGAAAAAGTAATATCAGGCAGAGATGATTGGGTAAATTAGGTCAGCTTTTCTCCACCTCAATAACTTGGCCATCTTCCCTTCTAGGTCTTGATTGTACAAAAGGTACAAGTGACTTCATATCCAAATGAATCCTGAGTGGCATGGAGGGACAGGGACTTATTGTGTGCCAAGAAGCCAAATGGTCGGTTATGTTCAGATTATAAAGAAATGGTCAGAACTGGTAGAGTTTTTAGGGATGCTACAGGTAAAGCTCTTTGTTTCTATGGGTGGAATGTTGGAAGCACAGTCAACCAATGTGATTTACAGAACTGTTTATAGAGTGGGTTTTCATGCTCAGTCGTGTAAAAGTCTTTGTGACTCCATGGACGATTGCCCTCCAGGATCCTCTGTTCATGGAATTTCCCAAGGAAGAATACTGGAGTGGGTTGCCATTTCTTCCTCCAGAGGATCTCCAGGAATCAAACTCGAGTGTCCTGTCTCCCACATTGGCAGGCAGATTCTTTACCACTGAGCCATCAGGCAAGTCACAGCGGAAGGATAATGGTCAGAAGTGGCCAAGAGGAGAGGCACAGAAAAGTTCCAGGCATGACATTCACTGTCCTCTGCCTGTGGACTCCTGGGAGCAGCACTGACTTTTCTAGTAATGACATGGCAACATTCACAGAATATTTTGAACCAGAGGAGCCCCCCTGAGCCTTGTTCCCAGAGTTTTTATTGGGGTCAAGTGGCCCAGAGTGACCTTGGCCACCTACACATGCTTGACAGCCATGTGGCTGACCTTAGTCTGCTTCCTGAGATCAAGTTGGCACCCCATGACCCAAGGACCCCCATCCCAAATTACATCATCCACACAGACTAGCAGGCAAGGGCCAAGGCCCCCAGGTAAATAAAGACTTTCAGGTAGGCCGTTCCAAGGGCTCAGAGGTTATCCCCCAGGAGCTGGGGCAGGTGACAAATCTTTCTCTGGGCAAGAAGGTCTTTCCCTGTACAAGCTCTAGCTTTATCCCGGTCAAGTTCACAGCGTTCATCCTCTCACGTGGCCCGATTTGGGCGGGTCTCTGCTCTTAACGGTCGGTTTGTCTTCTTTTCCCTTCCTCTGTCTTCTCCCTCCTCTTCCAGGGCTAGAAAACAGAGTCACCCGGGCATCTGCTCGCTTTTGCAGTCTCCTGGCTTCCTGTAGATCCTTGCATCTGCACCGTTTTTTCCATCCTCACTGTCAAGGTCACTGTGGGCCACTTGAGGCAGGACAAACACCCCCTACCTGGCCTCTCCAACTCTCTCTCTCTCCCCTAGTCCACTCTCTGGAGTGTTTAGAAGGACCTCTATATATCACCAGTAGAGGCTTATCCTTCGCTTGAAAGCCTTAGGTGATTTCTACCACCCACAGCGTTCAAGCTGTCCTGGCAAACGCAGCGCTGCTTGCTTTTCTGGACCCTTGCCCTATCACGTTTTCACCTGTCTTCTGAATAGGATGTTGCTATTCACACCCCTTTCCATCTGGATTATTTTCCTGCCTCTCTCACGCCTCTCCAAGGCCCCCTCTCTCTGCCCATTGCCCTCTGCTCATCAGGCCAGGCCAACCTCCCTGGGCTCAGTTAACAAGTCACCTCCCAGGAGAAGCCTTCCTGGTCCTCCCTGGATGCTTCCTCAGTGCTGTAGACAATTCTGCTCTTCTTTTTACCTTGTCCCATGTTTTCAGCCCTTTGCCTGGTGCACAGGAGATGCTCAGTAAATATTTGTTGGCTTAATTCACAGAGAACAAATGATACAATTTGCAGCATATCTGACTCCATATACTAAAGAGGTCTTTTGAGGCTGGATTTTATTATAGGTTGAATCCCGAACATAATGCGATTATATTTATTTAAAATTAAAAATTTTTTTTAATTTAATTTTTTTTGGCCACAACATGTGACACATGGGATTTTAGTTCCCTGACCAATGATCAAGCCTGTGCCCTTTGCACTGGAAGTCTTAACCAGAGTCTTTACCAGTGAACTGCCAGGGAAGTCCTCCCCCATTTTTTAAAAAAATTGAAATATAGTTGAATTGGGCTTCCCTGGTGGCTCAGCAGTAAAGAATCTGCCTGTAATCCAGGAGACGCAGGAGGCACAGGCTTGATCCCTAGATTGGGAAGATTCCCTGGAGAAGGCAATGGCAATCCACTCCAGTATTCTTGCCTGGAAAATTCCATGGATGGAGGAGACTGGCGGGCTACAGCCTGTGGGGTCGTAAAAGAGTTGGACACAGCTGAGTAAGCATGTACACACACACACACACACACACATTCAGGTTTATATGTATACACACAGTAATATATACTTACATACACGTTTTTTCCATGTTCTTTTCCATTATGGTTTATCACAGGATATTAAACACAGTTCCCTGTGCTGTGTGGTAGGATCTTGTCGTTTACCCATTCTGTGTATACCAGTTGGCATCTGCTAACCCCGAAGGCCCGGTCCAACCCTCACCCCCTGCCTTCCCACTGGCAGCCACCGGTCCATTCTCTCCGTCTAATGAGCTTAGGTTCCTGATTCTCATTTTCCCCTTGTTTTTGGCCACAGTTTCATGTCAGATCTTTCATTTTAATGTTTGCATCCCCTCGTTTCTTCTTTATTCCTACCATCGCTTCTTGTTTTCTGCAGAAATCTTTTCTTCCCTCCTCGAGAGCTCTGCTCTGGAACTAGTAAGTGCCTCAATGACTTTATCAGGTAAAGCTTGGCCGTAAAGCAAATCCAGTACTCCTGGCAGGCTCTGCTTTATGAGGGAATATTTACTATGATTGAGCTCTGGAAGTTGGTTACCAGGTACTGGCTGTGTTTTCAGTATTGCGTTGTTTTCTCACTGTTGTTTAGCTGCCGGAAGGAAGCACCAACAGTCTCCAATACTGCCACCCTGTGGCGAAGTGGAATGACAAGCAGGTTTAGGGAAAGTGCTAGTTTGTATCAACCCGTTTCCTCCTGTTGTGGGCAGAGAGGAAAGGCCCTATGAGGACACAGTGAAGAGGTGGTTGCCTGCACACCAGGGAGAGAGCTCTCATGGTAAACTGACCATGGCCGCATCCCGATCCCGGACTTACCAACAAAGCTGTGAGAAATGCATTTCTGTTGTTTAAACCATTCAGTCTGTGATATTTTAAGGCAGCCAAGGAACACTAAGACAGCAGTCTATTCCGATCTTGGCTTATCCTTGTGAGTCACAAATATTCAGTGGGTTTAAATCATCTTTATTTATTACTGAACTTAATAGCAAATTTATTGAAAAGTTAATGATATTTAACTCTACTCAAGACCCTGTAATGATCTTTTGGGAATAGAACCTAAAAAAGAGTGCATATATGTATATGTACAATTGATTCACTTTGCTGTGTAGCAAAAACTAACACAAACATTGTAAATCAACTATACTCCAATAAAATTAATTGAAAAAGTTAACGATATTTAATATAATTTAAATTTTAAAGTCACAAATGTCTGCTGGGAGTAGGCATCTTTTTAAAGAAAGTATTCATTTCTTTGGCTGCACTGGGTCTTCGTTGCGGCTTGCAAACTCTTAGTTACAGCATCTGGGTTCTAGTTCCCTGACCAGGATTGGACCTGGGCCCCCTGCATTGGGAGAGTGGAGTTTTAGCCACTGGACCACCAAGAAATTCCCAGGAGTAGATGTTTTATGGAAACCAGAAAAGTGAAGTTGCTCAGTCATGTCCAACTCTTTGTGACACCACAGACTGTATCATACCAGGTTCCTCCATCCATGGGATTTTCCAGGCAAGAATACTGAAGCGGGTTGCCATTTCCTTTTCCAGGAGATCTTCCCAACCCAAGGATTAAACCAGGGTTTCGCGCATTGTAGGCAGGTGCTTTACTGTCTGAGCCACCAGGGAAGTCCATGGAAACTGGATAAGGGGTTAAATATAAGTCACATGGGTTGATACAGTGATGGCAAATACAGATACAGACACTGACTAGAGGGACTCAAGGGAGAAAGCTCTGGAAAGGTAGAGAAATAACAAAGAGGGCTCTGGGCTTCCACAGACCTTAAAGAAGGGGTTTGAATCTATTTTACATAAATCTCTGAGCACCCAGCTATTTTCTGGGTTACTAATAACATCTTAAGTTATAAGTCCCCTCCAAGTTACAGACTTGTTAGACTTGCTCTAAAAATTTCAGTCATGATCCTTGTGTTCAAGTGAGGAAAAGCATGGAGCCTCTTCCAGAATGTTGTGTATATGTGGCTTTTTCCTTTCTAGGCATGATGCAATTTATATAGTACTTTAGAAAAAAAGTAATGTATTTTATTACTGTTATCAAGTGGAACAATAAAAGTTACTGAAAACTAAGATAAAGGGGTGAGTGGTGGCTTCCCAGGTGGTGCTTGGTGGTAAAAATCCACCTGCCAATGCAGGAGATGCAAGGGACTTGAGTTTGATCCGTGAGTAGGGAAGATGCCCTGGAGAAGGAAGTGGCAACCCACTCCAGCATTCTTGCCTAGGAAATCCCATGGACAGAGGAGCCTGGCGGTCTACAGTTCATGGGGTTGCAGAGTCAGACGTGACTGAGCGACTGAGCTGAAGATAAAGGTAGTCCTAGCTTGAGCCTAAGCATTGTCCCTGGGGGGAATTCTGACATGTTTGGGCAGATCAGGCTGACAGAAGTGGGGAGAAGGAGTGTTGCCTGAGGCGCTTCCTGGAGAACACACTTATTCTAATAGAAACAGGGATAGAATTAAGGAGGAAGAAGACTTAACTGTTTGCTAATTAAAACTTTAGCTGATTACTAAGCTTATGTGTGCAGCCAATTTGACTTTGAATCATGTGATGTTGAAAAAACATCATATAAGGAAATAGCAAAGTCTCACCTTATATGTGGTTTGCCAGATATTTCTGCACACAAGGTAGTGTTAAGCTCCCTGGCCTCCTTTTCATTGGGTGAAGCAATGGGGTTAGAGCCCCATGTGAGCTGTGAGGACAAGTGGATGCTAGCACTCAGGGCTGAAGCATAAAATTGCAAGTTTGAGACCCTTCTGAGCTCTTTTTCTCTTTGCAGTGACTTTCAGAGTTCCAGATTGTGGCTGTCCCATAAGTCTGGGTTCCTAAAGCAGTTGGAGGAGGAGATGGCAACCCACTCCAGTATCCCTGCCTTGGAAAATCCCATGGACAGAGGAGCCTGGCAGGTCATCCATGGGGTTGCAAAAGAGTTGGACAAGACCTAGTGGCTGAGCACTCACTGAAGCAATACGGTGAACATAGACCCACCAACCCACAACAGTCACACAGTGAGAGCAACAGATAAACATTGGTGGGTTTATATATATAAATATATGTAAATTTGTATTTCTTTTAAAAATTGCTTGTTTATTTTTGGCTGCCCCGCGTCTTTGTTGCTGCACTCGGGCTTTTTCTAACTGCAGCGAGTGGGGACTGCTCCTGGTCGGGGTGCGCTGGCTGCTCCTTGCGCTGGCTTCTCTTGTTGCAGAGCGCGGGCTCTGTGACACACGTGGGCTCAGTAGCTGTAGCTCATGGGCTCAGTTGCCCTGCGGCATGTGGAATCTGCTAGGACCGGGGATGGAACCTGTGTCCCCCACATTGGCAGGGGGATTCTTAACCACTGGACCACCAGGAAAGTCCACATTTGGTTCTGACTGCTGAAATGTGGCGGTTGTTGGTCAGTGCAGCACAGCCTAATCTCTGAAGTGACAAGATGAGGTTTTCAGGAATCTTCCTCAATTAAAACATCCGTGTCCTACAGCCTTATTTTCAAGCCACACCCAACAGGTAGTGAAATGATCTGCCTTTAAAAAATTCCTCCATTGCAATTTGTTCACTTTCCATTTGTGATCTTTTCTAGCCTGTACATTGTGAGGTTGAATTGAATTAAATTGAATTGAAGTCGCTCAGTCGTGTCCGACTCTGTGCGACCCCATGGGCTGTAGCCTATCAAGCTCCTCCATCCATGGGATTCTCCTACACACTGTGAGGCTGGGTCAAAGAAAATTTCATACTATTTCTTATACAGAGTGTGTAGAAAAAGGAATTACCTTGTTTCCAATCACTGATGAAAACTTCATGAGCCCCCACCACACATGAGCCCCCCACCGAACAGGATAGGAGGTTGGGAGAGAGAAGAAAGGGTGAGATGGGGGTAGAAGGAATTTTGTTTGCTGATAAGCTGGGAGGGATTGGGGGCAGGAGGAGATGGGGATGACAGAGGATGAGATGGCTGGATGGCATCACCGACTCGATGGACATGAGTCTGAGTGAACTCCGGGAGTTGGTGATGGACAGGGAGGCCTGGCGTGCTGCGATTCATGGGGTCGCAAAGAGTCGGACACGACTGAGCTACTGAACTGAACTGAACTGAAGCTGTATATAAGTCTCTTCTGGTTTAAATAACCTCTTTTTGTATGGTTGCTGGGGGGAAAGGTGGGAGGAAGAGATAGGGAGTTCGGGATAGACATGTTCACACTGCTATATTTAAAATGGATAACCAACAAAGACCTACTGTGCAGCAAGGGAACTCTGCTTAATGTTAGGTGGCAGTCTGGATGGGAGGGGAGTTTGGCTGAGAATGGATACTTATATATCTATGGCTGTGTCCCTTTGCTGTTCACCTGAAACTATAACAACATTGTTAATTGGCTATGTGAAAGTGAAATGTTAGTTGCTCAATCGTGTCTGACTCTTTGCCACCCCATGAACCACCAGGAGCCCACCAGGCTCCTCTGTCCATGGCATTCTCCAGGCAAGAATACTGGAGTCAGTAGCCATTCCCTTCTTCAAGGGATCTTCCTGACCCAGGGATCAAACCTGGGTCTCCTGTATTGTCAGGATTCTTTACCATTTGAGCCACCAGGGAGGCTATACCCCAATACAATGTAAAAAGCTTGAAAAAAATTTAAAATAAAACACCTCTTTTGTTTTCAAACAGTCCTTTTCAGTAAATGCTCAGTTATTCAGTGTTTACCTCCTTCCCTCCCAAAGATGGCATGTAGTAGGGGAGCGGGACGTCTGTCTTTGTGGCCCTGGGGAGGATCTGTGGACAGACGTGCTTTCTCAATGGTTTGGATTGGTTTCCAGGTCACCTGCACTGCTGACCTTGAGGTGCAGCTGGTGAACTTGGGGTTTATTTCCTCTTCTTCCTCTCTCTCTCTGTCTCCTGTGCTACGTGCCCTGACTCCTGCCCCCAGCATGACTGCTCATCCTCATGGCCCACGGGCTTCTGCCACGTTGCCTCTTGACCTTGTGAGGTCCCCTGGGGCAGTCAGTACTCTTACCTTCCAACTTCCCTGCCAAGAATGCAGAGCCCTGGGGGTCCATTCCAGATTGAGGGTGGGGTGGGGCCAAGGGAGGCTCAGGAGTGCCAGTTTGGGCAACTTCTCTGCCTCACCGTGCTGATTCACCAGCCTAATCGATGTAACTGCTCCACTTTGAGGGGCTGGCTGGGACACCAGGGGCACCCGCAACGCTTTCAAGCTGTCGAGTCCTCCATTTTGAAATTTGGGAGGTAGAATCCATTGCATAAGTTTCTGATTGCTTGCTCCCCTGCCTCGGTCTTCTTCCTCCACTGGGTCAGAAGGATGACCAGCTTCCATGTCCATTAGCTGGGAGATCGGTCATGTCAAATCCTGAGCACTGTCTGTGCCTTGCTTAGTAGGAAGAAACCAGTGTTCACTTCAGCAGGTCTGGTTCTTTATATGTTCACTGGTGCTTGAAGAAGAGATACTATATCTTGGTAAAGAATGCCTTTTAAAGTATTGTCTTGGAAGTTCTATTTTAGTATTCAAAAGCTAAATACCAAATGTGCTTTCCATGTCTTTGCATTTCTGCTGGAAGAGTCCTGATCACATACTTTCCCTCTACTTCCTTGCCAACGCAGATGGATGCCTTTGGGTGAGGAGAGAGAAGGTCATATACTTGGAAATGCAAAGATAAAGACACATTAAGGTTAAAAATACCTTCAACATTATTGTAATTTTTTAAGGAAAATGGTCATATTTCACTTCTCTCTGCACATCCTCATGATGCCTAGCACATAGTAGGTACACACATGCAGTGATCAACTTGTTCCAGGAACTGAGACTCTTAGCACCCAAAGAACCATGTCCAAGGAGCTCTCAGTCCTTGGCAGACCGGGCAAGCTGAGGGTCACCCCTGTGTACGCAGTCCATTATTTATTGCTGAAGGTAAGATGGTGATTTTCTTCATATGAAATGATTATCCCCATAGTACTCATTAGCCTCAAAAGTAAATGATGACATGTTGAAATTTCCACACATGTTTTTACTGTAACTTCTGAATTTCTAAATAGTGGTTGTGCTTAGCCAACACATAACTGACTCATATGGTCTTACTTCAATGAACACATGATTATCCCTCACAAAAGAAGACTAAACAGAGCCCAGATTTATGCCTTTGCTAATTGTTTGTTCTGGCCCTTTGGTCTTTGGCCATAACTGCTCGCTTTCAAGGGACTGGAGAAATGGCTGTGTGAGTTTGCTCACTCGTTTCAGTCGAGTTGATTCCTTGTGATCCCACCGAACCTGCGTCTCTTGCCTTGGCAGGCGGATTCTTTACCACTGAACCACCAGGGAAGCCCAGAGCAATGGTTGGCTGCAGTATTAAATTCTTTTAAGGTCTTTAATAATTCTATTTATTTATGATAATCTATTTGTGACTCAGATGGTAAAGGATCCTCTTGCATGCAGGAGATCTGGGTTCGATCCCTGGGTCAAGAAGATCCCATGGAGAAGAGAATGGTAACCCACTCCAGTATTCGTTCCTGGAGGATCCCATGGACAGAGGAGCCTTGTGGGCTACAGTCCTTGGGTTTGCAAAGAATTGGACATGACTGAGCAACTAACACACACATTTAGTAAACAGATTTACTCTTTAATAAAATCTCTGTTTTGTGTTAATGGTTTTGAACTGCAAATCATTGCATCTTGAGAGAAATCCCAGGACATGGGAAGAAGGGAGTCTCATGAATAATGTGCAATAGGTGTATGTGCTTGCCTCAAAATGGTGGAGAGCAATGGACTGGGATTTGGGAGACAAGAGAGCTCGTCAGGCTTGTACCACTAACTGGCTGTGAGGTCATGACTAAAGTTTCTCATCTGTGAAAGGGAAAGGGTATAGATAATTTTTAGACTAGTGCTAATGTGAGGGGATTTATCGTGGTCAAAATTTTTGATTCCTTTTTAAAAAGTCCCACCTGCCAACGCTGGAGACGCGTGTTCGATCCCTAGGTGGAGAAGATCTCCTGGAGAAGGAAATGGCAACCCACTCTAGTATGCTTGCTGAGAAAATCCCATGGACAGAGAAGCCTGGCAGGCTACAGTCTTGGGGTTGCAAAGAGTGGTCCACGACTTAGCGACTAAAGAATGTACACAGACACACACACACACACACACACACATGTCTTACTTGTTCTGTTTCTCTAGAAAACCCTGACTAATACATCCATGATAGGCACTGAAAATGTTTAGAGGAAAAGAGGACCAGAGGCAATTTTCCTGCTCATGTTTTGTCTTCTCATCATATTTTCGTTTTCTTCATGACAGAGCCCACTCTTTTTTTCTATAGTTTTAGTCAACAGTAATTAAATCAATTGTAACAGGGAGCCAAATTTCCCCCTATATTTGGCTTTTATTAATAAGAGGCTATATTCTTCTGGAGAAGGGAATGGCAACCCACTTCAGTATTCTTACCTAGAGAATCCCATGACAGAGGAGCCTGGTAGGCTACTGTCCATGGGGTTGCAAGAGTTGGACACAACCTAGCAACAAACAGAGAGAATAAGAGGCAAATACCAGGAAAATACATTGATATTCTAATGGTTTGTTCTTGTGTAGCTCTTTTTACTTTATCCAAGTTTATTCCTCACAAGCATGATTTTCTTATAATCTAGCATACAGTGCAGAATAGATGATTAATTAATGGGTTGACGTGGACAGTCCTCATGACAATTCTGTCAGATAAATAAATATGTCAGCAGCAATGTTCCAGAAAGGTGACATGTTGGACCAAGGTCACACAGCCAGGAAGTAGAGAAGCTGGCATGAAATTCCAGAGGACCCGATGTTAACACAAGGTAGTACCAAGGCCGACTAAATGTCCTCAAAGACTGAACTCCATACTCATGCCTCCTGTGAAATGGAGTAGGAATAATATAGTCTTATCCTTTGTAGGGTGGTTGTGAATTTCAAATGAGATCGTGTACGTAAAATCACATCATAAGCTTTGATGAGGAACCCCTTTCCAGAATAACACCTATATTTCCCCCCTGTGATCTGTGTCACAAAGGAACAAGGTCAGTGTACCAGCAACTTCCCACCGGCTACCCAAAATCTCGTCTTTTATGGAGCTCAACCAAGTTTCTAGTTTCATAAAACACTGTACCTTATTTGCCACTCATTTCCTTGATTCAACCTGCTTAAATATTTTCCCTAATTCACAAGCAGTTCAAAAAGCAATACATTTTTGTCAGTGCTATGTATTTTAATTTTATTATTATTATCATTGGCTGCACTGCACAGCTTGCAGGATCTTAGCTTTCTGACCAGGAATTGAACCCAGGGCCCCAGCAGTGAAACCACTGAGTCCTAGCCTCTGGACTGCCGAGAATTCCCAATGCTATGTGTTTTTAAAGGTTTGCTAGCAAAACATACAGATCTCGTCTTGTTTTGTAGACATGATGCATTTTGAGACTTGAGTTTTGCGTGCACTACTGATATCTGCTTCTATGCACTTTAATAGATTCAGTTCAGCCCAAAAAAAAAAAAAAAAAGGCAAAAAACACATCACTTTCTAAGCTTGGGTGCCATTCAGATTTGCTGTTGTTAGTATATTGCAAGATTTTTTTTGTTGTTTCTCCATGTACATGAGTTTGGGATTCAATGATTTCTGAAAATAACATCACATATATTAATATATCAATAAATCATAGTGATCCATAAACTCGTTTTAACTAACTTAAGGATAGATTGATTTTCCTGGCAATAAGTAGTTTACTACTATTTCATTTAAATATTTAAGGAAGTACTTAACTCTTTACTCCCCGTTTATTCTTTTGAAAGCAATATGCAAATGCTGCTTGTCATCTGTAATAACTTTTCAGTTCAGTTCAGTTCTGTCGCTCAGTCGTGTCGACTCTTTGCGACCCCATGAATTGCAGCACGCCAGGCCTCCCTGTCCATCACCAACTCCCGGAGTTCACTCAAACTCACGTCCATCGAGTCGGTGATGCCATCCAGCCATCTCATCCTCGGTCGTCCCCTTCTCCTCCTGCCCCCAATCCCTCCCAGCATCAGGGTCTTTTCCAATGAGTCAACTCTTTGCATGAGGTGGCCAAAGTACTGGAGTTTCAGCTTCAGCATCATTCCTTCCAAAGAACACTCAAGGCTGATCTCCTGAGTGAACTGGTTGGATCTCCGTGCAGTCCAAGGGACTCTCAAGAGTCTTCTCCAACACCATAGTTCACAAGCATCAATTCTTCAGCGCTCAGCTTTTTTTACAGACCAACTCTCACATCCATACATGACCACTGGAAAAACCATAGCCTTGACTAGACAGACCTTTGTTGGCAAAGTAATGTCTCTGCTTTTCAATATGCTATCTAGGTTGGTCATAACTTTCCTTCCAAGGAGGAGTAAGCATCTTTTAATTTCATGGCTGCAATCTCCATCTGCAGTGATTTTGGAGCCCAAAAAATAAAGTCTGACACTGTTTCCACTGTTTCCCCATCTATTTCCCATGAAGGGATGGGCCAGATGCCATGATCTTCATTTTCTGAATGTTGAGCTTTAAGCCAACTTTTTCACTCTCCTCTTTCACTTTCATCAAGAGGCTTTTTAGTTCCTCTTCACTTTCTGCCAGAGGGGTGGTGTCATCTGCATATCTGAGGTTATTGATATTTCTCCCGGCAATCTTGATTCCAACTTGTGCTTCTTCCAGCCCAGCGTTTCTCTTTAACTTTCTTTAAATTTGTTTTCCTACGCATCTTCCTCAAGTTAGAAGAATGGATATTGGAAAACATGCAAGTGTTGGAGTCAAACAGAGCTGAGTGATTTCCAGCTCCTCTGCTGCCCTGGATTTTATCTGTGGGCCCCCAGCACCATTTCCCTGCCTTTCTGTCTCTTTCTTGTATTGTAGGGGTTGGAAGGCTGGGAGGTATATTTGCTTTTTTTACCTGCTGGCATGGTTCCAGCTGACAAAGGTCCTTCTAGTCAAAAGTATGGTTTTTCCAGGAGTCATGTATGGATGTGAGAGTTGGACCATAAGAAAGGCTGAGCACTGAAGAATCGATGCTTTTGAACTGTGGTGTTGGAGAAGACCAGAGTCCCTTGGACTGCAAGGAGATCAAACTAGTCAGTCCTAAAGGAAATCAACCCTGAGTATTCACTGGAATGACTGATGCTGAAGCTCCAGTACTTTGGCCATCTGATGCAGAGAGCTGACTCATTAGAAAAGACACTGATGCTGGGAAAGATTGAAGGCAGAAGGAGAAGGGGATGACAGAGGACAAGATGGTTGGATGGCCTCGCTGACTCTATGGATATGAGTTTGAGCAAGCTCTGGGAATTGGTGATGGACAGGGAAGCCTGGCGTGCTGCAGCCCATGGGGTCACAAAGAGTTGGACATGACTGAGCGACTAAACAACAACGTGGTTCAAGATATGGCTGAGGTTCTTGCAGTGAAATGAGTGTTCCTGAGACATAGAAGGAAGAAGGGAATAGAAACCATTTTGCTTTTGCTGGCAGCACTTTCGGTGGACGTAAAATTCTTTGCGCAGCTTCTGTATTTCCCTGACAATTGTTTCCAGTTTGGAGCTTTGGCAGAGGCACCACCTTGACAGTGCCTTCCTGTGTTATCCTCATTTTGGGGTGGATATACCCAGCTGCAGTGGCAAACCTGAAAGCGAATGGTGGGCAGATCATCCGACACTGCCCTGACTTTAACTTTGTGGGGTCCACCGACAGTTTTGTAAGCTTCTGATGTCTACTTAGGGTTAACACAGCTAATCTTTTTCAGCTTAAAACACCTAGACTGTTTTCACTTTGCCTGACCAACCTCTAACTGATATCACCACTGACGTGCTTTGAGACCAAAAGCAAGACATTTTACTCTTTGAATCTTAATTTCCTCATCTGTGAAATGGGCATAATGACTCATAGAACCCCACAAAGATAAATAAGTAATGCATGTAAAGTTTTCAACACAAAGTAGGGATGCAGTAATGTTAGTATTTTGTTTTCCCAGTCTCCCCTACCCCCTCCTGCCTTTAGAGATTTCTTGATTGTTTTCTTTTAGTTCCAGGGTTTGTCCTTATTTTTTCTTTAATTGATTACAAATCTAGATGTCTTGGGGTGAGCTCCTGCTCCCTGCCATTTTTTTTATGAGACTTGGTGCTGCCTCCAATTCCAGTGCCCTACTTTTTTGAGCACAGATTTATCACCTGTCTTTCATGACAGGGATGATTGAATTCTGCCAGAATTTTTATGGTTACTAGCTGGTAAGCTTGTCCTGGGAGACTCCATTAGAACTTTCCTTATGCATATCTCTCAAAGTCATTTTTAACTATGTCTGATTCATTTGTCTTGTTCCTAAAAGTAGCAAGAAAGCTCCCGGCCAAAGGAAGCGTCTTCTTTGAGGCAAGTGGTCTTTTTATAATTCCTAGTCTACTTTTAGGAACCCACCGGCTGTGTTTCTTGTCTTTGCAGCTGAAAAGGCTCAGCAACCAGGCCTCTGGGTCTGTGGGGTGGAGTGGATGATAAGTGATGGGATCTCGTGGTCCCAGCTCTGCCTCAACTCCTGAGAGGCCTTAGGCTGAGAACTATGTCCTCTGGACCATGGTTTCCTCCCTCCTAACATCGGTCAACTCTCTAAAGGGCGCTCCCAGCTCAGGCTTTCACTGGATGGGTGGTGGAAGCCTGTTGCTTCTCTCGGGTTCCCCTTTGTGGCTGACATCAGGCACTGGAGTTTGCTCTTCCTGCCTCCTCACCAGTAATCATGTGGATCCTTCTAATGGGCATGGAGCAGATCCTCCAAAGATTATCTCCTGAACACCAAGGTCTGGGTGATGAACAACCCCATCCTGTGCTTTTTTGCTTTGGACCATTGGCAAATTTCAACTAAGTTCACTTTTTTTTCCCCCTCTCTATATTGTGTGGCATGCGAGATCTTAGTTCCCCAATCAGAGATCAAATGCAGACTCCCTGCAGAGAAGGCACAGCGTCTTAACCACTGGGCTAGGGAAGTCCTAGATTCACATCCGTCATCACTGCTGGAGCCCCCTGTGTGCCAGATGCAAGACTTCGTGATGCCGGTGTGGAGTGTTAGCTAGGAGAGATGGACAGGCAGTGGCGCTTCAGCACCATTTGATGAGTGGCAGCCAGGAGGTCCCAAATCACCAGTGCCAAGGTCCATCCAGTCAGAGGTGTTGTTGGCCAGGACTCTGAACCAGTGCATTTTTAAAAACAAATTGTTTATTTTTAATTGGAGAATAATTGCTTTACAATATTGTGTTGGTTTCTGAACACAACTGAGCACTCACAAGCACAAAAGAATACCCTAAGATTTGGTATTGGGTTGAAAAGTTGTTATCTCTACAGAATGGCATGGTAACAGAGCAGTAGGAGGTACGTCTTAAATTAGTGAAGCAAATATTCATTGGTGGGATAACAGCAATTCTATATTTACTGGCAAAGCTAGGACCAAAAGGAGTGTCTCTAAAAAGAGAGACATCTACAAGGGATGATGCTGTGTTACATATTTTTTTTACCACAATATATGCAAAAGGGTTGCCTGTCAAACACCAAGCATTGCAAGTGATGCAATGGAAATGGACAGATTTCTCAAAATAGATGAAAAAGATTTCAAAGCAAGAATACTGGAGTGGGTTTCCATTTCCTTCTCCAGGGGATCTTCCTGATCCAAGGATCGAACCTGCATCTCCTGTAGTGGCAGGTGGATTCTTTACTGCTGAGCTACCAGGGAAGCCCCTGTAGCTGATGAGCAGCCATTAAACATGAGGATGAATGTGCTTATATTTGTGTTTTAAGAAAAGGACTTTATCATCAGTTCCTCATCTGTTGCATCTGACTGGAGCCTTTCCCTGCCAGCTCCCACACAGCACACAGGAGGCTCATGTGTTGGACAAGACTGGCTGATACCCTCCATGGATGTGATTGCAGACACCTATTCCTGCTAATGGCAAGGTGAGAAGCTCTGGTCTACTAGAGGCCACTTCCTCAGGGCAGAGAATTCACAGATGGAGTAACAGGCATTGATCTGCTGCTCCTTGCAAGCCAGTACAGACGGAGACGTGGTCCCTCGATGAAAGATGCTGGACCTGGGCCTCATTTTAAAGGGCCATTACCAGATTAATATCCTCCTGGTAAAGCTGAGACTTGGGAATCAATGGCTGTCTTTACAGAGGGGCCCACAGAGGTTCTGTTAACCCCACTGACCCCAGGATCTTGAGAGAGTTGAGGTTCATCTGGAGATGAAACCTTTTAACACGCAGGGGATCGATATATGGATTCTAGCAGCCTGGATTCTGTGACATTCTAGTTGGGTAATCTTGGCCCAGTTTCTCAACTGCCCTGAGATCCAGTTTCCCCATTTATTCAATGAGACTGATGACACCTGATTTACAAGGTCTGCTATAGTACAAAATTAAATAACAAACGAAGTCTACCCAGGAAATTGGCAGACATAGATGAGATATATGCATTCTAGACATATACATTCTCTTCTACTTCTTCATTTTCTATTTCATTTTTCTTTTCATTCTTCTGTGTGGAATTAGACAAAAGAATCCAGAATAAATTAAAGACTCCTACACATTAATAAAAAATGATGAACACTTCAATTAAAAATGGGTGAAAGTATTGAACAGGCATATTATAAGAGAAAATATCTGAATGGGCAAAATTCATATGAAATGATGCTCAATATTAATTAAAAGTAGATATGTCTATACACCATGAGGTGAGGTGAAGGTGAGGTGAAGTCGCTCAGTTGTGTCCGACTCTGCGACCCCGTGGACTGTAGCCCACCAAGCTCCTCAGTCCATGGAAATTTCTAGGCAAGAGTACTGGAGTGGGTTGCCATTTCCTTCTCCAATACACCATGAAAGGGACTAAAATTACAAAGAGTGACAATACCAAGTGTTGGCAAGGAAGTGGAGTCCATGGAACTCTCATACTTGCTGGGAATTAAAAATCACCCAAAAATTCTGAAAAATTGTTTGGCAGCTTCTCATAGAGTTAAACACACATTTACCATGTGAGAGTAAATCCAATTAAAAAATTATATCTTCTTCTCTTTTGGCACAGTTTGAAGTTCATAAAGTGGTGGGTTGAAATGTAGTTTATGGTTATAAAAATTGATCATTACACATGTCTGTTTTAAAACCCACATGTCCTGTAGGATAAATTCCCCCAAGTAGGATTACATACAAAGGCCCTGCGTCCCCTGCCTCCTGTTTCCATTTTCGTCTGTGCCATGTGCTGTAGCATATGAAGTGTAGACCATTCCCTCACAGCTCTCCTCATGCAGGCATCCAGGTCTTTGTGCACTGTTTCATCTGCAATGTTCCGCCTGACTCACATCCTTATCCTTCTTGGCCCCAGCGAGGAGAACTCTTTATTCTTTAAAACCCATATCAAATGGCACCTCTTTTTTGGAGCCGTTCTGGGTTCTCCCAGGCAGAGGCAGTTCTTTCCTCCTCTTTGCTATCTCTTAGCACCATATACTCTAGCATCAAATGCCATTGAACCATACACCGTAGCCCCACACGCCATAGTACCACACATCATAGCACCACACATCATAGCCCCACACACCATAGTACCACACGCCGTAGCCCCACAGCCATAGCACCACACATCATAGCACCACACGTCATAGCCCCACACATCATAGTACCACACATTATAGTACCACATGCCATAGCCCCACACGCCATAGTTCCTTGGTTAAATGTCTCCACCATTTGACTGGGATCCTCAGAGCTGGGAGTTGTATCACTGGCTCTCCAGTGTCTGCCTCATAACATAAATCCCATCATAGCAGTTGTCTGTATTAACTTTTTCTGTGTACTTTATTATTATATTCTAAGAATTTATTTGGCCATGCCAGGTCTTAGCTGTGGCATGTGGGATCTAATGCCTTGAACAGGGATGGAACCCGGGTCCCTTGCATTGGGAGTGGAGAGTCTTAACCACTGGACTTCCAGGAAAGTCCCTCTGTGTCCTTTACAACAGAAGTCAAACTCCTCACAGCATGTGTAGCTCTGTGGTATCTAACCCTCCTCTACGACCTCATGCCATTCCACCTTCGCTTGATTAGGAGGTTGCAGACCCTCTGGCCTTCTTGTTCCTTGTATGTCAGTCTCTTCCTGCGGCAGATGCTAAACAAACAAATCCCCACCCCCATCCCGTCCACCATGGAGTTGGTCAGATGATCATCCTAGCTCTTGGCAAACTCTTGGTTTACATCCCAACCTTCGGTCTCAGTTTATATATGTCCTCAGAGAGACTTTCCTTGGTCACACAGTCCAAACAGCCCCATGCCCACCCAACGATTCTCCCGCAGTATCCCATATTTCTGGCTTGTAGCCCTAGTCACAATTTATGCTTTACTAGTTTAGGCTTCCCAGGTGGCTCAGACGGTTAAGAATCTGCCTGCAATGCAGGAGACCCAGGTTCTATCCCTGAGTTGGGAAGATCTCCTAGAGAAGGAAATGGCTATCCACTCCAAGATTCTTACCTGGAGAATCCCATGGACAGAGGAGCCTGGAGTGCTGCAGTCTGTGGGGTCACAAAGAGTTGGACACAACTGAGCAACTAACACTAACACTTTCGTTGACTAGTTTAATGTCTGTTCTACCTTGAGACTGTAAGTTCAGTGAAAGCAGTGTCTGTCTGTTTTGTTCCCTGCTGTATCCTAGAGTATAGCACAGTGCCTGATTCAAGTCAGGCATTACCATTTATAGATTGACTTGATGTAGTGAAGAGTTGGACTCGACTGAGCGACTTCCCTTTCACTTTTCACTTTCATGCATTGGAGAAGGATATGGCAACCCACTCCAGTGTTCTTGTCTGGAGAATCCCAGTGATGGGGGAGCCTGGTGGGCTGCCATCTATGGGGTCACACCGAGTCAGACACGACTGAAGTGACTTAGCAGCAGCAGCAGCAGTGCCCACTGGGTGAAGTGGTGAATGACTAAATTGAAGATTTAAACTCAATTTAAGAATAATGGAGTTGATAGTATTATTTAAGCTATTTATATTTTAGGATCAGAATATTGTGCTCAATGAAACCAATCATATTTTTGCATTATAAACATAATGTATGCTTATTACAAGTCAAACAAAACAAGAAAGATATTTTAAAAACTAATAGTTTTTCTTATCCTCCCTACAATTCCTTACCTTCAAACTAACCAGTGTTAATAGTTTTTGTGTGGGGGGATACTTTTCTTATTTTTACATTCATGCATACATGTTTCTTCCTTCATATGTGTGTGTGCATGCGTATATTTACATATTTGTCTATGCAGTTTTTCTTTTTTAGGTGAGTAGTTGGATGATATTTTACATACTACTCTCTAGCTTGTTTTTTTCCACTTAATACTTTTTCTCCTCTTAATAACATTTCATGAACATCTATCCAGTTCAATACATACACATCTCTTTTTAAGAGCTACATAATATTTCATAGCATGGATATTACAGTTTTCCATGATTCTCTATTGATGAATGAAGTTGTTTCCAGTGTTTTGCTATTACAAATAACTGTTCTGTAAATATCCTTGAATATGTTTTTCCTTGTATACTGGATTCTCTTAAAATATTACAAATGCTGGGAGAGAAAGATGTGTATTTAAAAATATGACCTATTTTCTTTTTCTAAAGATATTTATTTGTTTAGCTGCATCAGGTCTTAGGCGCATCATGTGGAGTCTTTCATGGTGGTGTGGTGGGCTCAGTAGTTGCAGCGTGTGGACCCAGTTGCCCTGCAGCTTGTGGAATCTTAGTTTCCTGACCAGGGATCAAACCCACGTCTCCTGCATTGAAAGGTGGATTCTTAACCACTGAACCACCAGAGAAGTCCTAGTACCTGACTATTTTCTAGAAAGGGGATTTATATACCTTCAGCAGTATATGAATGTGCCCATTTTCCTCTGTCCTAAGAATGGATGTTCTCATTTTCAAAAATGTTTTCCAATCTCCTGGTATTTGTAGATGAGGTTTAAAGAGAAGTCAGTATTCCCCTGGAGTCCTGAGGTCTGGGAACTGGGAGACAAATTGCCCTCCCTTTTGACTTGACTGCTGGAAAACTAGCTCAAAGAGAGTAGAGCCTCCAATTCAGTCTGACTCTGTACAGTGTTCTGGGCATTAGCTAGACTTAGCCTCTAAACAAGTGCAGTCCAGTAATGGGAGCATATGAGCTTTTGACAGGAAATGCTTAAGACTGGGTATCGAGTTTAGCATAAGGCTGTGTCAGGGGAGATGTGGTATTAGGTTTTCACTCACTGGTTCACTTAATAGCACTAAGAGGGTGGGCTTGTGAGCTGCATCTGAACTGTAAGCTCTTTGAAAGAACAGATGGGAGGAAGGAGAATGGAGCTCTAAAAATCAAATCGATGGAGCAAAAGTTCAGTTTCCCTGCCAATGGGAGTTTGCCCCTCAGGGATTCCAAAGGCATCTCAGATGTTCCCTCATGCCTCTGTGACCAGCTGTTTCTAGTTTCTTCCTTTTAAAATGGATCCTGCACTTATCACTTCCTCAAACTGAAAGTGACAAAGGTAGCACTTTTGCAAAGTGTCGGGGAATTCTGCAAAAGGCTGTAGAAAGAGAAAGTCTAAACTTTTGCCTCTTTCAGATTTATAACTTAGAGTCCAGCTAGCTGATCCACACAGAGGCCTTGTGAGGCAGGTTGCTGGTGAAGGAGTGAGGGAGGAGGTAATTTAGGATGGCTTAAAAGGTGTTTCTCATACTTAGGTTTTTCCAGTAATGTCAAATAATTTTTGCCTTACTGATTATTTTCCTTTAATCAATTCATTATTAAACCTACTCTTTTCATAAAAATAACATATTTTAAATTTGACATTGAAGTAATACATATATATACACATAATTTGGGTCCCAGCCTCTGCCAAAATACAGAGATAAAATAGCTATCACCCCAGAATTATATAGAAAATCAAACAGTTGCTCAAGAGTAAAAGCATAGATATTTTCAGGTATGCAAAGATTAAAGAAAGTTATGACTCATGTGTGTGCTTAAAGAACTACAAAATGATGAAATTCATCAAAAAGGAAAATGGACATGGAAGAGAGAATTAAGGTGCAAGAAGAAACCATGAACCAAGAAACTCATGAAATATGTAAGTAACTAACTGTGCAAAGTAAAATCTACCCATGTACACACAGACACTTTTTGGATTTAAATAAAATGATGGAAGTAAAATTTTTGGACATTAATAAGATTCGAGATGGGAATGGGGCAGTTACAATCATTTAAAACACACCAACTTTCTTTTCCTAGTTGGAAGATGTTGTTTAGTTGCTAAGTTATGTCTGACTCTTGCAACCACCAAGCTCATCTGTCCATGGGATTTCCCAGGCAAGAATACTGGACTGGGTTGCCATTTTCTTCTCCAGGGCATCTTCCTGATCCAGGGATCAAACCCATGTCTCTTGCATTGTAGGCAGATTCTTTACCACTGAGCCACCAGGGAAGCCCTATTTGGAAGATAGAAATATCCAATAAATTTGAGCTTTTTAGGGAAAATATAAGCTGCTGTTAAATATGTAAGTCACTATTAATAAGGGTGTTAAATATTTAAGCATTATTGGAGGTAAAGAGGGACATTGCATGTGAATAGTGTGCTCTATTCTTTACCCTTCCCATTGTCTTCCCATCAAAGGAGTCCTTACCCCTTGAATCAGAGTAGTTTGTGACATTCTTTGACCAAGAGAATGTTCTGGAAGTGACACTATGCCACCTTTGAGCACTGTCTTAAGAGGCCTTATGTGATTCTGGAAACCTGACAGTGCTCCATGATCAAAGAGGATTAACCTACGATGATGAGAGGCCTGTGCCACTTACTCCTGCTATCACTGCTGGTGAGTGCCTGAGTCTATCTCAGAGCAACCATCTCCTGATCAACCCACCATTCAACCGAGATGCATGAGCTCACCCATTTGAGATTAGCAGAGCCTGACCTAGACCAACAAAACTGCCCAGTTGACCCATATCTCGTGAGCAATGATAAATAATTATTCGTTTAAGCTATTGAATTTCTCTCCAGTTTGTTAAATAGCAAATGGATATATTGGGCTTCCCTGGTGGCTCAGGGGTATAGAATCTGCCCCCAGTGCAGGAGATGTGGGTTCAATCCCTGGGTTGGGGAGATCCTCTGGTGAAGCAAATGGCAGCCCACATCAGTATTCTTGCTGGGAAAATCCCTTGGACACAGGAGTCTGGTGGGCTACAGTCCATGGGGTCACAAAAGAGTCGAGTATGATTGAGCGATGAAGCATGCATGCAATGGATATACTATATATAATGATAGACTTAGTATGCAAAACACACATATACACACATTCTGTGGGTTGAGAGGAAATGGGCAACACAGTAGAAACATACATATAGTTGATGCAAGGCATTCCAAAATTTATATTCACATGTAAATTAAGACAAGATGCTCAGCCTTACCAGTAAACCACAGAGATGCAAATGAAACAACAAAATAAGATATCATTTTACACCCATAAGCTTGGCAGAATTTAAAATTTCTGAAAATACCAAGTGTTCCCAAATGTAGGAGGAAGCAAAAACTTTCATATACTGTTGAGGGGGTTATATGTGGCCACCTTGGAAAAGAGATTGGCAGCATCTAGAAAAACTGAACATGTGTAGACCCTAAAGAATGTGTTTTGCACATCCAGTTATAAGTATATCTCCTAATGAATGTTCATAGGTGTTTCCAAGGGAAGGCTATATAAGGGTATTCATCAAAGTAAAGTTTTTAAGAGCATGAATTTAGAACAATCTAGTAATACTTGCCCATCATTGGAAAAATGAATATAATCACTCACAACAGTTAGAAAAAATAAAATAGATCTGTTTGTTCCAATATGAATAAAAAATAAAATTTTTAATGTTGAGTAAAATAAAAAAGTTGCAGAGGAATTAATATAATGCATTATTTACATAAGTTAGAAAAACAAGTTATTTTATATTATTAATTCATCTTATAACAAATATGTCTACATAGACTGGGAAGTTCCATGTAAAAGTCATAACATAGGGTGCACTTGGGGAAGGAAGATAAATTAGAATAGAGAGGATGACATAGGGGTTTCAAATTTGTTTGTACATTTTTATGTATCTTTTTTTCTACAAAAGTAACTAAAACTGGAAGGAAGTATGATATCATTTGTTAATTTTGGATGCTTATTATAATATTTATTGTATTTTTATGTATTTTCAACATTTTAACTTGCAAAAAGAAATCCTTGCTTCACCCCCATCTGCCATATGCCTCACCACTAGTATTATCTGGTCTTAACCACTGAAATCATTGCATTTCTTGGAGAAAAACACAAACTGGGTGTGTTCATGAACCATGAATAAGCCACTGTATATTCATGTCTTTAAAATTATCCTGTGGGCTAATATTGTCTGATGGTCTTATCCTGACCAAAGAAGCCACAAGAAGGCAATTAAAGGATGTTTTAACAAGTAAATAGGTGCTATCTGGGCAAAAGAAAAAACTTCAAATTAGAATGATAATGATATACATTAGATCTGAAGAAGGGTGAAGCCATAGCTGCAGTTTTCTTGATCTGCTGCAGAGAAATGTCTCCCCTGGCAATGGTATCAAGCAAGTCAGACTAGAAGCTCTCCACTCTGCCTCTCCAAGTGCCAGGCAGAGGGAGGACTTTCAGAACATGGAAGCCATGTTGTAGCAGTCAGGGTTCAAGTGCACTTACATAGTCACTCCAGTGATTTTGATTACAAGGGGTTGGATGCAGGGAATTATTGCTTATAGAACTGTCATTGGTGCTGGAGGAGCCAGCTCTTGGCTGGGTATCCAGAGCCACCCCCAGAAAAATTCTGCAGAAGTGGCCAAATGAGAGAGCAATTATATCCAACTCCATCTGCAACCTGGGTGTCTTATTGGTGCCCCCAAAAGCAGAGCTGAAAAGAGTTCACTTGGAAGGTTATCCCAGAAAGCCAGGATGAAGGATAGAGGATAGGGAAACAGGGAAGGAAAGAGAGTCAATAGCATGTGAAATGATGGACAGGTTGTCACCATGGGCAACTGGGTATTCCTCTGGGGATTCTGGAAGGAACTGGTAGAATGCACCTCAGTAGGATCCCTCCAGAGACAATAAACTGGAGCATTTATACATGGCACCTGTTCCCTATTGCTTGAGGGTAGGACCCAGGACTGTTAACATCTTAGAAGTTGTGGGTTGCATTTCTAAAGGCTGAACAACCTTCCCATGACTTTGGAGAAAGTCCTGATGCAGAGAAACAGAGAGATGCCCTTGGGGTTCTTGAGATGGGCTGTGGGCAGCTTGTGCAGAACCATCTATCACAGCTGGGCTTAGGGACAAGCATGGGGCCCAAACAGTGTCTGCTGCCTTGGGGAATATGCTACTTTGGTAGTTCTTCCCAACAGTTGGTTTGATACTCACAGTACTGTGGTCTTGATGTGGGAATCAGTAAGATACTGCTGCTACTGTTGACTCAGAGCTCTGCCATCCCCTCTAGATCAACTCCAGCAAAATGACAGCTTGTCCCCTACTCCTTTCTTTCTGGTTAACTCAGTTATAAACTCATGTCCTGTGTGAGCAAAACCAGTAGGGGAGCTCTGAATTGCATCCAGAATTCTAGCTGCAAGGGAGTCGGGGAAATGGGGTTGTCAGCTCTTCCCCCTCTGAATCAACAGGATAGACCTTGGAAAGTGAGATGTTGAGCCAGCTGGAGTTACCTGTACCTGATCAGTGAAATTTCCCTTCTAGTCACCTTGCTTGGTGATTTTGTTCAGGCTGTTTCTTCCCTTGAAGCTGTCCTTGCCCACTCTCAGATGCTTCTCCTCTGCATTCAGCTCAGTGAAAGAGGGAGAAAGCATTAGCTTTCAAGGATGACATCAGTGACCTATTCATCACTCTCAGAGCCCCTCAATTTATCCTCTCAGCTCTTACCCCAGTTGCAATTGTACAATTATTTAAAAATACTGATTTAGTGTCTTGTCTCTGCTAGACCAGAGGTATATGAGGGCAGGAACCACATCCCTGCTTGTTTACTGTTGCTCTCAGCACCAAATATATTCATGCTAGATACATAGGGATTGGATACATAGTATTTGAATTTATTGTTGTTGTTGCTCAGTTGTGTCTGACTCTTTGCATATATGAATGGAAAAAATGAATATTAGGGGTTATGCTTCCTTTATCTGTACATGGATGCTTCATTTGTGTATAAGGAATAAAACAACCTACATTCAACACTGCTTTTGAAAATAAGGACAGGAAGAGAAGGGTCTGGTTTAAAGTGACTAAATTATTCCACTGAGGGAATGTGATATTTTTGGCTCCTGCTGTTAACTGAGGGCTGCTATTTCTAGTCCTGGACTGGAACAGACATTAGTGAGCCAGGCAGGCAGTCACAGGCAGCATTTGAAAAGAAAAGGCAGCATGATAATTTCCCATTCTGATCTGTCTGGGGACTCTAAAAGCAATACATTTTGTGATACAAAAAAAATTTTCAGGAAAGAAGGGATCTTCTTGCCTGTGAGATCTTACTGAAGGAAAATTTCAGAATAACTGGATATAAAGGAAAAAAAAAACGTGACCTTTGAAATTGGGATGTTTGTATGTTAAACTCTGGGATCCACTCTCGTTTTGACTCAGCTGACTTTCCGAATAGCTACAAGCCTTCTTAAATATTGAATTGGGGCCACTGTTATGTAATACTAGCCAACATTATTTGAGCTATTTCATGTTTCAGGAAATATTTTACATAAGTTTCTCTTCTGATCCTTGAAATAAAGCTATGTGATAGGAATTATTACTGTCCTCATTTTATAGAGAAGAATACTGAATCTTGGGAAGGTTAATATTCTGCGCAAGTTCAAATAGTTCACAAGTGAGGATGTCTAACTCCAGGCCTGAGTGACTCCAGAGCACATGCTCTTAACCACTGCTTGTGGGGAATAGAGCCTCAAGATGCAGAGACATCTGAGTGGGTACACACTTAGGGCTTTCCCAGTCTGTATAGTCAAAACTATGGTTTTTCCAGGAGTCATGTATGGATGTGAGAATTGGACCATAAAGAAGACTGAGCACTGAAGAACTGATGCTTTCAAATTTTGGAGAAGACTCTGGAGAGTCCCTTGAAGTGCAAGGAGATCAAACCATTTAGTCCTAAAGGAAATCAACCCTGAATATTTATTGGAAGAGCTCTTGCTGAACCTTCAATACTTTAGTCACCTGTTGAGAAGAGCCAGCTCGTTGGACAAGACCCTGATGTTGGGAAAGATTGATGGCAAAAGAAGAAGGAGGCTGCAGAGGTTGAGGTGGTTAGATAACATCATCAACTCAATGGACATGAATATGAGCAAAGTCCAGGAGATAGTGAAGGAGAGGGGAATCTGGCATGTTGTAGTCCATGGGATCACAAAGAGTTGGACAAGACTTAGTAACTGAACAACAACAACTTTCCTTACAGGTTGTGTGGCTAGAAATGACTGAGCCTCAGTTCCCTTAGCAGTAGAAAATAGATAACACCTTCTTTGCAAGGTGGTCTTGAGAACTGGAGACCATGAGTGAAGGGGTTTAATTTGTAGCATTGCCTCTTTGTGACGCTACTAGTTCAGACAGCAGAAGTGCCTGGAATCTGTGGGGGCAGGGGGAGGGGAGTTGTGGAAGAGGTTCTAGGCAGAGAAGTTCCACCTGTCTGCTGATTCTTAATAGGAAGGCTGTGAGCTTCTTACCTTTGTCATAAACTTTCTTCTCCAAAATGTGCAAAGAGGAGGTCATGACCTTGAGCATGGTGCTGCTTTCAACGTGCTGCCTGAGCCTTCATGAAAGGTGTTACACTCAAAAGTATTTGTATCTCATACCCGTGAAACCCTCACCATGGTTAAGATAATGAGCATATTCATCACCCCTAAAAGTTTCCATGCAGCTCTCTGTAATCCCTCCTTCCAACCCCTCCCTCTTGTCCCCAGGTAAGCACTAATATCCTTTTGGTCACTACAGATTAGTTTTTATATTCTAGAATTTTATATGGATGGAATAATATTTCGCCCCTTTTTTTGATTTAACATAAATGATTTTGAGATTCATCTATGTCATGGCTTGTATTAGTAGTTTATTCCCTGAATTGCTGATTACTATTTCTTTGTATGGATGTACCAAAGAGTTTTAATCCATTAACCTATTAATGGATTAATGGACCTTTGGGTTGTCTCCCAATTTTTTTTTTTTTTTTTGCTATTACACGTAAATCCGCCTAGAACACTGTGCATATCTTTTTATGGACATGCCTTAATTTCTTTTGGGTAAATAACCAGATGATCATATGGTAGGTACACATTTAACTTTTTAAGAAACTGTCAAGCTGTTTTCATCAGGAGTGTTTTAATGCTGTTCTCAATAAGTTTTGTACATTCCTTAAGTTGATTCTCAAGTGTATATTCTTCTTGGTCGCTTTTACCAAAAAATATGGGATTTTCTCTACCATTTTACATCATAACTGGTTATTGACTGTTCTCAGAAAGACTATTAATTTCTGTAGGTTACTTTTATAGCCTCCTACATTATTGTATTCTTGTTTGAGTTTATTTTTTATTTATTTTTAATTGGATGATAATTGCGTGACAATATTGTGTTGGTTTCTGCCATACATCAACATGAATCAGTCATAGGCATTCATGTATCCCCCTCCCTCTTGAACCTTCCTCCCACCTCCCATCCCATCTGTAGGTAGTCACAGCATACTGGGTTTGATCTCCCTGCATCACGCAGCAGAATCTTACAGTTTTATTTTTTATTTTAATTAATTTTATTGAACTATAATTGCTTTACAGAATATTATTGTTTTCTGTCAAACCTTGACATGAATCAGCCATAGATATACATATATCCCCTCCCTTTTGAATGTCCCTCCCATCTCCCACCCCACCCCACTCCTCTAGATTGGTACAGAGGCCCTGTTTGAGTTTCCTGAGCCATACAGCCAATTCCCATTGGCTCTCTATTTTACATATGGTAATGTAAGTGTCCATGTGACTCTTTCCATGCATCTCACCCTTGCTGCCCTTCTCCCCATGTCCGTAAGTCTATTCTTTATGTTTGTTTCTCCATTGCTGCCCTGTAAATAAGTTCTTCAGCACCATTTTTCTAGATTCCATATATATGCATTCAGTTCAGTTCAGTCACTCTGAACTCGTGTCTGACTCTTTGCGACCTCATGAATTGCAGCACACCAGGCCTCCCTGTCCATCACCAACTCCTGGAGTTCACTCAGATTCATGTCCATCGAGTCCGTGATGCCATCCAGCCACCTCATCCTCTGTCGTCCCCTTTTCCTCCTGCCCCCAATCCCTCCCAGCATCAGGGTTTTCCCATTGAGTCAACTCTTTGCATGAGGTGGCCAAAGTACTGGAGTTTCAGCTTCAGCATCATTCCCTCCAAAGAAATCCCAGGGTTGATCTCCCTCAGAATGGACTGGTTGGATTTCCTTGCAGTCCAAGGGACTCTCAAGAGTCTTCTCCAACTCTCACATCCATACATGACCACTGGAAAAACCATAGCCTTGACTAGACGGACCTTTGTTGGCAAAGTAATGTCTCTGCTTTTGAATATGCTATCTAGGTTGGTAATATCTTTTCCTCCAAGGAGTAAGCGTCTTTTAATTTCATGGCTGCAATTACCATCTGCAGTGATTTTGGAGCTCAAAAAAATAAAGTCTGACACTGTTTCCACTGTTTCCCCATCTATTTCCCATGAAGTGACGGGACCAGATGCTATGATCTTCATTTTCTGAATGTTGAGCTTTAAGCCAACTTTTTCACTCTCCTCTTTCCCTTTCATCAACAGGCTTTTTAGTTCCTCTTCATTTTCTGCCATAAGAGTGGTGTCATCTGCATATCTGAAGTTCTTGATATTTCTCCCAGCAATCTTGATTCCAGCTTGTGCTTCTTCCAGCCCAGCGTTTCTCATGATGTACTCTGCATAGAAGTTAAATAAACAGGGTGACAATATACAGCCTTGACATACTCCTTTTCCTATTTGGAACCAGTCTGTCGTTCCATGTCCAGTTCTAACTGTTGCTTCCTGACCTGCATATAGGTTTCTCAAGAGGCAGGTCAGGTGGTCTGGTATTCCCATCTCTCTCAGAATTTTCCACAGTTTATTGTGATTCACACAGTCAAAGGCTTTGGCATAGTCAATAAAGCAGAAATAGATGTTTTTCTGGAACTCTCTTCCTTTTCCCATGATCTAGCAGATGTTGGCAATTTGATCTCTAGTTCCTCTGCCTTTTCTAAAACCAGCTTGAACATCAGGGAGTTCACGGTTCACGTATTGCTGAAGCCTGGCTTGGAGAATTTTGAGCATTACTTTGCTACGTGTGAGATGAGTGCAATTGTGTGGTAGTTTGAGCATTCTTTGGCATTGCCTTTCTTTGGGACTGGAATGAAAACTGACCTTTTCCAGTCCCATGGCCACCGCTGAGTTTTCCAAATTTGCTGGCATATTGAGTGCAGTACTTTCACAGCATCATCTTTCAGGATTTGAAATAGCTCCACTAGAATTCCATCACCTCCACTAGCTTTGTTCGTAGTGATGCTTTCTAAGACCCACTTGACTTCACATTCCAGGATGTCTAGCTCTAGGTGAGTGATCACACCATCATGATTATCTGGGTCATAAAGATCTTTTTGTTCAGTTCTTCTGTGTATTCTTGCATTAGAATATAATATTTATCTTTGTCTGACTCACTTCACTCTGTATAATAGGTTCTAGGTTCATCCACCTCATCAGAACTCACTCAAATGCATTCCTTTTTCTGGCTGAGTAATATTCCATTGTGAATATGTACCAAAACTTTTTTATCCATTCATCTGTCAATGAACATCTAGGTTGCTTCCATGTTCTAGCTATTGTAAATAGTGCTGCATTGAACAGTGGGATACATGTATCTTTTTTCAATTTTGGTTTCCTCAGAGTAAATGCCTAGGAGTGGGATTGCTGGGTCATATGATGGTTTTTTCCTAGTTTTTAAAGGAATCTCCATACTGTTCTCCATAGTGGCTATGTCAATTTATATTCCCACCAACAGTGCAAGAGCATTCCCTTTTCTCCACATCCTCTCTAGCATTTTTTATGTGTAGAATTTTTGATGATGGCCATTCTGACCGTTGTGAGGTGATATCTCATTGTAGTTTTGATTTGCATTTCTCTAATAACTATGAGTGATGTTGAACATCTTTTCATGTTTGTTAGCCATCTGTATGTCTTCTTTGGAGAAATGACTGTTTAAGTCTTTTCCCCACTTTTTGATTGAGTTGTTTGTTTTTTGGCATTGAGTTGTATGACCTGCTTGTATATTTTGGAAATTAATACATTGTTGATTGTTTCATTTGCTATTATTTTCTCCCATTCTGAGGGTTGTCTTTTCACCTTGCTTATAGTTTCCTTTGCTGTGCAAAAACTTTTAAGTTTAATAAGGTCCCACTTGTTTACTTTTGTTTTTATTTCCATTACTCTAGAAGGTGGGTCATAGAGGATCTTGCTTTGATTCATGTCATTGAGTGTTCTGCCTGTTTTCCACTAAGAGTTTTATAGTTTCTGGTCTTACATTTAGATCTTTAATCCATTTCGAGTTTGTCTTTGTGTATAGTGTTAGAAAGTGTTCTAATTTTATTCTTTTACATGTAGCTGTCCAGTTTTCCTAGCACCGCTTATTGAAGAGACTGTCTTTGCCCTTTTGTATATTCTTGCCTTCTTTGTTGAAAATAAGGTACTCATAGGTGCATGGATTTCTTTCTGGGCTTCCTGTCTTGTTCCATTGGTCTATAGTTCTGGTTTTGTGCCAGTATCATACTGTCTGGATGACTGAAGCTTTGTAGTATAATCTGAAGTCAGGAAGCTTGATTCCTCCAGCTCCATTCTTTTTTCTTGACTGTTTTGGTTATTCGGGGTCTTTTTTGTTTCCATATGAGTTGTGAAATTTTCTTTTCTAGTTCTGTGAAAAAATGACATTGGTAATTTGATAGGGATCACCTTGAATTGTAGATTGCATTTGGTAATATAGTCATTTTCACAATAGTGATTCTTCCTACCTAGGAGCATGTAATATCTCTCCATCTGTTTATGTAGTCTTTGATTTCTTTCATTAGTGTCTTATAATTTTCTTGTACAGTTCTTTTGTCTCCTTAGGTAAGTTTATTCCTAGATATTTAATTCTTTTTGTTGCAGTGGTGAATGGGATTGATTCCTTAATTTCTCTTTTTGATTTCTCATTGTTAATATATATTATATATATAATATATATATATATATGATTTCTGTGTATTGATTTTGTATCCTGCAACTTTGATAAATTCACTGATTAGCTCTAGCAATTTTCTGATACTATAGTTAGTGTTTTCTATGTACAGTATCATGTCATCTGCAAGCAGTGAAAGCTTTACTTATTTTCCAATCTAGATTCCTTTTATTTCTTTTTCTTCTCTGATTGCTGTAACTAGGACTTCCAGAACTGTGTTGAATAATAGTGGGGAAAGTGGATACCCTTGTCTTGTTCCTGATTTTAGGTGGAATGCTTTCAGTTTTTCACCAGTGGTAGTGTTTGCTGTGGAGAAAGCAATGACACCCCACTCTGGTATTCTTGCCTGGGAAATCTCATGGATGGAGGAGCCTGGTAGGCTGCAGTCCATGGGTCGTGAAGAGTCGGACACGACTGAGCAACTTCACTTTCACTTTTCACTTTCATGTACTGGAGAAGGAAATGGCAACCCACTCCAGTGTTCTTGCCTGGAGAATCCCAGGGACGGAGGAGCCTGGTGGGCTACCGTCTATGGGGTCACACAGAGTCGGACATGACTGATGCGATGTAGCAGCAGCAGCAGCAGTGTTTGCTGTAGGCTTATCATATATGGCCTTTCGTATGTTGAGGTAGGTTCCTTCTATGCCCATTTTTTGGGAAGAGTTTTAATCATAAATGGATGCTAAATTTTGTCAAAGGCTTTTTCTGCATCTATTGAGATGATCATATGGTTTTTATCTTTCAATTTGTTAATATGGTGTATCCATTGGTAGATTTGTGTATATTAAAGAATCCTTGGATTCCTAGAATAAACCCAGCTTGATCATGGTGTATGAGCTTTTTGATGTGTTGCTGAATTCTGTTTGCTAAAATTTTGTTGAGGATTTTTACATCTATGTTCATTAGTGATATTGGCCTTTAGTTTTCTTTTTTTGTGTTGTCTTTATCTGGTTTTGGTATCGGGGTAACGGTGGCCTTGTAGAATGAGTTTGGAAGTGTTCCTTCCTCTGCAATTTTTTGAAAGAGTTTTAGAATGATAGGCATTAACTCTTCTGTAAATGTTTGATAGAATTCTCCTGTGAAGCCATCTGGTCCTGGGCTTTTGTTTTTTGGGAGATTTTTGATCACGGCTTCAATTTCATTGCTTGTAACTGGGTTGTTCATAATTTCTATTTCTTCCTGGCTCAGTCTTGGAAGATTGAACTTTTCTAGGAATCTGTCCATTTCTTCCAGGTTATCCATTTTATTGCCATGTAGTTGTTCATAATAGTCTCTTATAATCCTTTGTATTTCTGCATTGTCTATTGTAACCTCTCCTTTTTTATTTCTAATTTTGTTGATTTGATTCTTCTCTTTTTTTTTCTTGATGAGTCTGGCTGAAGGCTTGTCAATTTTGTTTATCTTCTCAAAGAACCAGCTTTTAGTTTTATTGATTTTTACTATTGTTTCTTTCATTTCTTTTCCATTTATTTCTGCTTGGTGTTTTATGATTTCTTTCCTTCCACTAATTTTGTTTGTTTGTTTGATTTTCTTTTTCCAGTTGTTTTAGGTGAAAAGTGAAGTTACCTATTTGATGTTTTTCCTTGTTTCCTGAGGTAGGATTGTATTGCTATAAATTTCCCTCTTAGAACTGCTTTTGCTGCATCCCATAGGTTTTGGGTTGTCACGTTTGTTTCTAGAAATTTTTTTATTTCCCTTTTGATTTCTTCAGTAACCTGTTGGTTATTTAGAAATGTGTTGTTTAATCTCTATGTGTTTGTGTTTCTTACAGTTTTTTTTCCTTATATTGATATCTAGTTTCAAAGCATTGTTGTCAGAGAAGATGCTTGATATTATTGCAATTTTCTTAAATTTACTGAGGTTTTATTTGTGACCCAAGACGTGGTCTATACCAGAGAATGTTCCATGTGCACTTGAGAAGAGGGTGTATTCTTCTGCATTTGGATGGGATGTCCTGAAGTTATCAATGAGATCCATGTCATCTAATGCATCATTAAGACTTGTGTTTCCTTTTTAATTTTCTGTTTTGATAATCTGTCCATTGGTGTGAGTGGAGTGTTAAAGTTTCCTACTATTATTGTGTTACTGTCAATTTATCCTTTTATGTCTGTTTGTGTTTGTCTTACCTATTGAGGTGCTCCTATGTGGGTCGCATAGATATTTACAATTGCTATGTCTTCCTCTTGGATTGATCCCTTGATCATTATGTAGTATCTTTCCTTATCTCTTGTAATCTTCTTTATTTTAAAGTCTATTTTGTTCAATATAAGGATTGCTACTCCAGCTTTCTTTTGCTTCCCATTTCCATGGAATATATTTTTACATTCTCTCACTTCCAGTCTATAAGTGTCTTTAGGTCTGAAGTGGGTTTCTTGTAGACAGCATATATATGGGTCTTGTTTTTGTATCCATTCAGCCAGTCTATATCTTTTGGTTGCAGCATTTAATCCATTTACATTTAAAGTAATTATTGATATATAGGTTCCTATTGCCATTTTCTAAGTTGTTTGGTGTTGGTTTTGTAGATCTTTTTTCTTCTTTTGTATTTCTTGACTATATAAGTCCCTTTAACATTTGTTGTAAAGCTAGTTTGGTGGTACTGAATTCTCTTAACGTTTGCTTATCTGAAAAGCTTTTTATTTCTCCATCAGTTTTGAATGAGATCCTTGCCGGGTATTGTAATCTTGGTTGTAGATTTTCCCTTTTTAGTACTTTAAATATATCCTGCCATACCCTCTGGTCTGCAGTTTCTGCTGAAAGATGAGCTGTTGAGCTTGTGGAGTTTTCCTTGTATGTTACTTGTTGTTTTCCCTTGCTGCTTTCAATATTTTTTATTTGTGTTTAGCCTTTATTAGTTTTATTAGTATGTTTCTTGGTGAGTTTCTCCTTGGACTTATTCTGTATGGGACTGTTTGTGCCTCTTGGACTTGATTGACTATTTCCTTTTCCATGTTGGGGAAATGTTCAACTATAATCCCTTCGAAAATTTTCTCATACCCTTTCTTTTTCTCTTCTGGGACCCCTATAATTTGAATGTTGGTGTGTTTGATATTGTCTCAGTGGTCTCTGAGTCTATCACCAGTTCTTTTCATTCTTTTTACTTTATTCTGCTCTTCAGAAGTTATTTCCGTCATTTTATCTTCCAGCTCACTGATTTATTCTTCTGCTTTGGATAGTCTGCTATTAATTCCTTCTAGAGTATTTTTAATTTCAGTAATTGTGTTGTTTTGTCTCTGTATGTTTATTCTTTAATTCTTCTAGGTCTTTGTTGATTGATTCTTGCAGTTTCTCCATTTCATTTTCAAGGTTTTTGATCATTTTTACTATCATTATTCTGAATTCTTTTTCAGGTAGTTTGCCTATTTACTATTCATTTATTTGGACTTCTGTGTTTCTGGTTTGTTCCTTCATTTGTGTAGTATTTCTCTGCCTTTTTATTATTTTTTTTTAACTTATTGTGTTTGAGGTCTCCTTTTCCCAGGCTTCAAGGTTGAATTCTTTGTTCCTTTTGGTTTCTGCCCTCCTAAGTTTGGTCTAGTGGTTTGTGTAAGCTATGTATAGGGTGAGATTTGTGCTGAGTTTTTTTTTGCTTATTTTTCCTCTGATGGGCAAGACTGAGTGAGGTGGTAGTCCTGTCTGCTGATGATTGGGTTTGTACTTTTGTTTTGTTTGTTGTTTAGATGAGATGTCCTGCACAGGGTGCTACTGGTGGTTGGGTGATGCAGGGTCTTGTATTCAAGTGGTTTCCTTTGTGTGAGTTCCCACTATTTGACCCTCCCTAGGGTTAGTTCTCTGGTATTGTGGGGTCTTTGAGTCAGTGCTCCCCCTCCAAGGCTCCAGGTTTGATCTCTGGTCAGGAATGAAGACTCCACAAGTGTTTTGTTATGGCATTACATGAGATCAAAACAAATATCCAAAAATGAAAAACCAAAGATGACCCCCAGACAAATGGCAGTTACAACATCAGGCAAATAATAATTAAAATGGAATTTACACACATGTGCATACACCCATGAACAAAAACAGTCCAACAGAAATAAAGTACAGTAGACTGGCCTGGTGAACAAAGGAAATAAAAAAGTATATTTACCAGTTAAGAACACAACTAACTAAAGCACAAACTGGAAAACAAAACTAAAGCAAGGTGCCAAGTGGGGAATAAAGCAGTGAAAGTAAAACTTAAAAAAAGTTGAGAGAAAAGGAAAGAAAGAAAGAACAGATATGCAAAGTTAAGTAGAGGTAGATGAAGAAGATCTATATACATTAAAGTTTAAGTGCAAGGTGAAAGAGCAGCTCAGTTCAGTCACTCAGTCGTGTCCAACTCTTTGCAACCCCATGGACTGCAGCACACCAGGCTTCCCTGTCCATCACCAGCTCCCGGAGTTTACTCAAACTCATGTCCATTGAGTCAGTGATGCCATCCAACCATCTCACCCACTGTCATCCCCTTCTCCTCCTGCTTTCAACCTTTCCCAGCATCAGGGTCCAGTGAGTCAGCTCTTCACATGAGGTGGCCAAAGTATTGGAGTTTCAGCTTCAGCATCAGTCCTTCCAATGAATATTCAGGACTGATTTCCTTTAGGATGGACTGTTTAATCTCCTTGCAGTCCAAGGGACTCTCAAGAGTCTTCTCCAACAACACAGTTCAAAACATCAATTCTTTGGTGCTCAGCTTTCTTTATAGTCCAACTCTCACATCCATACATCACTACTGGAAAAACTATAGCTTTGACTAGATGGACTTTTGTTGGCAAAGTGATATCTCTGCTTTTTAGTATGCTGTCTAGGCTGGTTGTAGCTTTTCTTCCAAGGAGCAAGTGTCTTTTAAGTTCATGGCTGCAGTCACCATCTAAGTAATTTTGGAGCATCCCCAAAATAAAGTCTGTCACTGTTTTTATTAGTTCCCCATCTACTTGCCATGAAGTGATGGGACCAGATGCCATGATCTTTGTTTTCCAAATGTTGAATTTGAAGCCAACTTTTTCATTCTCTTTCACTTTCATCAAGAGGCTCTTTAGTTCTTCACTTTCTGCCATAAGAGTGGTGTTATCTGCATTTATGAAGTTATTGATATTTCTCCCGGCAATCTTTATTCCAGCTTGTGCTTCATCCAGCCCAGCATTTCACATGATGGACTCTGCATATAAGTTAAATATGCTGGGTGACAATATACAGCCTTGATGTGCTCTTTTCCTGAGTTAGAACCAGTCTGTTGTTTCATGTCTAGTTCTAATTGTTGCTTCTTGACCTGTATAGAGATTTCTCAGGAGGCATGTCAGGTGGTCTAGTATTCCCATCTCTTGAAGAATTTTCCAGAATTTGTTGTAATCTACACAGTCAAAGGCTTTGGCGTAGTCAATAAAGCAGAAGTAGATGTTTTTCTGGAACTCTTGCTTTTTTGACGATCCAGTGGATGTTGGCAACTTCATTTCTGGTTCTCTGCATTTTCTAAAACCAGCTTGAACATCTGGAAGTTTGCAGTTCATGTACTGTTGAAGCCTGGCTTGGAGAATTTTGAGCATTACTTTGCTAGCGTGTGAGGTGAGTGCAATCTGAGTGCAATGACAGTAGGAATGAGTGCAACAGTAGGAAAGGCAAATAGAGGAATAAATGTAGAGAAATATGATAGGTTTTAAAAATTAAAATTATAAAAAAGAGAAAAGAAAAAAACAGAAAAAGAAGGAAAAAGTAAAAAAAAAAAAAAAAGGAAAACTTTACAGAACTGCAAAGGCCTAACGTAGAGACAGAGGTTTATAACAACAATAAAAAGTGTGACTGAATATACACATATACATATACACCCATAAGCAAAATCAAAACAGTCAAACAAAAATAACATATGATAGACTGATTCGGCAAACAAAGATAACCAAAATTATATCTACCAGAAGAAGGCTAACTAAAACACAAACTGGAAATCAAAATTAAAGCAAGGTGCCAATTGGGGAATAAAGCAATGAAAATAAAACTAACAAATATGTTCAGAGGAAAGAAAAGAAAGAAAAAAAGAAAGAATCAATATGAAAATTTAAATAGAGGTAGATAAAGAAGATTTATATACATTAAAAATTAACTGCAAGGGGAGAAGAACAGTAGGAGAAGCAAACAAAGGAATAAATGTAGAAAAATAATAATAGGTTTTAAAAAATAAAATAAAATAAAAAACAAAAAGGAAAACATAGAACAGCAAAAGCCCAACATAGAGGCAGAGCTTTATAACAACAATAAAAAATGTGACTGAGAAAAAAAAAAGCTCAACACCTTAACTAGATTTCATAGTGCCAATAAAATCAACAACTACAAAAGAGGGGAGGAAAAAAGGGGAAAAAAATCCAAAACAATCTACAGAGCAAGTCAAAACATAAGAATAGTAAATGTTTTTCTTGAGTCACTGCTGTCAGAGTCCTTTCCCTCACTGGGAATCACAGTCCACCTCACCTCTCTAGGATGCCCTCCAACACTGTGCTGATCTCTGGACCTGCTGTGGGGGCAGCTCAGATTCTAATCTGGTCCTCCTCCTCTGTGTTCTCGCCTCCAGTGTCCACAGCTATTAGAACTAGTGCGTCTTCTTTTGTGGGAGCTCTCAAAGACCTTTTATATATTCCATAGACACAGAGTCTGCCTAGTTGATTGTGTGGCTTTAATCTGCAGTTTGTGCAGCTGGTGGGAAGGTTTTGGGTCTCCATCTTTAGCCACAATGCCTCTAGGTTTCAATTGTGTTTTTATTTCCACCTCCGCCTGTGGGTTGTCCACTGGGGTTTGCTCCTGAGGCTGCCCTGGAGGACTTGGGTCTGCCCCTGTGAGGGCCAGGTGTGGAGGCGGTGCAGGTGCTTGGGTTGCAGGGTTTCTCAGGGGAGTTGGCAGCTAGGACAGCAGGAAATATAGTGCTTTAGAAGGTATGGCAACCAGTATTGGCCAATATGCTCCAGTATGCTTGGCTGGAGACCTCCCCTCCCTGACGGAGAAGCCTGGCAGGCCACAGTCCACAGGGCTGCAAATAGTCGGACACTACTGAATCGACCCTGTGTGCTTAGATGCAAGGATTTTTTGCCTGTGGCAGCTCTGTCCCAGTGAGAGTTGAGCGTGAAGGTGGTGCAAGCTTGGCTTGCGGGGACCCTGGTGGTGCCAAGCATGCAGGGACTCGGACTGCCTCTGCCACAGGAGTTATGGTCCTATCAGAGTCTTTTTTCCAGCCTCTGGTGATCAGAAGGCCTCTTTGGCCAGTCTTTCCATAGCCCCGCCCATTTAGGCACTTAGAGGGCTCTATTGCCTGGGAGCCTTCCCTGTTGTTCAGTGAGTTAGGCACTTAAAAGGGCACCCTAGGTGGGGTCCTGCTCTGTAGTTCAGTGTGTCAGGCATTTGATGGGCCAGGCTCTCTATTGTTCAGCTGCAGATGTTGGCAGTGTGGGGAGAGAGAGAGCCCCTACGCATAACTCAGCAGTATCGCCTTGCTTCCACGGCTGCCCAGCTTTCCTCCACAGGCATTTCCCACCACAGTCTCCTCCCTCACATCCTCTCAATCCATCTCACCACAGTTAACAGCAGCCCCTTGCCCTGGGATTGCTCCACAATCCCCAAACTCCAGCTCCCAGCCGCTGCACCTTCCAGGGGACCTATGTCCCTGTCCAGGGTATGTATGGCTGAGGCAAGGACTGTCTGATTCTCATTCCATTTAGGCTGTCACAGATCAGCTGTTTCATTCTCGACCTTAAATGTTTCTCCTCTAACTCAGACAATTGACCCGATGAGGGGATTGGTCCCCTGCTTCATTTCCCCCACCAGCCGAGGGCAGGTCTAGTCCTACGAACACTCCTGTTTTCCCCCTGGTTCCTTCCTCCTACCGAGTTTTGCATGGGTCTATGTATTCTCCCCCTCTGGTCAGGCACTCCTGTCCACTCTCAGCTGGTGTTCTACATGCACTTCTGTGCCTGAAGGTGTATTCCTGATGTATCCGTGGAGAGAGATGTACTCCACGTCCACCTACTCCTCCACCATCTTGTTCTCGAGTTTATTTTTTAATTGGTTTATATTACTTGAAAATAGAGGCAACTTATTCTTTGTAACTTTGCATAGCTTTAGTTGATTTTTCTTATCAAATTGCATTGGCTATTACTTCCAGCACAATGTTGAAAGCAGAGGAGATAGTGAACATGTTTTCCTTGTTCTTGATCTTAGTGGAAAAGTCCCTAGTGTCTTCCCACTAACGAAGATGTTGTTAAGAAAGTATTCAGCAATGCTTATTTTCTTAAATGGTTAAGTTGGAAATGCATATTGAAATTTGATACTTTTCAGCATCTCTGGAGATAATCACATTTTTCCTTTGATCTATTAATTTTTTGGATTATATTAATATAATTCCTATGATGAAATCAGCTGCATTCCTGGCATAAATGCCATTTGATCATTTGCCTTCATTTATGAAGAATTTTTTTTTTTGGGGGGGAAGAAATGGGACTGGATATGAGATTTTTGATTGGTTGTTATTTTATTTCAGCACTTTAGAAATTTTATTCCAAAACTCAGTTAGCAAACATTGCTATTCCTTTGAATGTAAGGCATCTTCTTTATCTGGATGCTTTTACGATTTTTTTCTTTTCCCTTGATTTTTAGCAGTTTTACTACAATATGCATAGATATTGCTTTATTCTGCAACTTGGTATCTTCCAATAGTTTTAGGAATTGAGAGTACCTCTTCAAATATTTGTTTTGCTTTTTCTCTCCCTCCTCTATTTTGGAATTTGGTTACACAATATATTCGATGTTTCAATATGTCCCAAATGTCTCTTATGATTTTTTCTGTATTTTCCACTATCACTTTTTTCATGTGTGTTTAATTTAAATATTTTTAGTGACTCTGAGTCACAAATCTGCAATTTAGCTGTTTCTAATCTGCTATTAAAGCCACTTGCTGTATTCTCAATTTTATTTCACTCTTTGAAACATTTCTAGAATTGCTGTTTGATGGTTTTAAAAAGGGATTTCAATTTTCTGATGATCTTTTCTACCTTTCCATCTACTCCCTAGAATCAGTTCAGTTCAGTTCAGTCATTCAGTTGTGTCTGACTCTTTGCAGCCCCATGGACTGCAGCATGCCAGGCTTCCCTGTCCATCACCAACTTCTGGAGCCTGCTTAAACTCCCTAGAAAAGATAACTTTAATCTTGATGATAGTCAAGTATACACCTGATAACCTAAATATGTGGATAATCTGGAGATTCACTTATGTCATTTTTTTCTGGCTCTTGGCTTTTGTTCATTTTTTTCTCTTTTCTGGCATACCAATACATTTTTATTGAATATCAAATATTGTATATAAAAATGTAGAGGCTCTTGGTGAAGTGGTCCTTCTCCAGATAGGACTGAATTTTCTTTTGGCAGATGAGAATGACCACATTATCCTATTCTATGTAAGACTGGGTTTTGGGCTGTTAGAGCTGATCTATTTTGGATTTGTTCTTTAATTTTAATTGAAATAGAATTGACATACAATATTATGTTAGTTTCAGGTGTATGACATAATGATTTGACATTTACATAATTATTAAATGATCATGGTAGTTCAGTAAACCAAAGTTATTACAATATTATTTACCATATGTCTTATGCTGTATGTTGTGTACCTGTGACTTATTTATTATATAACTAGATGTTCATAGCTCTTAATTTCCAGCATCTGTTTCACCAACCCCAACCCCCTCCCTCTGGCAACCACCCATTTATTCTCTGTACCTATGAGTCTGTTTTTGGTTTATTTTTATCCCTCATATAAGTGAGAACATGCCTTGTTTTCTCTGACTTATTTCACTTAGCATAATACCCTCTAGATCCATCCATGTTGTTAGCAATAGGAAGATTTTTAAATGGTTGAGTAATATTCTATTTGAATGTATATACTAGGGACTTCCCTGGTGGTCCAGTGGTTAAGAGTCTGCCTTCTAATGCAGAGGATGTCAATTCAATCCCTGGTCTGGGAACTAAGCTACCACATGCCATGGGGCAACTAAGCCCACAAGCTGCAACTAAGACCCAATGCCTTGAAGAAGGATAAAGTTGGATAAAGAAGAATAAAGTTGGATAAAGAAGAATAAAGTTGGATAAAGAAGATATATGCTACATCTTCTTATCCATCTGTCTATTGATGGATACTTAAGTTGCTTCTGCTTCTTGGCTAACTAATGCTGCAATGAACATTGGAGTACATATATCTTTTTGAATTTGTGTTTTTGTTTTCTTTGGGTAAATACCCAGCAGGGAAATTGCTGGATCATATGGCAGTTCTATTTCTAAATTTTTGAGGAATCTCCGTACCATTTACTGCACCAAATTACTATCATTGTAAACTTTACTATGCATTGTAAACTCTAAAGTTCTCTCTATTAATTACCACTACTGTTAGGCAGTGCATACGAAAGGTGTGGTGAGGAGGACTTCCTTTTCTCCACATCCTCACCAACAACTTATCTCTTGTCTTCTTGAAGTCAGCCATTCTGACAGGTGTGAGGCGATATCTCCTTGTGTTGTGTTTTGCACTTCTCTGATAATTAGTGATGTTGAGCATCTTGTCATGTGAATTGCTTTGTTTTCACGGGAGTCACTTTGACTTTTGAATCAATTGCATTGTAAACTCTAAAGTTCTCTCTCCTAATTACTGCTACCGTTAGGCAGTGAATACGAAAGGTGTCACAGTCAAAACTACCGACTCTTGGTGCCTTTGAACTCCCCGCACCATTGCTCTGTGAAGCCCTGTTCATAGCGCCTGTCATGACACTTCACCACAGTAGATGCTCAGAAAGGCTTGATCAACCAGTCCAAGAGGATGCAGACGGAAGTGAAGTTCAGAAGTTCTTTTTCAGTTATCTTGGGGTGTCACTTTTTTTCCTTTTTCTGAAATTGTCTCACATCTGAAAACATCTGTCAGAGCACCAGGACGAGGCCTTTTGGTTTTTAATTGCATGTGTCTAAGCAGAGAGGTAAGGAGGGGGAAGAAATGGCAGAAGCTATTGTATGGTCAGAGCAGCACATTTGTAGGCCTGAAAACTTGATTCTCTCAGTTCATCCAGGTGGAACTGGTCACAGGGCCTGCCCCATGCCTGAACTGCCAGGAGTTTGACAAATGGACCAACATGCCAAATTAATAATTTCCTCCATGACATTTATATGACTTGAGCACTGGAACAATGAGCATTCACAGAACACTTCCTCCTGGGAGAAATGTCACCTCAAGAGTCTAAACCACAGATAAGAAGGGTGTGTTGGGAGCACAGAATTGCACATAGAGAGGTTCTTTATCAAAGCTATGTGTACTGGGGCATTGGAAAAAGTGTGTCCCTTCCTGATTTAGGGATATTAAATTTGTTTTTATTGGAGTATAATTGCTTTACAATGTTGTATTAATTTCTGGTGTACAACAAACTGAATCAGCTTTAGGTATCCATGTGTCTCCTCCCTCTTGAGCCCCCACCACCCCTCTAGGTCATCACAGAGCACTGAGCTGAGCTCCCCATGCTGAGCAGCAGCCCCCCACTGCCTGTCTCTGTCACACTCTCTAGTGTATACGTGTCAGTGCTGCTCTGCCAGTTTCTCCCAGCCTCCTTCCCCCAACACTGTGTCCACAAGTCCATTCTCTGCATCTGTGTCGCTGTTCCTCCCCTGCAAACACCAATCTCAATGGCCGTCATCAGAAAATCTACCAACAATGAATGCTGGAGAGAGTGTGGAGAAATGGGAATCCTCTTGCACTGTTAGTGGAAATGCAAACTGATACAGCCATTATGGAGAACAGTATGGAGGCTCCTAAAAAGCTGAAAATAGAGCTACCATATCACCCAGCAATCCCACTGCTGGACATATACTCTAAAAAAACCACAATGCAAAAAGACATGTGTACCCCAGCGTTCACCGCAGCACTGTTTACGATAACCAGGACATGGAAGCAGCCTGAAGGTCCACTGATAGATGAATAAAGAAGACGCGGTACACATATACAGTGGAAGACTACTCAGCCATAAGAGGAACAAAATTGGGTCATTTGTAGTTATGTGGATGGACCAAAGTTCTGTCATACAGAGTGTAGTAAGTCAGAGAAAAACAAATATCATATATTAACACTTCCCTGGTGGCTCAGACGGTAAAGCGTCTGTCTACAATGCGAGAGACCTGGGTTTGATCCCTGGGTGGGAAAGATCCCCTGGAGAAGGAACCGGCAACTCACTCCAGTACTATTGCCTAGAAAATCCCATGGACAGAGGAACCTGGTAGGCTATAGTCCATGGGGTCGCAAAGAGTCGGACACGACTGAGCGACTCCACTTTCCACTTTCCATGGCATCTAGGGACATTTTTTGTTCATTTATTTATTCATTTTATGTCTCTTGAGCCTGCCCTGTGTTAGGCACTGGGAATACCAGAACGAATATATTTCCATCTCTGTTCTTAAGAGGATTTCAGTTCAGTGGAGGAGAGTGATAAAGAGAAAAGTAATGGCAACCCACTCCAGTACTTTTGCCTGAAAAATCCCATGGACGGAGGAGCCTGGTAGGCTGCAGTCCATGGGGTCGCACAGAGTCGGACACAACTGAAGCGACTTAGCAGCAGCAGCAGCACATGGTGATTTGGACAATTTCCTCCAATAGCTGTGCAGGTTCCTGACTGTATCAGTTATCTAGTGATGGATAACAAACCGTCCCGAACTTTGTGACTTCAAGTAGCCACAGATGCCTGCTGCTCCTGAGCCTGTGCTTCAGGCTGCTTAGTTCTGGTTTCAGCAGCCTCCCTCATCTAGCCTGCAAGCAGCTCCAGGTCGCTAGGCGGCTCTGCTTGGGAGCTTGGCTGGTGTTCCCCGGTTTTCCTGGAGGATGGTCTTCCATGCTCCAGCAGGCTGGCCTGGGCTTGCTCACACAGCAGGGAGAGCAGTGCTGTGCAAGGGCTCTTGGGGCTCTGGACTCAGGACTGATGGCCCATCGCTCCCACCACATTCCACTGGCCCAAGCGTCACGAGGCTGGTCCAGGTAAAAAGCGCGATGAAACAGACCCCCTTTCCTTTGATGGAAAGAGCCGTAAAGTGGTGCCGGAAAGTGCCCAGATCCAGGGAGGAGTGAAGAACGGTGGTGGCTATTTTTGCCATCAGCTGCAATGACTCACGCAGACGTATGTGGTTGAATTGGCTGGCTATGTAGGGAACCTGGGGCAGGAAGAAAAGTTAGATAATTGAAAAAAAAATTCAAGTTATACAACACCTCATTAAATAAAGGTTAATTTGCTGAAAGTGGTATCATGTTTCTCCTGCAGTGAAAATTTCTCTCTAAATCCCTGAGACTGAACTCAGCTCGATGCTCTGTGATGACCTAGAGGGTGGGATGGGGAAGGTGGGAAGGAGGTCCAAGAGGGAGGGGATACATGTACACAGACTGCTGATTCTCGTTGTTGTACAGCAGAAACCAACACGACGTTGTAAAACAATTATCCTCGAATTAAAAAAATCTCTGGGACCAATCAGAGAACGGTGGTGAGAGACATGCAGCCAGGTTTCACCCACGCAAACTGGCCTGATGGTCTTTACAGGACGCCTGTGATGAGAGTGTGAGCCTCCAGGACACAGGTGCTCATTGAAGCCTGGGGACTAGTGCAGGCAGGCGGGGAGATGAGAAATTTTTTTTAAAAAACAGTCAGAAAGTTAGGACAGCAGAGCAAGAGAGGACCCAGAGATTCAAACTCAGAGTTGGAAGATAGATAACAAAATAAGATGACATTTGAATAGATGGAAGCTTGGATTCTTGTAAATACCAAGCGACTACCATACTATTTATACTATATGTGGCTTGTGCCATTTTGCTGTGCTGGGACACCTGCTAAGGTTCCAATGGGATCCTAGATAATAACTTGGTATCTCAGGACTTTTAAAAATCATGCGTGGTTTGTCGTGTCCGACTCTTTTCTACCCAAGGACTGTAGCCCGCCAGGCTCCTCTAGGCAAGACTATTAGAGTGGATAGCCATTTCCTTCTCCAAGGGATCTTCCCAATCCAAGGACTGAACCTGGGTTTCCTGCAGTGCAGGCAGATTCTTTACCATCTGAGCTTCCAGGGGAATCCCATTTTAAAAGGCACATTAAGTTCTCAATAGAATGCCTGATCCATAGAAGGGTCTCAACAAATGATTGCCATTATGCTAGTATTACTGTTTTTAGTGTAGCTACAGTTTTGCAGATTGGAGGTCTGGGGGTCTCATCCCTCTCTGTACCGAGATGCTCCATCCCTGTGAATTCTATTGTCAGTCAGGTGAGTGGGAACCCAGCTTGAGGAAACAGCTGGGAGGGGGTGGAACGAGGGGGCGCAGTGAGAGCACAATCTGTATCCTTTCTAAAAACAGCTCTCATGGGAGAAAATTACTAATCACTGCCATTCTTCTGCATCTGGTGTTAATTCTTCCAGGTAAAGGACACTATAAATGGAGTGTTAAGTTCTTAATTTAGAGTGTTTTGGTGGGGAGTGGGGGGGTTTGCAGTTATTCATTTTATTAGTCACTGTTCAAGGCTTTGAAAAGAGCAGAAGTTTTGATGTTGAAGGAAATATCTCACTTGCATCATGGGGCTTTTCTTTTGAATACCCTGCGTTGGATTTGGAAACAGGTGGGTCGTTGCGGGTGTTAGAGGTGTTTGGTGTGCTCTCACAGGGAGAGGATTGAAAGTCAGTAACAAAGATGAACTTCATATTGCATGGACTATTGCAGTAGACTTCTGATCGGCCTGCTATTTCCACTTTATTCTCCTCCAAGCCTTTTTCTATATGGTAGCCAAAGTGGTTTTCTTAAAATCAGATGTTGAAGGACCTACTGGATAGCACAGGGAACTCTGCTTAATGTTAGGGGCAGCACGGATGGGAGTGGGGTTTGGGGGAGAGTGGTTACGTGTATATGTATGGCTGAGTCCCTTTGCTGTTCATCTGAATCTATCACAACATTGTTAATCAGCTATATGCCAATATGGGCTTCCCAGGTGGCACCGTGATGAAGAATCCACCTGTCGATGGAGACTCGGGTTCGATCACCGGTTCAGGAAGATACCCTGGAGAAGGAAATGGCAACCCACTCCAGTGTTCTTGCCTGGAGAATCCTATGGACAGAGGAGCCTGGTGGGCTACAGTCCCTGGGGATGCAAAGAGTTGGACATGACTGAGTCACTAACAACCTGAACCTGATGTGTATGCATGGGTGGCTCACTTTGCTCTGCAGTAGAAACTAACACAACATTGTAAAGCAGCTACAATCTGACAAAAAAAGCTTTTAGAAAGAAGTTACTGCTTTTAAAATGGTGATTAGGGAAAACCTCTGTAAGAAGATGATTGAAGCTGAGACCCAAAGGATAAGAAATAACCAGTTATGAGAGGGGGCATTGCTGGTGCAGAAGCAAGCTGGAAGGAGACCAATATGACTGGAGCTTAGCCAACAAAGAGGAGACGAGAGATGATTTGAAGATGTGAGTTCAAGACTATGGTCTGAAATCCTAAGCAAGGAATGAGATTTCACCCAGTGTAATGGAAATCTGCTTTTGCTGATCGCCTCTCTTTTGATTGCCTTCCCATTTAGATCACCACAGAGCATTGAGCAGAATTCCCTGTGCTATATAGCAGGATATCTATTAGCTATCTATTTTATACATAGCATCAATAGCATATGTATGTTAATTCAAATCTCCCAATTCATCCCACCCACTTTCCCCTTGGTACCCATAAAAAGCAGAATCTTCTTAAGACAGAAAAACTTTTGATGTATAGCAGAAATCAATACCATATCATAAAGCAATTATCCTCCAATTAAAAATAATTAAAAAAAAAGAAAATCATTGACAAAACTTTGCCCCTTTCAATTAGTGACTAATTAAATGGCTACGGTTAGTGATTAATTAGTGACTAATAACATGAGTAATCCCATCCCCCCCAAACACTTTACATTTCACCAGCCAGTAGTTTCTTTCTCATAGACAGTAGTGATGTTAGTAAATAATTTTTGTTTGTTAAATTGCATAGTGCCTCTCTATTCCACTGCCTTGTGGCCTGAACTTCCTGTCATGAGCATGAACTTCCTGCCAGACCCACTAGTCACACAGCTGAGTAAGACCAGGAAAAATCATCCCAAAGTGAGAGTGAGGTCAGGTTTGAGCAGGTCCAGGGGGCAGAAGTATGTTACATAAAGTATGTGTGATCCCCCCTGATGCTGTAAACTGGGACCCTGGTCCATGTGGATGCCATGCAGGATTTTATGTTAGGGAATCAATTACTTTGTAAGCTCTCAGATGCTGTCCTACATCTAATGGGTGAGAAAGACACAGATCCAGAGAGATGGGATTCTATCATGAGCACCAGCATTGTACTTGGCAGAAAGTAAGCACTTAGTAAATCTTAGCTACACGAATACTTTCTCCATCACAGGTAACTATCACAGGTAATGCCTCTGCCCTGGAATTGGGAGAATGGATTGAATCTTTCTGTCCTCCCTGTCAGATGCCTGTTAATCAATTTTTCTGTTGAGATTTTCAAGCAGATAACGTAATGGTGGAGTTGATGGTTAAAATGCCCACCGTATTTCCAGCATAAGAAGCAGAGTGTTCCTGCATAGAAGAAGCCTGTGATATGAATCTGTTTTCTTTTGTCTGGTCCAGAGTGCTATTGGTGGACTGCAGCCTGGATGTGGTTGATCAAACATGGAATGATATATAGATAAAAAGGGGATTTATGGTTGTTAAATTAATTGAAATACTTTGGGATCCACAAATTCTTATTCAGAGTCCCAACTGTTTGGAAAATATGTGAAAATTAATGAAAAAAACTCTGGAATATTTTCTTTGTTTGACTTTGAACGTAGTTGAGAAGAGTCCGTGACTTGAGGGGCTGACCCAGAGTCTCTATTTCTGTCCTGCTGGACAGACTTGTAGCTTTGTTTTTGGTTCCATGGAGTGAAGACTGTTGATCATGTCTAAGAATATATAAAGCTAGACCAATGCTTTATTAGTTCTGCATTTGAGAGTTGTGCGAAATAAAGAAATAATTTGTCTGCTGCTATTTTAACAGCACCTTGTTCTCCATTCTCTTCCTTTTCTTGACCTCAGGCTAATTTTTTTATTGTCAGAATCAGTGCTCAGGTTGGACTGCTGCTGTTTTAACCCAACCCATAGAATCAGAGATTGTGCAGATTGGAAGAGAGGATCCAGGCCAATACTTCTAATTTTTCAGCTAGGGAAATTGAGGCTCAGAGCGGTCACATGGGGACTCAGACCTTACGAGTGAAGTTAGCAAGGGAATTGGGATTCAGAATAGAACTCTGGTCTCGTCTTGTCGTGAACCTCTTGTTGCGCCAATGAAATGGACCTACTAGCTACTCTTCCTACTATCCTACCACACCGGGAAAAAGAGAAGCGAAGACTAGCAGAGACTAGAGGAGAGGAAGAGGTCATGAGGAAACGAGGAACTTCTCCCCAACGTGTCATGTCCTCGCTCTTCCCATCCATGCACACACTTTGTGGTTGATGTGTTGAAGCTTCATTTTTGATGCACAAGCCATTGGGCCATCTCAGAGGGATGGTCTGCTATTGTTGTTTAGCCTCTAAGTCGACTCTCTGCGGCCCCACGGACTGTAGCTTAGCAGGCTCCTCTGTCCATGGGATTCTCTAGGTGAGGATACTGGAGTGGGTTGCCATTTCCTTCTCCAGGGGATCTTCTCCAGGATATCCCTGACCCAGGGATCGAACCCCCGTCTCCTGCACTGCAGGCAGATTCCTTACCACTGGGCCACTGGGGAAGCCCGATGGTCTGTTGGCACGTCCTAATTAAGATCTTTTGAGGAGAACCAAGATAACAGTCTTAATAACTGTTGCTAATATTTTTGGGATACTGATGATGAGCTAGCTATCTGTAAACTGTACTTCTGAGTTCTTTGTACAGCCATAGGAGATGAGCACTGTGATAATTCCATGGACAGGTAAGAAACCAAGGGGAGGTGGGTAAATCGAGATCACTCAGAGGGTAAATAAGGAAGCTGGAATGTGAGTTTTTCTCTGTTGTCACTGGGGTTTTACCAAGGGTTCAACATCATTGCTTTAGCTCCCATCAGGAGCTAAAGAAACCTGTAAGGGATGATGGGCACATGTTGGGTCCCCAGTGCCCTGTGTAACAGTTGCCACCCCAGACTCAAGTGTGACCAGAGCATACACCCCAGTATGCAGTATGGAGTTGAGGGGTACTTTATCTGCTCTGCCCTCTCCTGCTTTCTATTTTTGAAAATGAAAAAATATGCACTTTTAAGAATAACTAAATGCAATGTGCAACAAGTGATTCACTGAATGATTCAACAACAACAAAGCAAAAAGAAAACTATGGTTTTAGGACATCATTAAGATAATCAGGGAGAGTTAAATATGGAATGTATATTAGCTAACACTGTATCTTTGGTAAAATCAACAGGTTAATTGCTTTGTGATCATGTCCCCCACCTTGGGAGTTAGAAAAACTTACGGGGTAAAGGGCCATGATATCAAATTTAATCGAGTGCTATTAATTGGTAAACCTAGAGGAAGGATATACAGGGGTTCATTGTCTTATTATTTCAATTTTTCTGAATAATTAAATTTGCTATAATGAAAAATTGAAAAGACCCCACTCTTCAGTTATCACAAAAGTAAAACATTTTTATTGTGTAAAGTTAAAAATTTAGTGAAGAAAAAAATGAAGAATATAAATATATAATCATATCACCCGAAGTTTTCAAAAATGTAAACTGCTCTCCTTAGGTAGAAATAGACATTACATTGTCATCTCGTAATACATTCTGTATATGTGCATATGTGACTCAAACAAAAGTTTCATAAAATTACAACTGTCTTTGCTATATTCACTGCCTTTTATACTTCCATTTAGTTTCTTAAAAAAAAGCTTATTTGGGGCTTCCCTAGTGGTCTGATGGTAGAAATCCAGCTGCCAGTGCAGAGGTCATGGGTTCGATCCCTGGTCTGGAAAGATTCCACATGCCACAACTAAGCCCGGGCACCACAGCTGCTGAGTTTGAGCTCTAGAGCCCGGGCGCCACAGCTGCTGAGCCCACATGTGGCAACTACTGCCGCCTGTGCTCCACAGCAAGAGAAGCCACCGCGATGAGAAGCCTGCACATTGCGGCTAGAGAGGAGCCGGCCCCGCTCACCGCAACTAGAGAAAGCCCACGCTCAGCAACGAAGACCCACCACAGCCAAATAAACAAATAAATACATTTTAAAAATGCTTATTTGGTTTACAAACTCACCAGTCACCAGTTGTTTAAAACACATGACCTAGAGTAAGTTGTCTAGAGTAAAATTAGCTGATGGGCGTGCTGGACTCAGGGTCGCCCTCCATAGTCTTCTACTCCTGGTTCTATTATCCGAGGGCTTCCTGGGCATCCCAGGATAACACAGGACAGGAAAGCAGTCTGCTTTTCAGAATCTTGGGGTTATTTTCTCGACCTCATGATGTCCTGCGGCAGTGCATCTCTAGCTGGGCTTGGCTGCCCTCCAGTGTGTCAACCTTCACAAAATCTCACAGAAACAAGGTCTCCGCCAGATGGCAGCCTGTTCCCTCCCCTGCCTGCCAGCATCGCCTGAACAGTCCATATCTCCTCTGTAGGGGACAACCAGGAGACAAGCCAGCACAATCCACTCTTCAGTTCAGGGCTATTTGATGCCATGGATCTCATTTGGTGATGTGCACAGGACTTGGACTGTCAGAACTTGAAAGCTGGACCGGGCTATTTCTCATTTTTTAGTGCCTTGGTGCTGCTCATAGCTATTAAGCATCTTTGAAATATCCAGCATCAAAAGAAGTTGTAGAACATCAAGTTTATGTAAGTGTGTGTGTGCTAAGTCATTTCAGTCATGTCCAACTCTGTGTGACACTATGACTAAAGCCCGCCAGGATCCTCTGTCCACTGGATTCTCCAGGCGAGAATACTGGAGCGGTTGCCGTTTCCTCCTTCAGGGGATCTTCCCGACCAAAGGATCGAACCTGTGTCTCTTATTTCTCCTGCATTGTCAAGTGGCTTCTTTACCACTAGCGCCACCTCGGAAGCCAATATTATATAAATGCTATATGGCAAATGGCACCCCACTCCAGTACTCTTGCCTGGAAAATCCCATGGACGGAGGAGCCTGGTAGGCTACAGTCCGTGGGGTTGCAAAGAATCCGATAGGACTGAGGGACTGCACTTTCTTTCACATGGCAAATACCGGGAAGATGACAAATCCCAGCGCTGAATATCTAACAGCAGCCCAAGCATGGAGGAGGCTAGCTTCCTTCCTTTCCCTCTTTTTCTCTCTCCCTTCCTTCCTTCCTTTTTCTCTTTCTTTCTTTCCCTTCCTCCTCCCCTTTTCTTTCTTTCCTCCTTAAAATAGCTTTGCATCTTCTCCTTTCTCTGTGAGAGCTGACCCACTGTATTACGATTGCTTGCCTTCTCTTCTAATGTGTAGGTTTGGGGAGAGTAAGGACTGTATGAATGTCCCCCCATGCTGTGTTCTTTTTTAAAAAATAAATGATAGTATTTTAACATTATTTATTTATTTGTTTCTCTCTGTGCTGGGTCTTTGTTGCTGCGCGAGGCTTTTGTCTAATCGCCGAGAGCGGGGGCTACCCTCGGGTTGCGGTGCGTGGGCTTCTCAGGGCTGGGGCTTCTCTTGAGCACAGGCTCTAGGGCTCACAGGCTTCAGCAGCTGTGGCCCGTGGGCTCAGTACTTGTGGCTCCCGGGCTCTAGAGCGCAGGCTCAATAGCTGCAGTGGACGGGCTTTCTGGCTCCGTGGCATGCGGGATCTTCCTGGGCCAGAGACTGAACCCGTGTCCCCGGCATTGGCCCATCTAGGTGGGAAAACCATTAAACATGCTCACCCAAGTAAATGTATTATGAACAACTGTGATGACAGCTATGAAGGACATCCTGTCACTGTTCTGCTTCACAAAGAATCTGCGTTCAGGTGACATCATGACTCTCAGATATGACTTGTTGGGAAACCAAAGCTCTTGGGGTGCCTCTGTGGGTGAATGTCAGAGGATGCTTGTCAGGGATAAGATGGAAGCTGTGGAGAGAGAGAGTTAGCCTCATTCTACTTATTAGGCTGAGCTCCTCCTCCTTATCTGGGTTAAGCCTGAACTGGGGTAATACCATTCAATACAGTTCTTTTTAAAAATTTTGACTCTGTGCTCACCATGGATTTCTTTTTGCGTCAACTTTTATTTCTATTTATTTATTTCTGGTCACACCTTGCAGCGTGTGGGATCTTGGTTCCCAGCCAGGGACTGACCTCTTGCCCCCTGCACAGGAAGCGCAGAGTCTTAACCACTGAACTCCCAGGGAAGTCCTTAACAATTGTTGAGAGGAATAAATTAGACCATTCCAGGACGTGTAGGCAGGAGACAACTTAGACAACAGCGGGCGTGCATGCCAGGCTCCTCTGTCCATGGGATTTTTCAGGCAAGAATACTGGAGTGGGTTGCCATTTCCGCCTCCAGGGGATCTTCCCGACCCAGGGATCGAAGCTATGTCTCTCATGTCTCATGCATTGGCAGGTGGGTGCTTTACCACTAGCACCACCTGGGAGGCCCTAGACGACAGCAGTGGCATGGAATTTCTCAGCAGCGCCCCAGTCATAAGACTCCTCCTACAGTCAATGAACCAGGTGGAATAATCAGAGGCAGAGGGTGTGGTGGGCCCGGAGCTGAGGGAGGAAAAGCCATGGAGACGCTTCAGGCCATAATAGGGTGGGCTATGTGCAGCAAGAGCCTCCATAGGACTTTGCACCCAGTAGAAGATGAGGACCGAGTCAGCCTGCAGGGAGCCAGTGAATGTCGCGCCCCGTTCTTACGGCTGTTATTCCCAAATGTGACCACAAGATGGCAGCAAAGGAGAGCGGGTCCCTGTGACGAGGCGGTCACGGTCCTCAGGGCTCCTACCCACTTAATTCCAGACACCTGGTGTCCCTGCATTAGGACACGGAGGACGCTCACTGCTTCTGAGCTTCCCGGACCTGTGGGCCGTGCAGATCCTAATTGCTTATCCTCTTTGAAGTGGCCTGCTGCTGCTCAGATGTGAAGGGACAACACATTCTGCAGGATGCTTTCTGACTATGGTCTGGCAGAGCTGTGAAAACACCCACAAAGAAGGGCATTGGATTGGATTTCGAGTCTTAAGTGGCCCCCACTGGGGCATTGGGGATGGGAATGAGGAGTCAGGGTGGGGTGTGACCAGATCAGATTCGTGATGTCTCAAGGTATCATCACCTACTGATGCAACGGTGGATTAGGAATCTTAACACTGTCATCTCATTTTGAGACCAGTGTTATGATGGCTGCTCATGTTTCAGGTCCAATATTTCCTCCTCTGAGATGTTCTCCCCCTTTGAAAGTAGCCCCCCCCTTTTTCTTTTTTTAGGTTTATTAATGACTGCAATGCAGGAGACCCAGGTTCGATTCCTGGGTCGGGAAAATCCCCTGGAAAAGGAAATGGCAACCCACTCCAGTATTCTTGCCTGAAGAATTCCATGGACAGGGGAGCCTGATGGGCTACAGTCCATGCGGTTGCAAAGAGTTGGACACGACTGAAAGACTAACACACACACACACAATGTTCTTTTTTTAAATTAATTTTTAGTACTGTATAGTTGCTTTACAAAGTTGTGTTAGCTTTTCCTGAACAAGAGAGTGAATCAGCTATACATATACATATGTGTGTGTGAGCTCGGACACAACTGAGCGACTCTTTGCGACCCCTTGGACTGTAGCCCACCAGGCTCCTCTGTCCATGGAATTTTCCAGGCAAGAATACTAGAGTGGGTCGCCATTTCTTCCCCCAGGGGATCTTTTGACCCAGGGATGGAACTAGTCTCCCGCATCTGCTGCATTGCAGGTGGATTCTTTTCCACCGCACCACCTGGGCAGCCCACATGTAGACATATATCCCCTCTTTTTTTGGATTCCCTTCGTATTTAGGTTACCATACGGCACTGAGTTCCCTGAGCTTTACAGTGGGTTCTCATAAGTGTCCATTTTATACATCGTGTCGATAGTGGGTATATGTTAATCCCAATCTTCCAATTCGTCCCAGCCCCTGCTTTCTATCACACTTCTTCAAAGCACTTCCTGCCATCAGAAGTAATTTCATGTCTCTATTTTGTAAGTTGCTTTTGTGTGTCTGTGGCTCTCAGCTCACCAGGACATTTAAGACAGTGTCAGCGGTGATGTCAGAAGTGGAGCCCTGCCTGGCATACAGGTGAGCGCTCAGACAAGAACTGATAAGCTTGAAACAAATCGTGTCTCTCCCCACCTCCGCCTCCCACCAGTGTAGCTGTCCCTTTCCCTTGTGACATCCTGAACTTTTCCTGCGATGCATGGATCACACATTTATTTGGGGGCTTGTCTCCTGTTCTGCTCCTCGGGGGTCTTCTGGGTCAAGGACAGAAGGCCCGTGTTCATAATGATCTCGTGTTCATTACCCTGTCTCAGGCACCTGAAATGATCAAAAACATTGGGGGCTGAACCTCAAGAAGATGCTAAGACATGTGATAAAGGTTGGGTCTGGGATGAGCCCAGCTTTCTTTCTCTGTTCAGGGCTGTTTCCACCTCCAGCAAAGATCTGGGAACCAGAAGAACACCTGCCCGCCCATCTTCCTGGGAAACTTTGAACAAGCCTGTTCTCACGCCAGCGCTAAAGGGGCTGGGCGTAGTTAGTGGTGGTTTTCTCCCCAGGATCACCTTGAATTGATGTGCCAGCCTTGTGAGGGAGAGATGGGGAGTCCCTTTCTCTGTGTGTGTGGGAAACGGGGCCTGGAGAGATAAAGTGACTCTCCCAGGCATTGTAGCTTAGAAGAGGTGGAAGCAGGCTTTGAACTTGGAACTTGAGTGCCTCTGAATGCAGATGTGACCTGAGAGAAGAAGATAAACAGAAGAATTTTGATTTTGGCTGCTTATCCTCCCTACTGAATCCCTTAACCTTGCCTCAATCCTCTGCAATCGGCTCCCAGAGAAGAGTCAAGTCTTCCTGTCTTGCAGACATTTGCATGAGATCCCTGTGGCCCCTGTAATTGGTGGCTGGACACGCATGTGAAAGAGCCCTCCCGGGCTGCCTGCTCCCTCTCCACCGCCTGCTTGCTCTGGGCTCTGCAGAAGCGCTCGCCAGCCTTCTGCAGGACTGGGTGCTGCTGTAAATGCTGTCAAAAGGCGAGGGTTCTGCCCCAGGCTTCCTGTTCCCTGCTGATTCCCCGCCTCCACCCCTCCAGAAGTGTGGCCTTGGGTGGCAAAGCCCGGCCTCCCTTCCTGTCCTGGATTTGAGGCTGATGGCATTTCCTCTGCCGGCTTTGGAGGTTTGCCTGCGCCCCCATGCTGCTCTCTGCAGCCTGCCTGCCTGCCCTGCCCTCCCTGCAACCAACGGAGAAAATAAAATGAGGTGAGCGGAGAATAAATCTAATGAGCGGGAGAAAAGGCTGGAATCCGAGACTGAGGCTTGAGCTAAATGAGGCCTCAATGTGGGATCTTTACGCCACAGAGGAATTCAACAGCCTGAGTAAAGCAAAGGGTAACAGACCAGGGATCATCTTGGAAATCCGAGATTTTCTCTGAACGGGGCGTTGGTTCTCGGTTCTAAAGGAGTGAACCTGTGGGCCTCCTGGGCAGAGAAGCCTTTCTGCGCCCCACCTCCTTCCTTGGTTACAGGAAACAGGCTTCGTTTAGGCTCCATGACCTTCCTTGAGTTCCAAGAAGCAGGTTCAAACAGTTGCTAATTAGGGAAGGGAAGAGATGCAGAGGGGCTTTCCTGGTAGCTCAGCTGGCAAAGAATCTGCCAGCAATGCGGGAAACCCTGGTTCGATTCCTGAGTCTGGAGGCTTCCCTGGAGAAGGGATAGGCTAACCACTCCAGGATTCATGTGCTTTCCCGGTGGCTCAGATGGTAGTAAAGAACCAGCCTGCAATGTGGAAGACCTGGATTCGATCCCTGGATTGGGAAGATCCCCTGGAGGACCACTCCACCATTCTTGCCTGGAGAATTCCATGCAGAGAGGAACCTGGTGGGCCCCAGTCCGTGGGGCCCAAAGAATCAGACACAACTGAGCGACTAAGCATTAAGCACAGGGGATGCAGAGACCAGAGAAGAGCAGTTAAGGAACAATAGTGCAGCCTTGGGCAGGGTCCTGGTTCCCCCTCAGGGGATACACGCAACAATATCTTTGAGCTGTTTGCCCATACTGAAGCCCCCTCCAGGTGGGAGACGTTCACAGTATGCTGCCCACAAGTATGTAGATCCCAGATGGGTTGAAATCAGAAGGCTGATGATGTTGGCTCCCACTTACCTCCCCACCAACCGATCAGAAGTATGTCCACCAGCTGTTCACGCTCCCTTTGAACTGTTGCTATAAAACTCCTGACTACCTGCTCCAGGTTGGGACACACTGTTTTGAGGGCATTAACCCACTGTGGTTCCCTTTGCTGGGCAAACAATAAAGCTATTCTTTTTGACTTCACCCAAAACTCAGTCTCTAAGACTTAATTCTGTGTCAAGTTACAGAGGAGGGATTAGGCTTCAGAAGGACACTCACTGAGGACTCTAAGCCTGGGGTGGAAGTGGTTATCTATACTCTTTCACAGCCCTCCCACCTTGTTGACCAGGATGTCCTTCTGGAAGACTTTTTGGGTTCATCTGTCATCTGTACCCTTGGAAGACTCTGATGGATGGCATGGAACACTCTGCCCCTCCTCCCTGTCTTCCTACAGAGGATGAGGAGGGAATAGGTAAAGAGATGGGAAAAGAGGGGTCGGGGACCAAGTCTGGAGGGCTTTCTGGAGAGTCTGGGCTATATTTTCTGAGCAGGCAGACCTGCTCGTGAGATCTTGCTCATGTACAGCTTCCTTCTTGTGTACGTTTATGGGTTCATTCATTCATTCAACAAATGAACTGTACAAAAAAGGTCTTCATGACCAGATAATCACAATGGTGTGATCACTCACCTAGAGTCAGACATCCCAGAATGGAAAGTCAAGTAGGCCTTAGGAAGCATCACTATGAACAAAGCTAGTGGAGATGATGGAATTCCAGTGGAGCTATTTTAAATCTAAAAGATGATGCTGTGAAAGTGCTCCACTCAATATGCCAGCAAATTTGGAAAACTCAACAGTGGCCACAGGACTGGAAAATGTCAGTTTTCATTCCAATTCTTAAGAAAGGCAATGCCAAAGAATGCTCAAACTACTGCACAATTGCACTCATCTCACATGTAGCAAAGTTATGCTCAAAGTTCTCCAAGCCAGGCTTCAATAATATGTGAACCGTGAACTTCCAGATGTTCAAGCTGGTTTTAGAAAAGGCAAAGGAATCAGAGAACAAATTGCCAACATCTGTTGGACCATAGAAAGAGCAAGAGTTCCAGAAAAACATCTATTTCTGCTTTATTGACTGTGCCAAAGCCTTTGACTGTGTGGATCACAATAAACTGTGGAAAATTCTTAAAGAGATGGGAATACCAGACCACCTGACCTGCCTCTTGAGAAATCTGTATGCAGGTAAAGAAGCAACAGTTAGAACTGGCCATGGAAAAACAGTCTGGTTCCAAATAGGAAAAGGAGTACATCAAGGCTGTATGTTGTCACCCTGCTTATTTAACTTCTATGCAGAGTACATCATGAGAAACGCTGGACTGGAAGAAGCACAAGCTGGAATCAAGATTGCCGGGAGAAATATCAATAACCTCAGATATGCAGATGACACCATGCTTATGGCAGAAAATGAAGAGGAACTAAAAAACCTCTTGATGAAAGTGAAAGAGAAGAGTGAAAAAGTTGGCTTCAAGCTCAACATTCAGAAAACTAAGATCGTGGCGTCCAGTTACATCACTTCATGGTAAATAGATAGAGAAACAGTGGAAGTAGTGGCAGACTTTATTTTTCTGGGCTCCAGAATCACTGCAGATGGTGGTTGCAGCCATGAAATTAAAAGACACTTACTCCTTGGGAGAAAAGTTATGACCAACCTAGACAGCATATTCAAAAGCAGAGACGTTACTTTGCCAACAAAGGTCCATCTCCATCTAGTCAAGGCTATGGTTTTTCCAGTAGCCATGTATGGGGTGTGAAAGTTGACTATAAAGAAAGCTGAGCACTGAAGAATTGATGCTTTTGAACCGTGGTGTTGGAGAAGACTCTTGAGAGTCCCTTGGACTGCAAGGAGATCCAACCAGTCCATCCTAAAGGAAATCAGTCCTGAATGTTCATTTGAAGGACTGATGTTGAAGCTGAAACTCCAATACTTTGGCCACCTGGTGTGAAGAGCTGACTCATTTGCAAAGACCCTGATGCTGGGAAAGATTGGGGGCAGAGGATGAGATGGTTGGATGGCATCATTGACTTGATGGACATGGGTTTGGGTAGACTCTGGGAGTTGGCAATGGACAGGGAGGCCTGGTATGCTGCAGTTCATGGGGTCACAAAGAGTCAGATATGATTGAGTGACTGAACTGACTGACTGATGCTAGTCATGACATCACGTACAGTGTTAGAAGCTAGAATGAAACATGGTCCTGATTACTTTCCTTCACTGAAGCCTTTCCTCTATGAGGCCTGGATGCCACTGGCCTTGAAGCTAGCCAATAACAATCTTTTTGGAGGTTGGATTCTCTGGAAGAGACATAAAATCCTTCTACTGAAAAAGAGGAGCTCAGAGCATTGCATTTTAAACTGTTAATGTGAACTATGATCTCATCTGTGATTAGCAGATGGGGAAGTCACAGATAATTAGTAGTTTATTATAAAGTGTGGTAAAGTGTGAGAGCACACTCCTGGAGGTGCAAGGGAACCAGGGTGCCAAGGCCCAGTGCGCAGTAGGGGAGCTAGGGGAACACGCTGGCATGCTGGTCGTCGACTGTCAACTTGGCCTCACTGTAACCCCGTCCTAACTTAGCTCCCCTCTGCATCACGGAGGAGCCAAGAACTGCACCCTAGGATTCCCTCCCCTGTGGGGTTCTGGGCTATCATTTTCCAAGGTACAGGGGGTTGGAGGGATTTTATTTCTACTCAAGGAAAAATTTAGGACCTGAGGTAGAGGTAGCTAGAGCGCAGTTTCGTTTGGGCAACATATTGATAAATTTGCAATCCAGTTCTCCTGCTCCAAAGTCTACACAGTTAATCACTGGATGACAGGGCCTCACTGGATCCCAAGCAAGTGGGCTTCAAGTCAGAGAGCTATCATGGGAGGAGAACCAGTCTATTCTCTGCAGGGTCTTAAGCAAGGCTCACAGTGTGGTTCATGTACGCCTGGGTGATATGTGTGGGCTTGTGATAAGAGCCGGAGCTCAGGGGGAAGAAGGAGAAGGGGAAGGGTGGATGGAGAAACAGCTTGATGTACTTCCACCAAACTGGTTATAAGGAGTTGCCCTCAGCCTGGCTGGGGCCACAGCGAGGCTGAGGAAGAGAAGATGAGCTTCTTTACAGGGGATTAGACTTGAAGCTCGTGGACAGCCGGGGTTTTGCTGTGAAACCTGTTAAATATTTGATTTCCCAGTTCAGAAGAGAGATCTGGGCTTACCCTTAGAATCATCTGCAGAGATGGTGGCTGGTATCATGGGAAGAAGTCTGGTAGAGTGTGAAAGCACGCTCCTGGGGGTGCAAAGGAAGCAGGGTGCCAAGCAGGACTGTGCCGAGGAGGAAGGCAGCTTAGAAGGGAGGAGTCGGAAAGCTGCAGCAAGACTGAAGTCTTGCTCGGTAGGGAAGTAGCTACGAAGAGCAGTGGAAGGGAGCATCCTGTGAAGGAGGCAGTGGAGGCTGGATCAACTACTCCAGGAAGAATCAGCGTCACGGTTGCATCTTCAGTTTGGATCTTTCCTCTGCCTTCCAACTTGTACGTCTGGCAGGATCAGTGGCAGGGTCCGCTTGGCAAAGTACTCTGAAATGTTCATTCTCATGATCATTATGGTCATGATACTATCAAGACGGGGGTTAGTGTATTCTGAAAAGACTATATTTGAAATTATTATTTCCAAACCGAAATTGATTGCATTTGAGTCACACTGTTTTATAAAAGTTGAAGACAATTGTATAATATCACTTGTATGGAATCTACAAAAATGGTACAGATGAGCTTATTTTCAAAGCAGAAATAGAGACACAGACATAGAGAGAAACTGTACA
>SJXQ01010371.1:218921-400544 GCA_006408695.1 Aepyceros melampus
CATAGAGAGAAAATGTACAGATACCGAGGGGAGGGGGCGGGGCGGTGGGATGAACTGGGAGATTGAGATTGACGTCCATGCACTATGTGCTGTGTTTGTCGCTCAGTCGTGTCCGAGTCTTCACGACCCCACGGACTGTAGCCCGCCAGGCTCTTGTCCATGGGATTTCTGCAAGCAAGAAGACTGGAGTGGGTTGCCATGCCCTCCTCCAGGCATGTATACACTACTCTGTATGAAACAGATAATTAATGGAGCTTACTGTGTAACACGGGGAACTCTATTCAATGCTCTGTGTTGACCTAAATGGGAAGCCAGTCCAAAAGAAAGAGGGGATATCTGCATACATGTAGCTGATTCACTGTGCTCTACAGTAGAAATTAACACAACTTGGTAAAGCAATTATACTCCAGTAAAAATTAATTAAAGAAAAACAGTACAGACAAATGCACAGTCATCTCAGAAGGGTTGGGGTGCTCACTCCAAGAGTGGGGATATTAATTTCCCAGAGTGGGAGGGCAGGAGGGTGGCTGACATGCAGTTAATAATTCAAGGAGGCACAAGGTGTCATCCTGCAGGGCACCCTGCCCCTGGTAACTCATCAATAAAATATTGGGCTCAGTGCTGTGGAGCCCACAGCTAATCTGAGAGCAACATTCTCATTTGGAAAGGCTGGTTGGCATGGGAGCCAGAGTGTCAGAGAAGCTCATGGGTCTGGAATAAAAATGCCACGAAAGGAAGTGAGTTTCCAACACTCCTTCCTTTACTACATCCAAAAGAACAGCCCTGAAATCAGGTCAGCAGTGGTTATTATGGCCCTGGGAACATTCTACCCATGAGGTGGGGGACTCCTGCATGCTGTCTGGCTGGCCCCCCTCTGCAAGCCTCCATCCTGGGAGTGGTCCAGCCCCTCTGACTCAGGGCTGAATCTCCAAGGAGCCAGTGAGCCCTTCTGAAGCCCTTTAGATAAGCCCATGTGCTTTACTTTTTCTTAATTGTCATTTTTCACTCTTAAAGGAATACCTACTCGTTAAAGAAAAATTTGCAAATATAGATGATGGTGTCAAGACAAGAAAAAATGGCAAACGTCCACTATTTCAATAAAATCATGTGTGTTTAATAATAATAGCAAAAGTGGTGCAGCAGAGGGCCGAGACCTTGAGTGTTCTGGGTGCGTTTTCATCTGTATCTTCATGGCAGCCTCACCTGGTGGCCTGGGTGACAATGCTGTAACTCCACCCCAAAACCCAATAAGATCTAAAGACTTGAGTTTGTTTATAATGAATTTGGGGGCTCAACATGAACTGAGTCCTATTTATAGTCTTTAGTCTATCTGCTTGGTGTGAATATTCACGTATTAATACAACATTATTAATGGTTTTGATTACCGAGCACTGTCTCAGACCCCTCTGGGGATATTTTTTAGTATGTGGTGTTGTTTACCATATTTCTCAAATCTGCAAATTTCAGAATTCCAAATCATAATGGCATCCTTTATGATCTCCCTGTGACAGCTGAAGAACTTGAGGGGCAGAGTTTTTGCCACTTGTTAGTCATCAGTGGTGTCTGACTGTTTGTGACCCTATGGACTATAGTCCACCAAGTTCCTCTGTCCACGGAATTTCCTAGGCAAGAATACTGGAGAGGGTTGCCACTTCCTTCTCCAGGGGTTCTTCCTGACCTAGGGATCAAGCCAGGTCTCCTGCATTGCAGCTGGATTCTTTCCTGTCTCAGCCACAGGGAAACCCTATGCCACAGGCCTGAGCTGAGAAGAGGCAGAGAGGATTTGAACCCAGGTCTGCACACCTCAAGGAACTACGTACCTCCCAACCCTTCCCACATCACAACACACACCAAGAAGGGTAATGGTTGTTTCACCCACGGCGACAGAGGATGAAGGTGCTCAGAACCAGGACAAGTGATCCAGGCTGTCCTGACATCAGCCGCTTCAGAGTCCTGCCATCCTCACCCCTTTACTCAGCCTGCAGCCCCCTGGTGGGGAGTCCACCCAGAATTTAACTTTCGTTTATAGAGTATGATTGAGCCATCACAGGGCTGGGCAGTGGTGCTTCAGGGCAGAACTCTAGAATCTGACCGCCTGGGTTTGAATCCCAGCACCTCCATTTTCTGGTTGTAAGACCTCTCCTGGAGAAGGAAAGGGCAACCCACTCCAGTGTTCTTGCCTGGGAAATCCCATGGACAGAGGAGCCTGGTGCCTGGGATTGGACCTGACTTAGTGGCTAAATGACAACGACAACAGAGATCTTTCCAGGGTGAGTTGTTCAAGTTCTCTGTGCCCAGTCCCTTCATCTGTAGAATGGAGACAACAACATTGTACTTACTTCCAGCTGAGAGCGACAACACTCACGTGATCCCCAAGGCAAGAGGGAACCAGTGGAGCTGCCGAGGGCGACCCTGAACTCAGGATGATCCTCTTAACTTTTGGGGTTGGGGGGTTGGGAGGTAGCAGGTCCTCAGATACAGCCCCTGTAGGTAGGTGGACGCCTTGCCTGTTCTCTAAGAGAGGCTGTGCTTGTCTTGCGGGAAAAATGTGCATTACCTACACAGGCTGATCAACAGAAGGCGGGGGTCAGCACCCAGAAGATGTCATCATCAGGTCAAGAATACAGAGCTATTGAGAAAGCCTCTCTTAGGCCTGAACATACATAACCTAAGCCAGTATCCTGTTCTGTGTTTCTTTTTGCATTTCACCATTTGGGGCACTATACTTTCTGCCAGAGTTGATACTTGACATTTCTAAGATCAAACCTAAAATGTCACAAGTAGAGTTCAGAAAAGAAAAGGTGAGTCTGGAGCCCCTGGATAGAATACGATGCCAGGATTATTTCTGAGTTATGCCAGGTTCCTGGAAATCACTTGATATTTGAAGTTCTTTGAACAAATGAGCTGAGTGGACTAAAAAGTAGGTAAACAGAAAATATATCTGACTTCAGGAAGACCATCACCCTTCACTTATCCAGGGCCCAAAAGGAGGTGTGCTTATCAGCTATTCAACCACGGGCTGGTTGCCTCTTATGTCTCTTGCCCTTTACCCTTCATATGCAAACTCTGCATGTCCCATGGGGTCATGAAACAGACTGGCCTGGGGGGCAAGCACTGAGTGATTTGGGGCTGGGCATTTTGGAGCAGACGGGACCTTCTTTTTGTGGGGTTCTTGATGATCTGATGGTGATTCTCAGCACCACCTTGCCCCCTTGCTCCTCTGCTTGATGGAACCTGGAATGAAGCCACACCTCCCAGACTCAGGATGGGGTCTCCATTGCCTCTATCTCCCCGCCCAAAATCTCAATATTCCTGAGCAGGGATGGGTTCTGGGTGAGGCCTCACAGTGGCAGCCTCACTCTTACACCCAGATGGGCAGCATCCATTGACCTGTGTTTGGCCCCATGCTTTCTCCCTTAGGGTCTTCCCAGCTATCACACCTGGGACCACATTCTGCTTCTAGTCCAGGGAACTTGTTCTGAGTCATAGCTCTGAGTTTAGGGACAACCTCTGTTCGTGGGGCAGGATCCAGCTCACCAGGGCTTGTCTGCTCACTGAAGCCTCTGCTGAACTGTCCCCAGCTTCCAGAAGGGCCCTATGCTGTGTATTAGCCCAAAGCTGGATGCCACATGTCAGGTTTCTCGGCTGGATGCTGTGCTTTCTCAGCCAGACTCTCCACCAAGGCTGGCCTCTTGCTGTGATGTTTGGTGGATTCCCAACCTACCTGACTGAGAAGGCAATGGCACCACACTCCAGTACTCTTGCCTGGAAAATCCCATGGATGGAGGAGCCTGGTGGGCTGCAGTCCATGGGGTCGCGAAGAGTCGGGCAAGACTGAGTGACTTCACTTTCACTTTTCACTTTCATGCATTGGAGAAGGAAATGGCAACCCACTCCAGTGTTCTTGCCTGGAGAATCCCAGGGATGGGGGAGCCTGGTGGGCTGCCGTCTATGGAGTCGCACAGAGTCGGACACGACTGAAGCGACTTAGCAGCAGCAGCAGCAGCAACCTACCTGAACTCAGCTCCCCACCTCTATCCTGCGGCTCTAGGCCTTGGTATGCCCTGAGCTTTCCCGTGTTTAAATGTCCCCAGCAGGTTGGACTGAATAAACCTCAAGGCTTTCTCTGGCTTTCTCCGAGTCTGCAAAGAAAATGATAAGCCCTGATGTTGGTCATGGGCTTTGCTCACAGAGGCTTTCTCACCTGACACCCTCTCCATGTTCCACTGGGGCCTCCTATACTTCTTTGATATGTGCAAAATTTCTGAGAATGAAAAACTTTCTGAACTTGGCTCCAAGTTCGAAGTCCACCCGAACCTCAACTCCTTCTCTGTACTTTTGCTTCTCATGAGTTTGAGCAAACTCTGGGAGACAGTGATGGGCCTGGAAGCCTGATGTGCTGCAGTCCATGGGGTCGCGAAGAGTCGGACATGACTTAGCGGGTGAACGACAGCAGAGAGTATAGTTTCTCTTCTGTCGTGGGGGTCTCAGCTGAGGTAACGCAGGTGGGTGTTTCTTTGAGAGTGTATCTACAATAGATTCATTTCCTATGCTAACTTCCTTTTCAATGAGCTATAGTTAAGAGTCAAGAGTTAGATAGTGATTGGAATTTACTACTTTTCCTTTCATTACTTAAACCTTGTCCTCCCCTCCAGCATGAAACTTATCAGAAGAGCTTCGTGTTTGCACACGTGGGCACACAGGTATGGATTCTTTTTTTTTAAAGATTTTTTTGTAAGTATGCTATTTTTAAATCCTTTGTTGAATTTATTACAATATTGCTTCTGTTTTATATTTTGGTTTTCTGGCTGTGAGGCACATGGGATCTTAGCTTCCTCCTGGACCAGGGATTGAACACCCACTTCCTGTACTGAGAGGCGAAGTCTTAACCACTGGACCACCAGGGAAGTCCCCAGGTATAGATTCTTATGGAAGAGACAGTATTTCTCATTACATTTCAGCTTTCTCTTAGTGGTGAACGCAGGAAGAATCCATCTTCTCACCTCCCTTGCCCTGAGGTGGGGCTAGTGACTGCACTCTGGTTGACGATAGAAAAATATAATAATATGGGTGACTCCCACGCCTGGTACCCAAGGCCTTCTGAGTGACCTCCCTTTCTTTCCCTCTCTTCCCTATAGCTGGCTGGATAGAGAGGATCAGGCAGAGGACTCCAAGTGGAAGGAGATTAAGATCCTGAGACCATTACCAGGAAGACCCCCGCCACACATCGAATAGGACATAAATGAGATCTAAATCTTTCATTTCATTTTAGCTGCTACGAGTGGGAGTTATTTGTTAACAGCACTTAGCTATTATTGACCAATACGGTTCCGAGCCTAGTTCCACACCTAACTATAAGATTTGGGCAATTCCTTTACTGTTTCTGAGCTTTCACATCTGTACGAAGCTTTGCTGGCAGACTCTGCAGTCAGAAGAGCAGAACTTAGCATGCAGTCTTCCCAGGAAATAGCGCACCTGCCTGAACCTGCTCACCCACCTGCTACCTTCTCATTGTGCTTCCCTCTGATCCAGTGGTCTTGATCCCACCTCAGGGCATTTGTACCTGCTGTTCCTTCTGCTTGGGTCACTTTTCTCCCAGGTTCTATGGCTTTCCTCTTTCTCATCATTTAGGGCTAATATCTTTAGCAGCATATCCTCAAAGATGCCTTCCCTGGTGCCTTCAGTTCAAAGAACATGCTTGACTTCCAATTCTTTTTTTTTTTTTTTTGCGGGGGGGGGCACAGCATGTGGGATCTTAGTTCCCTGACCAGGGATCGAACCTGTGTACCCTGCATTGGAAAAGCAATGTCTTAACCTCTGGACCGCCAGGGAAGTCCATGATCTTCAGTTCTTTATCACAGTTGTCCTACATAATTTTTTTTCATTGCTTCTACCCCTCTCTGAAAGCAGTGTTTCATGCTTAGTCATGTCTGATTCTTCTCGACCCCAGGGACTGTAGCCCACTAGGCTCCTCTGTCCATGGGATTCTCCAGGCAAGAATACTGGAGTGGGCTGCCATTTCCTACTCCAGGGGATCTTCCCAACCCAGAGATCAAACTTGCATCTCTTGCGTTTCCTGCATTGGCAGGTGGGTTCTCTACCACTAGTGCTACCAGGAGAGCTTCCCTGATAGTTCAGTTGGTAAAGAATCTGCCTGCAATGCAGGAGGTCCTGGTTCGATTCCTTGGTCAGGAAGATCCACTGGAGAAGAGATAGGCTACCCACTCCAGTATTCTTAGGCTTCCCTGGTGGCTCAGCTGGTAAAGAATCTGCCTACAATGTGGGAGACCTGGGTTTGATCCCTGGGTTGGGAAGATCCCCTGGGGAAGGGAAAGGCTACCCACTCCAGTATTCTGGCCTGGAGAATTCCATGGACTCTATAGCTATAGCGTCACAAAGAGCCCGACAGGACTGAGCAACTTTCACTTTCACCTCACTTTCACTTTTCAGTGCCACCAGGGAAGCCCCCAAATACTCTGAAAGCAGAGTATTATGTATGGGTTTATAGGAATATTATCCATTAAAATTATCACATACCAGGCACATGACAAGCGCCCTATAAGCAGCAGCTCTTTATGCGGATCCCGCTATATTGAGTCTCTGTTTACAGGTCTCTCTGCTCACAGTCCGCTGTGAGCCTCTGAAGGTCAAGGACAAGGTCTCACTTATATTCACTTCCCAATAAACCGTGTACGTAAGAAACGATGAAGAAATGTCTGTGACGGGAGAGAAACTCAGATCGTGTCTTCGATCTAGAGCATCCAGAGACCAACGGAACCATCCTTGTTCTAAAAAAAATTAAACCTTTTTATTAGTATATTTATTTTATATATAAAAGAAATACAAAAAAAGAAACACAAAGAAAATGCGTTCATGGCAACTCGGACTTGTCGGCGCCTTCGGCGGGGGCTCCCGGCTCTGGCCCGCCGGGGGTCAGCAAAGTCCGCCGGTTGTAGTGGCCCTTGATAATGCCCGCGTTGTTGTTCTCGTTCAGCAGCTGCTTCTGCCTCTGCCTGTTGAGGGACTGGACGAGGCCCAGGACGACGGCGGCCAAGGAGTACTGCCCGGGCAGCCTCCTGGGGGGCAGGATGAAGGGGTTGGGCTGGACTCTTCCCAGGAGAAAGTACGTTTTGATTTTCCCTTCCTGTTCGCTGATGCCCTTCACGTAGATCTCCCCTCGGTAGTCAAAGGCAAAGCCCTGGTCCTTCAGGATGAGGTAGGTCTCCTCCGGGACCTGGATCCTGCCGCTGACCCCCGTGCTGTCCATCCGACTCGCCAGGTTCACGGTTTTGCCCCAAATGTCGTACTGTGGTTTCTTAGCGCCGATGACGCCGGCTACCACTGAGCCGTGGCTGATGCCTGTGAGGGAAGCAAAGGAGCGAGAGATGAGAGAAGAGGGAGGTCTCGGAGGGAGCTGCCTCCGCCCGGGAACTGCCCGGGCAGCCTCCTGGGGGGCAGGATGAAGGGGTTGGGCTGGACTCTTCCCAGGAGAAAGTACGTTTTGATTTTCCCTTCCTGTTCGCTGATGCCCTTCACGTAGATCTCCCCTCGGTAGTCAAAGGCAAAGCCCTGGTCCTTCAGGATGAGGTAGGTCTCCTCCGGGACCTGGATCCTGCCGCTGACCCCCGTGCTGTCCATCCGACTCGCCAGGTTCACGGTTTTGCCCCAAATGTCGTACTGTGGTTTCTTAGCCCGATGACGCCGGCTACCACTGAGCCGTGGCTGATGCCTGTGAGGGAAGCAAAGGAGCGAGAGATGAGAGAAGAGGGAGGTCTCGGAGGGAGCTGCCTCCGCCTGGGAGCATGTGTGTGCGTGTGTGTGCACAGCCACGTCTGACCCTGCAACCCCATGGACTGCAGGCCACCAGGCTCCTCTGTCCATGGGATTCTCCAGGCAGGAATACTGGAGTGGGCTGCCATGCCCTCCTCCAGGGGATCTTCCCGAGCCAGGATCAAACCCACATCTTCTGTGGCTCCTGCACTGGCAGGCAGAGTCTTTACCACTGAGCCACCTATTTCCCTCTCATCTTACTACTATGAGGTAACAATATAAAACCCTGTTTATACAGGATAAAGCTGACACTCAGAGAGTTTTGTTTTTGTTTTCTAATTTTGGGCCGTACCTCGAGGCATTTGGAATCTTAGTTCCCTGACAGGGGATTGAACCTGTGACCCCTGCAGTGGAAATGCGGAGTCTTATCCACTGGACCACCAGAGCAGGGCAGTCCCAGAGGGTTAAAAAGACTTGCCCAAGTCATAGAGCTGGTTACAGCAGACCCAAAACACAAACTGAGGTGCCCAATCCCACTGGGAACATAATTTTCCAAATTCCAAACTATGCCTCCAGTGTAAAGTACAGGTTGGCCTTAATCTCAGCAACATCTGAAATTAGAGAGCCTTTGCTCAGGGTTATAATTCTTTTTATTTCTGGTTCAATCATGTATTCAGTGATTTCAGAAAGGACATGTAGGGCCCTTGAAAGATGTGGAAACAAGCCCTGAATACCCCATCCATCGATCAAAACATAAAATATCACTGCTTTATTCCAGTGAATAAAAGGAGTCCTTAGATCTAACAAGTCAGGCATGGCTATTACTTGACCTTTTATACTTGAAAGCTACTAAAGCAAGACCAAGCAAGTAAAATGGCACACCAGCCAGAGGATATCTAAGACACGAGGACTGCAAGAACATTTGTTTTTAGACTGCACACTGGCCCCAGCAGGTCACTGGTCTCAGTAAGGAAATCCTGGAGCTGCTGCTGGAGGACCATTTGGCTGTGTGATTTGAGGCTAGTTGCTCCCCTTCTCTGGGCCTGTGTTTACCAATCTATACAATGTGAATGTGGACCAAGCAGGGGCTTTCAGATTGGGCTTCCCAGGTGGCTCAGATGGTAAATCCGCCTGCAATGCAGAAGACCCAGGTTCGATCCCTGGGTTGGGAAGATCTTCTGGAGAAGGGAATAGCAACCCACTCCAGTATTCTTGCCTGGAGAATCCCATGGACAGAGGAGCCTGGTGGGCTATAGTCCATGGGGTCACAAAGAGTCGGACACGACTGAGCAACTAACATGTTCACTTTTAGACTATGCTTTAGGAGCACCCCCTACCCCCCACTGCCCCCAGGCTTAGTAGAGATGCTGAAAAAATTAACAAGTTATACACACTGTAAATGACTATTATCATATCACTGTGAGTACTGTGTTGTTGTTTTGCACAAGGGTATCCCAAAGCCCAAAGGATGCTAAGCTGTGTGGCTGAGTGAAGAACTCAAATGCTATCTGCCTGTCCCTGCCTCAGTTCAGCATCTGACATCCTCAGGAACAGAATCCTGGCTTTTGGCTCAAGGCAAATACCCAGAAGAACCACAGGGCAATACATGGACCCCTAGCATCAGGTGAGACAGAGGGAAATGATTGACAGTCAGCTTTCTCTCTACCCAAGGCCTTGCATGGGTGGGATTCCAGATAAGCTGGAGGAGGGAGGAGCCATGGTCTATCATATTCTTGGTATTTCTGCACACAGGCCAGAATCCTTCCCCTGCTTCCAGCATCTTGAGCAAGAAGCAGCCCAGACGGGCCTGTCCTTGGCCAGGTCACTCTGGCTCTGCTGTATTCTTGCAGGAAAAAGCGCCCCTGGCTTGATGCCCAGGGTACGGGAGGGCTCAGTGGGGTGAGGCCAGCCAGCCTTCCAGCTGCTACTCACCAATCCGGAGCTCGAAATTGTTGAAGGAATGCTTTTGATCTCCTGGATGCTTTCAGTCAGGGCGAGGGAGAAATCGGCCAGGGCGCACAAGTGCCCCCACTTATCCTCACATTGCTGCAGCGAACGCGAGAGAAGAAGTCATTGGACGGGCAAACAGGCTCATTTCTGCTTCTGGGGTCTGGTCTGTGTCCTAACCTAACTCCACCCACACCCCTCTTCAAGGGAAGGACGGGCTGTGAGCCACGCAGTCGTCAGTGTCCAGAATCACAGGGTGCCAGGAGACTTGCTCCAGAGAGTGTCATATGTGTGACTCTCAGATTCCATTCCCTACCCTTACCCTTGTCTGTTCAGGCTGATGCTGCTCACAGGTGTGTGTGTATGTGTGTGTGTGTGTGTGTGTGTGCGCGCGTGCGCGCACTCCTATGTTCCTATGTATGATGTTTCCAATCTAGGAGCTGTGTCTCTTTCCTTTGAAGCCCTCACGGTGTCTGTTTAAGGGATATTTCACATAGACGTTTGCTTTCTGAGCCTCCGTTTCCTCATCTCTAGAGTGGGGATAAACAAGTTGCCCTGCTCACCTCATGGGGACTGAATGACAGTGTATATGTGAAAGAAATTCTGTGTCTCTCTAGAGCAGAAGTTGGCAGTCAGTAAAGGGCCAGATAGCAAGTATTTTAGGTTTTGTGGGCCATGTGGTCTTTGTCATGACTACCTAACACTGCCATTTTAGCCAGAAAGGAGCCATAGACGAAATAGAAATGAATGTGTGTGGCTGTGTTCCAATAAAACTTAATCTGTGACAATAGGTGGTGGGCTGCATTTGGCCTGGAGGATGTCTCTGGGGATCCCTGCAGGAGACTGATGTGTACATGTACCCAGGGACCATCAAGGGTCTCTTCTCAGGTAGTCTTGCAACACTTCTAAGTTTTTAGTTGGAAAGTGAGCAAAGAAGGATGAGAATGGATGAGGACTCCTGTCCCTGGTAGTTCACGTCCATATCCAGAAAGCATTTACTGAGGACCTACCAGGGGCAGGGCTTTGTGCGGGGAGCATGACCTATCCCAGGTAAATTCATCCACTGACCTTTGGGGGTAGATGTTGGTTTTCCCACTTAACACTAGTGCCTTGCACACAATCACCTTTCAAAAAAGTGAAACTATTAATACTGGAGCCCGGGAGCCACGACTACCCACATGCCCTAGAGCCCGAGCTCCACAATAAGAAAAGCCACCATAATGAGAAGCCCCCACTCAACACAAGGAGAGAAAGCCCGCATGCTGCAACGAAGACCCAGTGCAGCCAAAAACTAAGTACATAAAAATTTTTTAAAGTCTGACTTTCAATTTTTAAAAACTGGAGCTGTTATTATCATTACTTTTGGAGGAGAAAACAAAAGTAAGAGTGAAAAAACAGGCTGGGGTCAGGGGTTTAGCAACACCTGCAACTGAGTCATATTCGGTATTTCTCGGTCCTGATTTTGCACATCAAGTGAACAGTGAATTTCAGAGTGAAGCCTAAAGGCTTCTCAACCATAAGGAAGCATCGTTTCACCCAGTGGATCCTGCTTACATGGGGAACAAATACATCACGCACCTGGAAGGTCCACTTATCAGAGTTTCTCCCTGCCAGTCACCAAGTCTCCTGGCGCTGACAGCCCACCACTCTCCCACCTTGAGCGACATGACCACAGTGAGGTCCCTGCCGGAGGGTGTGGTCGAGTCCAGAGCATTCCTTTACCTGCTTTTCAGGTGATAGGCCTGACACAGCCATGTAGGTACTCCCAATGGTCTTAATCTTTTCAATGTCTTGAAACCGGTCTTCACCGAGCAGCTGAAACAGACCCAGACAACAGTGTCAGTCCTGGTCCTTGTGCTTCCAGCAGCCTGGGGCTCCTGGAAACAGACCCCTGGCTCACGGTGAGGACCACCTTGGGCTGGGTTAGCATCCTTGAGGTAACCACTTTCCTCTCTCAGAATCAAACGTCCAGGCCATCAACATATGTTTACTGATCACATGCTAAGTGTTGGGTGCCCAGACGGGTATGACCAGATACTCGAAGCACTAGATCAGTTTCTACGGTCTCTGAAGGAAACAAATCTATCTATTAAAGAAGAAAGGGCATATATTCCAAAATCCATCGACACCTGCTTTTGGCTTCACTGTCAGCATGTATTTAAAATCTTAGCATTTCATGTCAGCACCCTGGTCTAAGGTGCATTAGGTCTAAGGTGCATTAGGTCTAAGGTGCATTAGGTCTAAGGTGCCATTAGGTCTAAGGTGCAATAGGTCTAAGGTGCATTAGGTCTAAGGTGCCATTAGGTCTAAGGTGCATTAGGTCTAAGGTGCATTAGGTCTAAGGTGCATTAGGTATAAGGTGCCATTAGTCTGTACCTGGTTTGTTGTTATTGTTTAGTTGCTAAGCCGTGTGTGACTCCAGGGACTATAGCCTATCAGGCTCCTCTTTCCCTGGGATTCTCCAGGCAAGAATGCTGGAGTGGGTTGCCATGTCCTTCTCCAGGGGATCTTCCTGACCCAGGGATCAAACCCGCGTCTCCTGCACTGCAGGTAGATTCTTTACCACTGAGCCACCAGGGAAACCCTTATACTTGGTTACTGCATTGCAGTAACTTCACTTCTTGAGCTAAAGTTAAGCCACTATTCTGAGATCCTGCAAACTGTTCCCAGGGCAGAAAGTGGCTGGAGCAGTGTCTGTCCTCAGCCCAGTTTAATGTCTGACATTTATCCTCAGATGCCACTAAGCAGGCCTGGTCTCTTAGCAGCCCTTTGACTATTAATATTTTAGCTCGAAGACTTTGGCATGTTTTTGGTTGCCCACCTCCCTCCCTCTTCCTCCTTACAATTGCATTGTCCCCATGTGGATGGACATGGGTGTCCTACGTCGAGCTGGGGGGTGGTGAGGAGGAGAAAATCCCTCCTGCAAAGCCCATTAATGTAAATAAAGTGCAGCATGAGTGTTTCCCCCATTCCTGGAAACTGGTAGAAGAAAGTACCATCTGGGGTGTGTTTATATTTTGTGGAGGTCTGTGAGCAAATGCTAATTGATGGTTTTATCTTTGGCAGTTTGAGCAGATGGAGAAATGCCCCATCTCTGTGATGTCAGGGCCTTGTAGTGCTGGCCTCCAGTCAAGTCCTGGTTTTGCCATTTGCTGTTTGCGTGACACCGGATTAAGTTCCTAGCCTCACTGAAGCTCACATTCCTGGTCCTCCAGGAGAAACAACCATCTTTATCTCGTGTGATAATGAAGTTACATGACACATTTCTGTGTCTATAACGCAGTCTGGAATTCTGTAAGTGCAGACATAGTTTACAATGAACAACACACTCTACGACAGCAAGGATGCTTAATCTCGATTGTAAATTTCTGAGGCTCCCGTTTACCTCATCGAAGTCAGCAATGATCTCATTCAGCAGGCGGAGGCATTCCACTCCTTGGTTGTTCATTTCGGTCTGAGAGTAAAAGTCTGCAAACCCCGGGATAGAGGCAAACATCACCCCAACAGCGTCATAGGATTGAGAATACAGCTCCTGGACAGAGAGACATACACAAGGAACCAGAAACAGCCCTCAGAGGTGAAGTTCTTCGGTGATACTCCCTATGTATGAGCACCTGCAGCCATGCACAGGTGCCCAGAGAGGACAGACAGCAGGGCTCTGCCACCATCTCACTTTAGCATCGTCACCAAGTGGGCTGGGACCATTGAAAACTCATGGTCTCAATTTCACTGACTTGAGCTAAGGTCCGTCTAGTCAAGGCTATGGTTTTTTCCAGTAGTCATATATGGATGTGAGAGTTGGACTGTAAAGAAGGCTGAGCACCAAAGAATTGATGCTTTTGAACTGTGGTGTTGGAGAAGACTCTTGAGAGTCCCTTGGACTGCAAGGAGATCCAACCAGTCCATTCTGAAGGAGATCAGCCCTGGGATTTCTTTGGAAGGAATGATGCTGAAGCTGAAACTCCAATACTTTGGCCACCTCATGCGAAGAGTTATCTCATTGGAAAAGACTGATGCTGGGAGGGATTGGGGGCAGGAGGAGAAGGGGACGACCGAGGATGAGATGGTTGGATGGCGTCACTGACTTCATGGGGAGGCCTGGCGTGCGCGATTCATGGGGTCGCAAAGAGTCGGACACGACTGAGCGACTGAACAGAACTGAACTGAGCTTAACTGAAGCCTAAAAATTGACATAAAATGAGTACAATGATATAATATGCCATGTAAATGGGCATGAATGACAAATGCTTACTAGAAAACTGTTTTTTAATGACTAAACATTCACAACCTTTTTTTTTTTTTTTGCTTTTCATATTGAATTTGTTTCCAAAACATTTTTAGTGTGTTATTCTAAGACCAATTGATAATTTTAAGTGGCAAAGCTATGGCTGATTCATGTTGATGTATGGCAAAAAGCTATCACAATATTGTAAAGTAATTACCTTCCAATTAAAATAAAATTTAAAAGATAAATAATATTTGCTTTCTATTGTAAAAATACATTGTACTAATAGCCTGAATGAGGATTAAAAAAAAAAAACTATGACGAAAAAAGGGAAAATTTGTAAATCCATGGTCTCCAGCCTCAGCTGGGCCCAGATTTCTGCCTGCGCCTCACTTTGTCCTTGGTCAGCTTCCTTTTCTGCTATTCTCAGTGGCCCTTCCCAGCTCTAATCGCTCTCCTTACCTTCACTCTCCACTTGATTCTTCTCAGTAGATGGCCTTGTCTGATATGTTATTGACAACACTGAGGCTCTCACTTTCCTTACTCATACAATCATCTCTTTCATCGTATTTTCATCTCTTTGGCTTTAACTCCAGACAATGCATCTTCCCTTCTGCTGAATATCAATGCTTCTTCCTCATCTCTGGATCCCCCTCTCACTTCTTCAACCTCGTCCTCCTACAGTGTTCCCTTCCTTTCTTCTTTCTTCCTCCTCTCCCCCTCCACTTTCTCTAAGTGCCTCCGATAAGAAAAACTGCAAGGTGCTCTGAATGCTGAAGACACTTGTAACTAACCGTCTCCACCCTAACTTCTCAAACTAGCTATCTCTGGTGCCTGTGTCCATTGGCATGAAATGAATCTAGGGAAGGTCAGATTGCCAGCCAAAATGAGGACATCACTACACAATCTCTGTCCAAGGCTTCCCGGGCATCCCTGGGAACTGGTGTGGTGATCACACCCAAGTTCATAGGTCTCTCGACCTCTCTGCTAGTTATACCACATCTATTTTCCCTGTGCCTGGCCCCTTCAAGGATTTTTTTTTGTCTTATCTACTATCTTCAGTGTTGGTGATTGATGTTATGGTTCGTCCTTGACCCCCTACAAGGTTCACAGTTCCCATACTCACCTGGGCCATCCTGTTCACTCTCAACCTTTCACCAACATTCACATGCGAGTCTCTAGAACCCCATTTGCAAGTCAGTTCTCCTTGGGCTTCAAGCTTCTCTGTTTCATGCCGGATTGCCTTCACACTGCTCAAATTATAAGTGCTGCACCTGAGTGCATGTCCTCCCTACCTACACCTGCTCCTGTTTCTTCATTCGCTGACTCGGTTGGTAGCACCGGCATGGACAAGTCATCAACGTCAGAGACCCTCAGAGTCATGCTTGACCCTTTCTTCCCATCATATTCAGATCCAATACATTGCCAAGTCCAGGTGGGTTTCTTTTTGCCTCCAACATATTTTTTTCTAATCCTCTCACTATTCCTTTCTATCAGGTCCTTCCTGTTTTCCTCCTTGACTATTTTTTTAAACTTTTTTTTAAAGATTTTTTTAATACGATCCGAGCTATAAGGTTTTTTTGTTTGTTTGTTTTGCCTGCACTGCGCGGCATGCAGGACCTTAGTTCCCTGACCAGGGATCGAACCCACAACTTCTGCAATGGAAGGCAAAGTCTTAACCATTGGACCACTATGGAAGTCCCTCCCCTGACTATTAATTAATATGAGAGCCTCTTCCTGGGTTCAGAACTGGTCTTATCTCATTCAAAGGCATTTTCTATATGGCAACCAGAGTGATATTTCAAAGATACAATACTGACCACGCCCTTCCCATTCTTAAAATCCTCCAACTGCCCTCAGGACAAAGTTGAAACGCAGGAGCATGACCTATATTCACATATTCCTGCCCTCGCTTCCGCCTATCTCTCCGCTTCATGGCCTGCAATTCCCTGTGTTGGATCTTGTGTTCCAGAAACAGCGAAGCATCCCTACTCCTGTATGCCCACGATAGCGGATGCAGTAGGCGCCTGGCCTGCTTTCTCTTTTCCTAGGTTCTGCAGTCAGCCGGCCCTTGAGTTTCTTTGCAAGGAGTTTTTCTCTGGCCACTAGAGGGCACTCTGCCCATGTGAGCTGCAAGCTAAAGTCTCCAGGAAACTAGTGCCCGCCCCCTCCACTCCCAGCCCCCCCGCAAGGAGCTGCTCTTAATAGAATCCGGATGTACACCAGCATAGTCCTCAGCGCCCTCACCTTTTGGGCCGGAGAACCTTGAGGCGCGCTTTCTACGCCACTTCCCAGGTTCTCCAGCGAGATTCAGCTCCAGCCACCCACAGAGCTAACCAGGCTGACAACGCCTCAAGACTGGGTTCCTGTCCTCTCCCTACCTTCCTTCTTCCTCTCCTGTCTACCTGGGTGGGTTTCCTGGGACAACCTCCAAGCAAGATACTTGCACGCAAACCCTTGTCCCAAGGAATGCTTCTGGAAGAAGCCAAAGACACATCCTCTTCAATGCTTTCATTTTTACTGTCTGTCCCTTGATAGAATATGTCCTTCCGTCCAGGCAATGAGCCTCCCTTACCAGGCTAACTCTAGTTTTCTGCCTTCACTACCCATCTAGGTATCATATCTTCCTGCAAAACTTCCCGGACTCACAGATAGGGGTGGGAGGCTGACTCGGGCCGTGCGGGCACCTGGGTCACTATACACCAGAGCCCTTGCCGTGTGCATCGTCTTAATGTCCCTCTCTTCCTTTACCTGCGGACTTGGCAAGGGCAGGGACTCCACGCCATTCATCTCAACGTGTTCAGATCATCCAATTAGTAGTTTTTGGATGCCTGCAATGTCATACATGCCTTATACAGGGTCTAAAGTGAAAGTGAAGTCGCTCAGTTGTGTCTGACTCTTTGCGACCCCATGGACTGTACCAGGCTCCTCCGTCCATGGTATTTTCCGGCAAGAGTACTGGAGTGGATTGCCATTTCCTTCTCCAGGAGATCTTTCTGACCCAGGGATTGAACCCAGGTCCCTTAAAGCTTTACAAAGCACTTTTGGATAGAATCTGATGCTTTAATTCTTGCACTAATCCTGTGAGAAGTAGGTACAATTTTTATACCCACTATACAGCCATGAAATTAAAAGACGCTTACTCCTTGGAAGAAAAGTTATGACCAATCTAGGTAGCATATTCAAAAGCAGAGACATTACTTTGCCGACTAAGGTCCGTCTAGTCACGGCTATGGTTTTTCCTGTGGTCATGTATGGATGTGAGAGTTGGACTGTGAAGAAGGCTGAGCGCAGAAGAATTGATGCTTTTGAACTGTGGTGTTGGAGAAGACTCTTGAGAGTCCCTTGGACTGCAAGGAGATCCAACCAGTCCATTCTGAAGGAGATCAACCCTGGGATTTCTTTGGAAGGAATGATTCTGAAGCTGAAGCTCCAGTACTTTGGCCACCTCATGGGAAGAGTTGACTCACTGGAAAAGACCCTGATGCTGGGAGGGATTGGGGGCAGGAGGAGAAGGGGATGACCGAGGATGAGATGGCTGGATGGCGTCACTGACTCCATGGGCGTGGGTCTGGGTGAACTCTGGGAGTTGGTGATGGACAGGGAGGCCTGGCGTGCTGTGATTCATGGGGTCGCAACGAGTCGGACACGACTGCGCGACTGAACAGAACCGATACAGAAAAGGAAGATGAGACGCGGATGACCGCGGACACCGGGATCACGCAGCTGGCCGCGGCAGAGCCAGAGTGAAAGTTGGCCGGGGTCCGTGCCGCTCAGCACGTCTGAACCTGCCTTCTCTGCCTTTGACACCCTTGGTCTGAGAAAGAGGTTGTCCCTGACTCATGGTCAGTGAGTGGGTACATCTGAGTGGATGGTTTTGCTAACCTTCATTCAAAAGTGCAGAGGTGGCTGGTGACCAGCTGGATTGGGTTGGGTTGGGGGGCAGTGCGGATTGTAGCCAAGGTGCATACCATGGTACACAGCTTTCTGAGGCTGGGTCATTCACCTTGGCCTTGAACAATGGAGTGGTACCGTAGGAGAGGCCTGAGTGCTTTATGGGTCAGAGAACCTGCATAAGCAAACCTACAGAACCACATCCTCTGAATGGCTGCAATTCAGAGAGAAAGAAAATCTCTGTTTGCTCAATTACCTGTTGTATTAGTTTGCTCAGGCTGCTGTAACAAAGTGCTGCAGCCCCAGTGGCTTAAACTACAGAAGTTTACCTTCTCACAGTGCTGGAGGCTAGAAGCTTAAGGTCAAGGTGTTGGCTGGGTTGGTTTTTTCTGAGGCTGCTCTCCTTTGGCTTACAGATGGCTTCTCCCTGGGTCTTCATATGAGGTCTGTTACATGTGTGTCTGTGTCCTGACTTCCTACTCTTATAAAGACACCAGGCACTTTAGATGAGAACCCTACTCTCTCCCTTTAAAGACCCCATCTCCAAACACAGTCACAGTCTGTGATCCTAGCGGGTAGCAAGGGGGTTCTGCACTACTGGGCTGGCCAAGGGGAAGGACAGAACTTCTTTGTCTTGAGCACAAACAAACAGGTCCCAGAGGAAATAAGGCAGACTGGGGGACTCATGAGCTGTTAGCACAGTAGTCCAATGACTCTGGTCTCCCCAGTCACATCCACTAGGGCGGGGAAGGTGGGGTAGGTGGTGATGAGACCGCCCTCCGTAGCACGGCCCCAGAGGGTGGAAGGTGTCACAGGAAGCTCTTTCCTCAGTGGGCCAAGTTGGGAACACGTGAAAGAGGAGATGATGAGCTTACAGATGTAGTCCTGTGGCCTCGGCCAGGGAGATCAGTTCTCTGCTTCAGGTCCCTCGGGGGGAGAGGAGATGCTCGTGTCTGCTCTGCTGTCGCCCTGGTTTTCCCGAGATGCTCTGTGTGGCATCCTTGATCCTCTGCACCATGGTCAGCAGTGGCTGCCTTCTCCTGGTGGCTGGCTCCTGTCAAGAAGCCCTCTCCTAGCGCTACAACCCTCACTGGTCCCGGAACTGCTTTACCCACTGACCCTTCAGGCCTGGGATGGTACCAGTTCCCAAGACTATTGACCCTATGAGGCTTTACCCACTTCTTTGTTCCTGTGGCTTCAACTAGGGATGCAACAGAAAAGAAAGGGCACATTCGAATTAAGATAATTCAAGGAGGGTAATTTACAAAGGGCTTCCCAGGTGAACAGTAAACAACCCGCCTACCAATGCAGGAGATGTGGGTTCAACCCCTGGGTCGGGAAAATCTCCTGGAGGTGGGCATGGCAACCTACTCCAGTATTCTTGCCTGGAGAATCCCATGGACAGAGGAGCCTGGCGGGCTACAGTCCAGGGGGTTGCAAAGAGTTGAACATGACTTAGCAATTAAAGGACAACAATTTACAAAGGGCTGAACTAGGAAGATGAGGGTCAAGTACAAGTTTCCCCTAAGAAATCCCTCAGGAAAACAGGGCTCGTGGCAGTCGAGCTGTGGCAGTTGAGCTGCCATCCTCCTGGGCTCAAAGGGACGAGAAGAGCCAGAGACAAGGATATTGATTTGACCTTGGAGGTGGGCCAGCAGTGGCCTTGGAAGGAGCTGTCAGTTTCTGTGGGAGACGTAAGCAGCCTCAGATGGATCCCAAGGGAGGGAACCAAAGGAAGAATAATACACTGACCTCATTCTCCTTCCCCCGCTCCTGGATCTCCGGCCCAGCATCCCCAGTTGATAACCCTCAGTTGGGTGTCAGAGGGCTTGCGAGGTCACTGCCGTGACCCATGCAGGTTGCCCCTCCCTTTCCAAGCGAGCAGGGAGAAGGGGGTGGGGTGCTTGGAGGGGCTCACGGGAGAGCTCCAGACCCCTGCCCACACCTGTCCACACCTTTAGAGACATCCTGTCACTTGACTGGCTCCAGTCGACCGCACTGAGTGTGTCATCTGTTTCTTTCTATTTTGAGTTCTAAAAAGATAAAAACACTGAACACTGCGGAGGGATTGATGAGTATAGAAAGGCCATTATTGTTTCACTGTCACCCTCCTCTGGCTGATGTACAGGTTCGGGCTTTACAAAGGACTCGAGCGCCTGTGTGCTCCACCCTCTGCCCCCTACCCGGAAGCCAAGATGAAGATTTTGCCCAGGGAACCAAGTCTGGTTTTTCATTGGCCCAGGCCTGTCTGATCCAAAGCCTTGTGTGTCTTATACTAAGTGAAGTCACCTCTCTGCAGGGGAGAAACAGTGTCTGATACCTCCTGGCCTTGTAAGTATCCTCAGGTCTCAGCTCAAATGCCATGCGCTCAGAGAGAACTTCCGGGACCCTCCAGTGTAAATGCCCCCTTTTCACACGTGCTTTTCTCTTACTTGGGGATACCGAGGTGGCTCAGTGGTAAAGAATCTGCCTGCCAATTTAGGAGACGCGGGTTTGATTTCTGGGGTGGGAGATCCCTTGGAGGAAGAAACGGCAGCCTACTCCAGTATTCTTGCCTGGACAATCCCATGGACAGAGGGGCCTGGCAGGCTATAGTCCAGGGGATCGCAAAGAGTCGGACATTACTTAGCGACTAACAACAATAACATCAATTCTCTAACTCAGCTTCGTCCACCCTCATAGAACATTAACGTTAATATATAACTGTGTTACACATGCATTCGTTTTAATGCCTGTTTTCCCAGAAAAAACGGGCCTCCTATCAGGCAGGACTTTGTCTTCTTTGTGCTTCTTTGTTTGAGCCCCAGGATCTAGAATAACATGTGGAGCATGGTTGACCCTCAAGAAACCCTTGGGGAATGAATGACGGCGTGAAGAGGTGGGTGGTGGGGCAGGGAATGGAAAAGAGTAATGATGACTCACAGTTTCAGAATTAACAGCAGCAGGAATCAGAGGGCTGGTAAAATGTGCCAGGCATCACTTAAGCCCTTCATGCATAATAACTCATGTAAATGTTGTAATGTAAAGTTGGGGGGTACTGTTACGGTGGAGATGCGGAAAATGAGCTCTATAGAGGTTGGCCACTTGTTCGTGGTCACAGAGTCGTGAGAGGAGCCAGGCCTGAAGTTCAGGCATCAGATTTCAGATACCCCAAATGGCTCTTCTATGCCGAGCCCCGCTTACAGCCAGCCACACTGGGCACTTCATGCGCTCTTCTTACCCAATTTAATTCTCACAGCAGTTCAGCAAGGTTGGTGTTATTTCCTCCTCAGCTGGGTGACAGGATGGATTCAGAGAGGTTGCATAAGCTGCCCTGGGTCACACAGCTAGCTCGGGGCAGAGGCGGGATTTGTGCGGCACGGGCTGTCCAGCACCTGAGACAACTGCCTTTGTCACTGTCCTTTCAGAAGTTCTAACAGAGCCGGGATGAGCGAGCAGGTTTCCTGGGACTCAGCGAGTGCCTGCCTGACATTGCTGACCCGGCCCAGCTGGCCTGATCGGCAAGAGAGTCCCTGCCTGGCGTGCTGAGTGCTATTCTAAGCTGAAAGTCAAGCAGGATAGCAGAAGCTGCCAGACCTCTGCGTGGCTGACACAGCCGGAACAGGCTCGGACAGGATGTTCCCGAGGGCAAGGCTCTGTCAGCTGCCCTAGGCTTGGGTGGCTTGCGTCATTCCTTGCCACTGCTCCCCCGTCTCTGCCACTCAGGCCCTAACAGCAAAGTGCAGGAGAAAAAGCACAGCATTGATTGGGCTTGGAGGTTGTGCACACCTGGGCTTGAATTCCAGTTCACTACACACTAGCTTTGTGACCTTGGGCAAATTCCTTTACTTCTCTGAGCCTCAGTTTCTTCATCGATGAAATGGGGGGAATCATTCTTACTGCCTTGTTGCCCATATCTGTGAGCACTGCTCTCCCTCGCCTCTGAAAGCTGGGACCCAAAGTCACGAATGTCCCCAAGCAGATATTCACAAGTTTGTATCACAGTCAGATTTGTAGCAAGAGAAGAAGCTAAAAATGCCTCTTATGGAAACAGAGCATGAAATCGGGAATTCTTGCAGGCTATAGCTGTCCTGTCTCTGTCTGTCACCCCTTCACATGTTATACCACTCTGCCTGTGTCTCCTGCACACACACACACGCACAAGCACACACACACACACACACAACACAAATACCAAGTTCTTCCACATATACATTCATATTTCCAGACACACATCTCAATCTTTCCAGATACCTACACAATATAAATCATGCCACATAGACATCTTCTATAACCATCACACACACTTACACACTCCCTCATCTTGACAAACTCCTGGGGCACCACGGCAGCAGCACAGTAAGGGGTAACGTGGCACAGATGGAAGAAATTCGAGGGGCTGGAACAGAGTTGTGGCTTTGCTGAAGTCAACAGAGGCACACCATGGACCTCTCTGAGCTCCAGTTTCTTCATCACTACGGTGGGGGTCACAGAACCCTCCTCTTCAGGTTGTGAATAGAATGAAAGATCATTTTCATCAATTGCCTGTCTCAGTACCTGGCACACAGTAGATGTTTAGTAAATGATACGGCAGCATAACATGAAGTCCTCCAGGCAAAGCGAAAACTTTCTCTGTTTAAGCCTAGCCAAGCGCAAAGTGTTTAAATATTTATAAAACCACAAATGAACTTGACAGGACTTTCTATTGAGAATGTCTTATCCATGTGATGAAGGCTGAGCCTGACCTTTATTTTGCTTAGTGGGGGTTTGGCTCGAATAATTGCTGATGACCTGGGGTCTGGGCATCTCTGGTTGGTTTCCTTCCTTTCAGTATGAAGTCAGCCAGTGCATTCTTGTTCTTCCCCAGTGGTTCCAAATAACTCCTGTTTTGGTGTCTTGATTGACAGGTGGCTTTCCTTTCTTTTCTTTGTGGTTCTTCCCTCCAAGGGCTCCAACATTCCATCTGCTCCTTCCGGTGGTCGCGGTTGATGCTCAGCGACATTTCGCTTTCTTGGCTTCCTCAGGAAGCTCTTGCAACAAAGTCCCTGACCTTAGGGAGCTCTAAGGAAACCAGGCTGGAACCCAATTCCAGAGAACTCCATCTGTTGAGGTTGTTTGGTGCCTTAATCTGCATCCAGCAGACTCTCAAGGGCGTGAATTCATCAAGAGCTGATTATTCAAGCAGCAGATGACTCATGCTCTTGGTTCTCTCCCACTGGCCTTTTGCAGAGGCTCGGATGGGAAATGGACCTTGTAGGTCTCTCCTAAATTCTATCCTAAGGCAGGGGTCACAACCCCAAATGTTTTCAGAGGTCCAGCAGATAACATAAGTGTCAGGGTGGAGATGGATAAATTGGCAAGTCCATTCCATGTCTAAAGGCATCAAATGTACCAATTAAAACAAAAAAGCAAAACAACCAACTGATCACTGTCCCAGCCCACTGGCTTGCTGGTCAGATTTGTCTCAGAATCAGCCAGTCTGTGATCTTTGCTCTATGAGTTTTCATCCCCTGTTTGACTCAGTTTGAAACTCTCTAGTAGAAGGGTTGTCTTGGTCTGGTCTCCCCGACAACTGACCTTGCCTTTGTAGTATCCTTGGCAAGGCCTTTCATCTCGCCACTTAAAAAGTTTCAGCAAAGGAACTCACCATTCTAGTTTGTCCACAAACCTTTAGTGAGCAAGACCACAGGGTGAGGGTGCCAGGGCCCAAGGATCGGTGGTGACCAAGGCTGACGTTGTCCCTGCTCTTGTGGGTCTCAGCCTGATGGCTCCATCACCATAGGGTTCTACATAGAGCTGAATACAGAGATATCCCCTGAGGGTGTACACGGCCCTGGGTCTACCCTCTGGACTCTCACAGAGCAAGGTCGGTCCCTCTCATGCGATAACCCTTCAGGTCTTTAAAGGCATCTTTTATTTCCCTCTTGAGTTACTTTTTTCTAGGTGGTTAGAGGGTGAACCAAATGGCTTGATTTGTGTGTGTGTGTGTGTGTTTTTTTCCATTTCTTACCTTTCACATCCACTCCATTATCGAGTCCTGTTGATTCCAATCTGTAAAGGTACCTGGGATTCATCCACTTCTATCTCACTGCAACATCTTAGGCCTCCCCATCAGACCCTTTCCTGGGCTCTTTTAGGCTCTCCTAACTAGTTTCTGGTTTTGTGACTCTCTTATCCACACTCTGTTGTTCCATGTCCTGTTTTAACTGCTGCTTCCTGATCTGCATACAGGTTTCTCAAGAGGCAGGTCAGGTGGTTTGGTATTCCCATCTCTCTCAGAATTTTCCACAGTTTATTGTGATCCACACAGTAAGGCTTTGGCATAGTCAGTAAAACAGAAATAGATGTTTTTCTGGAACTCTCTTGCTTTTTCCATGATCCAGCGGATGTTGGCAATTCTTTCCTCTGGTTCCTCTGCCTTTTCTAAAACCAGCTTGAACATCTGGAAGTTCACGGCTCATGTATTGCTGAAGCCTGGCTTGGAGAATTTTGAGCATTACTTTACTAGCGTGTGAGACGAGTGCAATTGTGCGGTAGTTTGAGCATTCTTTGGCATTGCCTTTCTTTGGGACTGGAATGAAAACTGACCTTTTCCAGTCCTGTGGCCACTGCTGAGTTTTCCAAATTTGCTGGCATATGGAGTGCAGCACTTTCACAGCATCACCTTTCAGGATTTGAAATGGCTCCCCTGGAATTCCATCACCTCCACTAGCTTTGTTCATAGTGATGCTTTCTAAGGTCCACTTGACTTCACATTCCAGGATGTCTGGCTCTAGGTGAGTGATCACACCATCATGATTATCTGGGTCATGAAGATCTTTTTTGTACAGTTCTTCTGTGTATTCTTGCCACCTCTTCTTAATATCTTCTGCTTCTGTTAGGTCCCTACCGTTTCTGTCCTTTATCGAGCCCATCTTTGCATGAAATGTTCCCTTGGTATCTCTAATTTTCTTGAAGAGATCTCTAGTCTTTCCCATTCTGTTGTTTCCCTCTATTTCTTTGCATTGATCACTGAGGAAGGCTTTCTTATCTCTCTTTGCTATTCTTTGGAACTCTGCATTCAGATGATTATATCTTTCCTTTTCTCCTTTGCTTTCTCCAAAATCACTGCAGATGGTGATTGCAGCCATGAAATTAAAAGACGCTTACTCCTTGGAAGGAAAGTTATGACCAACCCAGATAGCATATTCAAAAGCAGAGATATTACTTTGCCAACAAAGGTCTGTCTAGTCAAGGATATGGTTTTTCCAGTGGTCATGTATGGATGTAAAAGTTGGACTGTGAAGAAAGCTGAGTGCTGAAGAATTGATGCTTTTGAACTGTGGTGTTGGAGAAGACTCTTGAGAGTCCCTTGGACTACAAGGAGATCCAACCAGTCCATTCTAAAGGAGATCAGTCCTGGGTGTTCTTTGGAAGGACTGATGCTAAAGCTGAAACTCCAGTACTTTGGCCACCTCATGCAAACAGTTGACTCATTGGAAAAGACACTGATGCTGGGAGGGATTGGGGGCAGGAGGAAAAGGGGACGACAGAGGATGAGATGGCTGGATAGTATCACCGACTCGATGGACATGAGTTTAGGTGAACTCCAGGAGTTGGTGATGGACAGGGAGGCCTGGCGTGCTGCAATTCATGGAGTTGCAAACAGTCAGACACCACTGAGCGACTGAACTGAACTGAACTATCCACACTTTATTAGCATTTGGTCAGATTAGGTAACACACTTTCCAAAGGCTCACATAGCACTCAAAAGGGTGCCCTGAACCCTACCATACTCCATAAGACCCAACTACCAGGCCCTGGCCCCAAATCTTCTCACATCACTCATCACTTTTCATTCTTGGAATGGGAAGTTTTCCAAATTCATGTCCCCGCACAACCTGGGCTTCCCATGTGGCTCAAGTGGTAAAGAATCTGCCTGCAGTGTGGGAGACCTGGGTTGGATCCGTGGGTTGGCAAGATCCCCTGGAGAAGGGAAAGGCTACCCACTCCAGTATTCTGGCCTGGAGAATTCCATGGACTGAATAGTCCGTGGGGTTGCAAAAAGTCAGACATGGCTGAAAGACTTTCACTTTCCCTTTCTTTCTTTCCACAACCTCAGAATGAGCCCTTATTTGGAAATGAGGTATTTGCAAATGTGATTAAGCTAAGATGCGGTCATACTGGAGAGAGAGTCCTAAATCTAACGACTGGTGTCCTCATAAAAAAGAGGACACACATGCCCTTATAAGGAGGGGGAAGGTCATGTGACTAAGTCAGAGATTAGCCTGATGTGGCCACAAGCCAAGGAGTGCTTGAGGCCACCAGAAGCTGGAAGAGGAGGAAGAGTTCTTCCTAGAGACTTCAGAGAGGGCATGGTCATGTTACTGCACTGATTTCAGATTTCTGGCTGCCAGAACTGTGAAATATACATTTCTGTTGCTTTAAGTCAGTCAGTATTTATTATAACAGCCTTGGGGGACTGAGACAATCCCCTAGCCCGATCTTCCTGTTCCACGGGCACCCCAAGCTCATCCTCACCTTGTCTCTGTTTGTGCTGTTCTCTCTCTCCTGAATCGTCCTGCCTCCTCCCCACTCTCTTAGGATGACTTGGTCCTTCCCATCACTCAGTCGCAGGCCAGGTGTGGGCATCTCCCCTGATCACACCTGCCCTTGCCAGCAGCTACTAGCAGGTCACCTTTGTTCACCCATCGGAGCAGCGCTGTCCCAGTGTGCTTCTGTACTGGGCTGTTATCTCTCTGCCCCCATTTGAATATAAGCTACATGATGGCAAGCCTTTGTCTAGGTAATCCCCTAGAAGCGTCCCAGGGCCTTTTAGATGTTTATTGCACAGTCTGTGCCTGAGAAATATTTTTTGAGTGTTTGTTGTGACTTGGACAACAGGAAGGTTTAGTTTGCTTTGCTCAGACAAGGCTGCCCTTTTGTAGTCGAAGGCTAAGGCTTATGTCACTTGCTGTAGTGTCTTCAGGTTTCATCCATGTTGCAGCACGTGTCAGAATTTACTTCCTTCCAAAGACTGAACAACATTCCACTATATGTATTCATACAACATTCCACTGTACATACAGACCCCGTTTCCCTTGTCCATTTATCTTTTGACGGAGTCTTGGATGATCCCAACATCCCGCTATTATAAATAATGTTGCTATGAATGTGAATGTGCAGTGATCTTCTTGTGACTCTAGTTTCAATCCTGTTGGTTTCATAACCCCAAAGTGGAGTTGTTGGATTTCTATATATACACACACACACCTATGTAAAACTTTAAAATTCCAACTCAGTCTTGCACAAGTGAACTTATTACATGCATCTTACAGATGAGGTACCGGAAGCTGGGGAGGCCACAAGCATGTTTCAGAGTGCTGGGGAGTGGGCCTGGTCTCCAGGTGAGGGCGGTGGGACCCTCCAAGCTCTTGGGGTCAGTGTGTCTACCACAGCCCTCCCGCGGCTGCCCGTCCTCGGGGGCCGGACAAGCCTGGGCTCACCTCATTATCCCGGTCCTTCTCCAGGAAGTGGCGGGCCACGTGGCTGGGCAGGATGTTCCTCAGCATGTTCTCATTGTGCTCCCTCAGCTCCTTCATCTCGTTGATCTCCTCTTTGGCCTGGACTCGCCACAGGAAGTCCAGGCGGGCCGTGTACTCCAGCTGCGGTTCAGGGGACAGAAGGGAAGGAACGGGTTCAGACACACGTTTGTGGGAGGTGGACAGGGTTTCTACGGGACCCTCCACAGATGAAACAGAGCCCGGGCTGAACATTTTGGGAGGCCTTTTGCCTGACACCAAGAGATCAGAAGATAAGCAGATTTTGCAGGGCTGTATACCTCCCCTTCCTAGCACTGGGGCACCCAGGATTTTGTCATTGTTTCTTCCCTCCACTGTGCATTGCAGGTGCTGTGAGGTCAAGGTTCTTTCCCCAGTTCAACATCACATCCTTACCATATAGCAACGTTCCTGGCACAGGGCTGGTGTTCCATTAATATTCCTTGACCCAACAAATAAATTACAGTAGAAAAACCAGCTAACACATAGGCTGTGCTCATTAGATGGTGCCAGGAACTTTTCTAAGGAATATACGTATATTAATGCCTTTAATCTTTACAACAAGGATGTCCTAGTGGCTCAGTGGTAAAGAATCCGCCTGCAGTGCTGGAGATGTGGGTTCAATCTCTGGGTCAGGAATTATTTAGGAAGTTGCAGGTAGAACATATGCCTCACAGTAGGTATTTAATACCTATTAGTTCCCTCTTCTCCTGAAATCCTGTTTGATTTTTAATTTTTTAAAATTGTTACTCTTTCTTAAAAACTTTATCTTTTGTATTGTGGCATAGCTGATTAACAATGTTTTGATAGTTTCAGATGAACAGCAAAGGGGCTCTGCCATACATATACATGTATACACCCTTTGCCAACTTTCTCCCATCTTAGCATTTCTTTTCATTGGAAAGAGGACAGTTCCTTTTCTAAAAAATCTCAGAAATCTTATTTATGAGGGATTTTAGTAATGTCATTATTTCAAAGTCTTTAACTGTTGAAATGAACAATATGTTGCACCATTAAACACATGGTTAGACGTCCTGAATTCAAGGACTTAAAAAAATTCAGCTAGTTCTTTTCTTTGTCTTATGTGCAAGTCTCAGTGGATGACAAAAATATGAAAGGCAGAGGTGCAAGGTTATTCTTTCAGCAGAATTTCTAATAGCAAAAGCTGGAAACAATCCAAGTGCTCATTTTGGTTGAATAAACTTATATACAGCTATAAAAAGAAACGAAGAATATTTCTCTATATGTACTTTGATGGGTAGGTATCTAAGCCGGAGAAATACGTGCACAGTTTGCCATTATTGATCTAAGGAAAGGGGATACCTATATATTTCTCTCTCCACATATATATATTTCTTTCTTTATTAGAAATCAAAGTACAAAAATATAAAAAATCATTACAATGAGATGAGGAAGGTGGGGTAAAGGAATAGGGATACATTCAAACTTTAAAAATTATATCTTGTTTTATAATCCTGACTTTTGAATCATGGAAATATTTTACTTAATTATGAAACTGGATGGAATTTTTAAAAGATCAAACAAACAAGCAAACCTACAGGTATAACCACACAGAGAGGAATTATTCCAAATGTCTTATAACACAATAATTTGCAGGCACGTTCATAGACAGAAATATTCTAAGGCTAAAAAGAGCTCAACAAGAATCTTCAAAGTGTTTACAACAATCACCTGGTAGGTGGTGGTATCTGTGGTATTATTGTTAGATTACTGTGGTTTTGGAAAAGACTCTTGAGAGTCCCTTGGACAGCAAGGAGATCAAACCAGTCAAGTACTAAAGGAAATTCCTAAATATTCATTGGAAGGACTGGTGTTGAAGCTGAAGCTCTAATACTTTGGCCACCTGATGCAAAGAACTGACTCATTAGAAAAGACCCTGATGCTGGGAAATATTGAAGGGAGGAGAAGAAGGGACGAAAGAGGATAAGATGGCTGGATGGCATCACCAACTCAATGGACATGAGTTTGAGCAAGCTCTGAGGGTTGGTGATGGACAGGGAAGCCTGGTGTGCTGCAGTCCATGGGGTCGCAAAAAGTTGGACATGACAGCAACCGAACTGAATTGATTGTATCTGAGGGGCTTCCTTGGTGGCTCAGACAGTAAGGAATCTGCTTGTGATGTGGGAGACCTGGGTTCAGTCTCTGGGTTGGGAAGATTCCCTGGAGAAGGGAGTGGCTACCCACTCCAGTATTCTTGCCTGGAGAATTCCATGGACAGAGGAATCCGGTGGGCCAGAGTCCATGGGGTCACAAAGAGTTGGACATGGCTGAGCGACTAATACTTTCACTTGCATTGTATCTGAGCTGCAAGATACAATGAATAATCCTTTTTAACTTTTTGTATTCTGATTTCCCTTCCCAAACCATTTAGGAACTGGCTACATGAAAACAAGTACCAAGGGTTTGTGTGCCCTCAAAATTCATATTTTGAAATCTTAACCCTCAAAGTGATGGTATTCAGAGGTGGGACCTTTGGGAGGTGTTTAGGTCATGAGGTTTGAACTTTCATGAATGAGATTAAGGTCTATAAAAGAGACCCCAGAGATGTCCCTGTGCCTTCTGCCATGTGAGGATGTAGTGAGAAGCTGATGAACCAGGACGTGGGCCCTCCTCACCAGACACTGAATCTGCCAGCACCTTGGTCTTGGACTTCCTATCCTCCATTGGGAGAAATAAATTTCTGAGTTTATAAGAGAAAAAAGAAAAGAGTACCAAAGGAACTAACAAACATTGTTTATATGTTTTGTGCCAGGTTCTTAACACAGAATGATAATTAACACGGGCTGAGTCCTTTTCTTGTACTGGGCACTGTACTTAGCATTTCAAATATACTGAAAGTCTTTTAATCACACCATGGCTCAACAAAACAGGTACTTTTTTATGCCTATTTTATAGTTGAGGAAACGGAGGCACAGGAAGGTGAAGTCCGGTGCCCAGGTTTCACAAATAGAGGCTGGGCTTTGAACTCAGGGCATTTGGACTCCAAGCTGTGGCTTTTAACCCCTGCAGGTAAAGAAATGGCAGGTCTGGGAGGTTGAGCATCTCAAGGTCACCTATTCTTCCAAGAGCCTCAGTTCAATTCAGTTGCTCAGTCATGTCCAACTCTTTGCGACCTCATGAATCACAGCATGCCAGGCCTACCTGTCCATCACCAACTCCCAGAGTTCACTCAAACTCATGTCCATTGAGTCAGTGATGCCATCCAGCCATCTCAGCCTCGGTCGTCCCCTTCTCCTCCTGCCCCCAATCCCTCCCAGCATCAGAGTCTTTTCCAATGAGTCAACTCTTTGCATGAGGTGGCCAAAGTACTGGAGTTTCAGTTTTAGCATCATTCTTTCCAAAGAACACCCAGGGCTGATCTCCTTTAGAATGGACTGGTTGGATCTCCTTGTAGTCCAAGGGACTCTCAAGAGTCTTCTCCAACACCACAGTTCAAAAGCATCAATTCTTCGGTGCTCAGCTATCTTCACAGTCCAACTCTCACATCCATACATGACCACTGGAAAAACCATAGCCTTGACTAGACAGACCTTTGTTGGGAGGCAAATTTAATAATTTGGTCCCAAGGCTTGGGTCTTTCCTAGCTGCACAATCCCAGTGCCTATCTTTATCAGACCCAGAAGTAAGCGACTAGAGACCTGACCTCATTTATCTCTGTGAACAAGTGTGATGTCCTTTGCTCTGAAAGGAGAGCTGAAGTCAAGCCCAAACCTCAGGGCTGCAATGAATCAGGCACAAGGTGGGAGGCACCTGGCTGTCTGCTCTCTTCTGTCCAACATTCGGGATGTTCACCTGCCTCGGAGGAGGAGGAAGTGTTTGGCGTATTGCTTTCACATATGTGCAGGATGAGAGTTCCCAGTTACTCGGTTACATAACCGCCTCCGTCACTCTGGAGATGTACAATTACACATGCTCTCACCGGGATGCTGCTGTGTACCAGGCGTCAGTGGGGATCATCAGGCTTTAATGAAACTAGAGGGCCTCTGAGTCACCAGGGAACACAGTGGAAGCAGGCAGCAGACCCAGGAGTGGACGGACTTGACCCGGACGAACAGAACTCTATGGGCGTCATGAAACGGTGCTCGAGGTGATGCGGTTCTGCAGAAAGTGTCCTCTAACAGACAGGCAGCACACGTGGTGGAGAGGGCTTGGACCAAGGAGTTGGAGCACTTGCATCCCTGCCTTTGTTTGCTTCTCCTTTGTGACTTTGTGACCTCGAGTGACTTGAGTCTCTGCTGCTGCCTTGTGACCAGATGCATAACAACACTTTCTCTGTTTGTCTCAGACTCTTGCTTCCAAAGTAAAATATTAATAGCTCACGATGATTGAGCACTTACTCCAAGTGCAAATCACTGGGAGAGGTGCATTATAATTATATTCTCATATAATACTACAAAAAAACCTACAAAAAACAATACTACAGTTTTTTTAATACTACAAAAAAACAGAAACTGTTACTAATGTACCCACTTTATAGGTGAGAAAACGGAGATACAGAAAGTCAGATAAATGACTGAATGTCACTTATCTATCGAATGGCAGAGTTGGAGTGTGAATAATATCTAGCCCACTCCAAAGGTTACATCTGTAACTGCTACAGTTATGGGATGCAGCTATGTCATTTTAAAACCTTTTGAGGGACTTCCTTGGTGGTCCATGGGTTAAGACTGCTTTCCAATGCAAGGGGTGCACGTTCCCCTGGTCGGGGAACTAAGATCCCACAGATCCCATGACTTGCAGCCAAAAAAACCAAAGCATGAAATAGAAACAGTACTGTAGCAAATTCAATAAAGACTTTAAAAATGGTCCACATCAAAAAAAACTCTTGAAAAGCCTTTTGAAGGTTAAAAATAAAAAAGAAAATAATCAGATATCACTTAAGTACTCAGGCCCTCATTATTCACTTACTTGCTCTTACTTTATTCATATTCTTCATGAGATGAGGTTATCTGCTTTTGCAGGACAAATGGAGAATAGAAAAACTGAACCAGAATTTCAGAAGAGCTTTGAGGAGGCACTAAGAGGCACAGAGTAATCCTTAAGGTGACAGGGAAGATAGAAGCAGCTATCTGTTCTATCCCCACCCCTAGTTCTGAACTTTCTCTTAGCCATCTCTGAGAATTTCTCACTTGTCAGTTTAAAACCCACGTGATGGAGTATACGTACACTTTTCTATAGGATTGCCTTGTCTGATTCTATTTTCACAGCCCTCAGATGGCTTGTCATTTGCATGTCAGATGAAGAATTTCTCCCCTGTAACTAGAAGCCATCAGGATGTGGAGGACATGATCCCAGCTCTCACAGAAAACCAGACAGACCTAAGTAGGGCGATACTGGCAATGGCCAGACTTTGACCTTTGGTTTAGTGTTCCAGCTGAAACTGAAAAGCAAGGTAAGGTCATACTGCAGGACTGAATGCCCTTGGTGGTGTGAAGATACACAGACAGTGCTTTTTGTTTTTCCCCCAATTGAGAAAGTGGAAAGGTGGGCTCTGGAGACAAATCTGGGGTTGAATTCTAGTTCACTCACTTTCTAGCTCAGTAGCCTGACTTCCTTCATCTGTAAAACAGGATCCATCGTAATGACCATTCAGGTTGTTGAGATGATTCGATAATACTGGTGAAGTGCCAGACACACTTCACTAAACTTTGATTGCCAAGTTTAGTTTTATTGAGTTTGTCCCCCTGAGTACATTTTACACTCAGGTTCCCCAGGTGGTTGAGTGGTGAAGAATACACCTGCCAAGCAGGGGACGCAATTTCGATTGCTGGGTTGGGAAGATCCCCTGGCAACCTACTCCAGTTTTCTTGCCTGGGAAATCCAGGGACAGAGGAGCCTGGTGGGCTATACAGTCCATGGGGTCACAGAAGAGTCAGACATGACTTAGTGACTAAACAACACGTTACCATTCCGCTTTATTACAAATAACTTTTTGTGTGTATCTCTAGCTTCCTGGGGCTTTTGGCTGTTTCATGCCTGGTTTCTCAGGATTCATTACCTCCTGTCTCCATGGTGACTTCTCAGTGGTATGTTTCTATTTCTGCTCTGGCTGATAGTCTTCTTGTTTTTTTCCTTTCCTGGTTACTTTTCTTTTTTTGAAGTACACACACAGAGAGACGGACTGGGATCCAGAGCACAGCAGTGAAGTAGACGGCCTGGCTCTAGCAGAAAGTGATGAGTGTTGCTGCATTCACGGTCTGCATCCGCATGGAGAAATCCTACCAGTCGTGGAGGACAGGTGACATCTCTTGGGTGAGGCCTGGTGTGCTGCTCCATGCAGAATAATTTCCTGCTTCTCTGACTCTTGAGGTCCTTGGACAAGGCTGGTCCGCTCATGGCACATCCCACACTGCATTATTTAGTGTCCACTCTCCTCCAGGAGACAGGAAGCCTTGGGACTGGGGCTGGGGTTTTATACAAGGCTCCCCACGGTGCCCATCCCAGATCCTGGCAGACGGGGAAGTGGCATCAATACTACAGGCACTTTATCTACTCAGGACAAATCAATGATGAAGTGCCTCCTCTATCTCTGAAAGGCAGTGCTCAAAATGCTACGTACAATCATCTCAAATGATTCTTCAAAACAGCCCTTGTCAGGAATTACTGTCTTATTTTAAAGAGGAGGAAACAGAGAGTCAGGGAGAAGGCCACAAGCTTCCTGGAGGCAGGGTAGGACTGGAACCTTGGTGAGGATGGTCCTCAAGCCGGGTTGGGAGTTTGGAGTAGACATGTACCTGTGTGCGTGCATGCTAAGTGGTTTCAGTCGTATCCTACTCTGTGTGAGCCTGTGGACTGTAGTTTTCCAGGCTCCTCTGTCCATAGGATTCTCCAGGCAAGAATACTGAAGTCCGTTGCATGCCTTCCTCCAGAGGATCTTCCCCACCCAGGAATCGAACTCACGTCTCTTATGTCTCCTGCATTGGCAGGTGGGTTCTTTACCACTAGCACCACGCAGCTGGCATGTACACATACCTATATTTAAAATAGAGAGCCAACAAGAAGGAAACGGCAACCCACTCCAGTTCCTTGCCTGGAAAAGTCCGTGGACAGAGCAGCCTGGCAGGCTATACAGTCCATGGGACTGCAAAAGGGTCAGACATGACTTAGCAAACAAACAACAATTGTATAGCACAGGGAACTTTGCTCCATACTCTGTGCATATTGTGTGTGTGTGTTAGTTGCTCAGCCATGTCTGACTCTGAGATCCTATGGACTGTAGCCTACCAGGCTCCTCTGTCCACGGGATTCTCTAGGCAAGAATATTGGAATGGGTTGCCATTTTCTTCTCTAGGGGATCTTTCCAACCCAGAGATTGAACCTGGGTCTACTGAGTTGCACGCAGATTCTTTACTATCTGAACTCAATACTCTGTAATAACCTAAATGGGAAAAGATTTTGAAAAAGAATAGATACATATATAACTGAATCACTTTGCTGTACATTTGAAACTAACATAACATTTTAACTCAACCATACTTCAGTAGAAAATAAAAAATTTTTAAAAAGCCAAAACACAAAAATCCCCAAAGCTGATTTACACAACTTCCATTGTTATTGTTTAGTTGCTAGGTTGTGTCAGACCCTTTGTGACCCCATGGACTATAACCTGCCAGGCTCCTCTGTCCATGGGATGTCTCAGGCAAGAATATTTGAGTGGGTTGCCATTTCCTTCTCCAGGGGAATCTTCCCAACCCAGGGATCGAACCTGGGTCTTCGACATTGACAGGAAGATTCTTTATCACTGTCCCATCAGGTCAGCTTCCATAGTAATAGTTTTATTCAGGCAACAGAACTGGGAGAGATCCCAGTTGGCCTCAGCCAGAAATTGAAAGCTCTGGGTTTTTCTTTCCCCTTATAATCATTTCATTGAAGGAGATACACCTAAAGGGAATGAAGACCTTCTTGCTCTCCAAATCGTCTCCATCTTAGTTTTTTATTAAGTGTTCCATACTAGGAATTGCTTTGTTAAGAATCACAACTTGCTGGGAATTCCCTGGCAGTTCAATCATTAGGACTCAGTGCTTTTAATTACTGGGGCTTAGGTTAAACCCTGGTCAGGAAACTAAGATCCCACAAGCCATGCATGGCTCAGCCAAGGGGCAAAAAAGAAGGAGGGGGGGAGAAACAAAAGAAAATAAAATTAAAAAAAAGAAGAATCGCCACTTGCTGCAAGCTACTAAAAGTCATTCATGCAGAGATGAGTGGTGGCCCCCCAGGCCAGTTTTATGGCGGCGGGAAATGCCAGGTAACCACAGGCAGGCAGAGGAAGACGTCAGATTACCTGCTGTCCATGGTAGAACACGGCTAGAAGGAACATGGCCATTAGCAGCAGCGAGGCTTCCTTGGTCCCCAGGAAATCTCTGTCGGGAGGAGAAATGCAAATAGTGGCGTGGTTATTGACAGCTATGAAGGGACTTCAAGGAGACCCATTATGAAACTGAGATTCAGACTGGAGTGGGATAAAAAGAAAGGAGCAGGTGTTTCCTGAGCTCCCACTATATGATAGGGCCTCTCTGAAGGCCTCCACATAGGCTAATCAGAAACCAGTTAACCCCCAAAGCCACAAGGTCACGTAGGTCATACCTGGTGGAAGACTCCAGAGTCTAGCATCTAGACAATGCATTCACATTAATAATGATGTCTTCTATTGCAAAAAGCTTTTTTCTAAATTTCAAGGAGCTCTTACACTTTCTTGTCACAAAGGTCCATGTGAAGACAGACATTCTCTTTCTTCAGTGTTGCCCCATTTAAGAGACAGGCACATTGTACTTGCTATGTGACAGTGCCTGTTCTAAGTGCTCTAAGCATCACACTTAAGTTTTTATAAAAAAAAAGTCTTATTGCAATTTTGGGCACTGTTGTTCTCCTTTACAATCTCTTTTCTGCACGGCTGCTAGAGTTTGTTTGTTTGTTTGTTTGTTTTTTAATACCACGAAAGCCAGAAAGATTGAGGGCAGGAAGAAAAGAGGGCAACAGAGGACGAGGTTGTTTGATGGCATCACTGACTCAATGAACGTGAATCTGAGCAAACTCCAGGAGATGGTGAAGGACAGAGGAACCTGGCATGTGCAGTCCTCGGGGTCGCAGAGTCGGACATGACTTCGTGACTGAACAACAACAAAGCCAGGTCACATTACTCCTTTGTTTTAGAGCTTCCCAACCACAAGCATACACATACTCAGAACTCATTCAGAGGAAACCTGCCTCTGATGTGTTAAAGGACACAATGGGGCGTGCAGTGCTCAGAGAGAGAGCAGAATGGGCATAAATCTGGTGGCACCCGGGCCGTCTCCAGCCTTCCCTTTTCTCTGCTCCCTGGAGACTAGCAGGAGGAGCATGGGGCTCAGGGAAATGACAGCATGAACTCAGCTGCCAAGGCCAGCTTTTCACCTCGCCTTACACTAAACGACCCTCCCAGCTTATACAGGGCCAGACCCAGTCCAGCTCTCCAGGCAGAACAGAGAGTTAGGAATGGAAATGTGTTTTCTCTTGGGGAGATACTGTGCACACGGGGACCCAGGGCTCCGAGGAACTCTGCAGGCTGCAACAAGATGCAGATTCATGAATTCCTAGTTCCATCTGCTTTTCCTTGGAGATAGATGCTAATAATAGATGATACTCATTATTGTATCTCTTTTCTGTAGCCCCAATGAAGCACATAATTGCTGACCATCTACTGTGTACCAGGCACATGATAGGATATGGAACTGAAGAAGATACCTTGCCTTTGCCCTCAATACAGTTCAGTAAAGGAAAGGACTAGACAGATGATTTCATAACATGGTACACCCCATAGTAAGGATACACTCTGTCTGCCATGGGAATATAAGGGAAGAGAAAGTAAACTAGGGTGGATATTCAGTCAGGACTCAAGAGCTGAATATTAAAGGTTGATCAGAGTCCATCATAAAGGAAATTAGTCCTGAATACTCATTGGAAGGACTGATGTTGAAGCTGAAACTCCAATACCTTGGCCACCTGATGCAAAGAGCTGGCTCATTTGAAAAGAGCCTGATGGTGGGGAAGATTGAAGGTGGGAGAAGCGGATGACAGAGGATGGGATGGCTGGATAGTATCACCAACTCGATGACATGAGTCTGAGTAAGCTCTGGGAGTTGGTGATGGACAGGGAGGCCTGGTGTGCTGTAGTCCATGGGGTCGCAAAGAGTTGGATACAACTGAGTGACTGAACTGAACTGAAGAGTTTGGGAGGAAAAGGGGGGAGGGGAGTTTATAGGTATGAGACACAGATCTTGTTTAGCTAACAGCTGGTTTACAAGCCTCTAGTGCAGGGAGGATAAATAAATACCATACATCCAGTCTGAGGCCACACGCAGACTCAGCAGGAGAGAGTGCTCAGACCTGGTTGAGCCATACAGCCTACAGCTGGACTGTAAGTCATATATTGCCATCCAGAATTTTAGCGGCTAGGATTCATTCATTCACTTGGTCATAGTCACCACAGTGCTGTGCACAGGGACATACTAACACCACCCTTTTTTCATGTCACAATTCTCTCACCCTTCAAGCTTCTGGACACCTGACAAAATAAAATGCTGCACTCATGCAGACCCAGCTTCCAGTCTCAGCTCTGCTGCTGACCAGTGGCTTGACCTTGGACAAGCTACTTAATACCTCTGAACCTCAGTTCGTTGCCTTGTGAAGGACTCTAGTTGCATTTACCTCCTTAATTATGAGCAATAATTGACCAAATCTTAGCAATATACATGCTTGGCACGGTGTGTGGCCCATGTCTCCCTCTCTTTACCCCTTAAAGCTCCCAGTACATCAACTTGCTCCTAGTGGTGGCATTTTACAAAATCACTCATTCACATGGCATAGACTGAATGGGACATGTCCTGTGTTTAGCTCCTCATGAATACAGCCTGAACTCCTGCTTTGACTGGCACTTCTGATATGCTTTCCTTTGTGATGCAGAAGAATTTTTAAAGCTCAGCGACTTATCACATAAAACATACCTTCAAGAGAAAGTATAAATACATCTTAAATCATTATGAAAGTAGTGGTTGACTAAAAATAGAGAGATAACTAGATCACATTTGGAAGAAAAGTAAAGGAAAATTATGAATGGTTGTTGAGTCTTCAGGATGATTTCAGATGGAAAAAATATGGCCTGAGTAGAGACTACAGAATGTGCACAGTAAGTTAGCCAGGCCAAAGAACATCCAGAAAGAACTGTGAGTTGAAAGAATTTTTTTCTTCTTTGTAACGTCTATGACTATTTGAAGAACTTCCAAAGAGAGCCAAATGGCTAAAATTTGTACAAAACTGTAAAACTTTGTCAGATATTAAGTGGCAGAGACATGAAACCAAGGACATTTTGAACTAATTTATTTGTTATTAACAAAATTACTGGATTGATAGTATCCTCACCCTATACTCAGAGAAAAGGACATAATTAAGTGAATAATATGATCCTGAGGGCTACCACAGTCTTCAGAGACCATCTTATCTGATATCTCATAAAAGTAATATTTAATTTGAGCATTAATCAGTGCAGAGTACCCATACTAGTTATAGTGAATTCGGAAGCTAATACAAATTCACAAATAAAAAAAAATAAAAATTGTTCTTCAGCCTATCACCCAGAGAAAACAATGATTAGTATTTTGGAATCAGCTCAATATCATTTCCTTTTTCCTCATGCAAAAAAATATACTTATGTTTACAAATTTAGAATCATAGGGTTCAGACTGCTTTGTAACATATTTTTGCACTTAGTATGTATATGAAAATAATTCTGTGTAATTAAACACTGCACAATGTGAATTTAATGGACCCATCGAATTCCATATTTTATGTGTGCCATACATCATATAATGGTCCTTGCAAGCCTTTTAATTTACTTGTTGAAGACTAAGGCCCAGAAAGAACAAGATGCTTGCTCAAGGTCACACAGCTGATTTGTGTCCCAGGATGAGAATTCACATCTCAGGCACCAAGTCAGAGCATTAGCCATTGAGCATCTGATGCCAGATTTTAATGCTGCAATTAGTTCCCATTTCCCCTTGTGAAACCCAAAATAAACCAGCCAGTCTGAATTTATCTTTTATTCTGTTGCCATACTAATGACTGCATTTGCTTAGGACTGATTTTATGTCATACCTCTAATACACTTTGCGTACATTGCCTACTTTAATTGTCACAGCAACACTTAAAATATTACTCTCCCTATTCTAGTACAGCAGAAACTGAGACTCAGATGTTAAATGAGACACAAATCTAGTGAATGGTGAAGGCTGACTATCAATCCACATCTCAGTGATGCTTTTTCAGTAAGCTACCACGGCTAACATGCACGTACTTATAATTAATTGCCTCTAAGTGCCTTTTCCCAGATGGCTCAGTGGTAAAGAACCTGCCTGCCAATGTAGGAGAAGAGGCAGTGGGTTCAGTTCCTGGGTCAGGAAGATCCTCTGGAGGAGGGCATGGTAACTCACTCCAGCATTCTTATCTAGAGAATCCCATGGAAAGAGGAGCCTGGAGGGGTATAATCCATAGGGTCGCAAAGAGCCAGACACGACTGAAGCAATTTCGTAGGCAAACTCCTTACAATATCTTATTCATCTGTGAATCTGCAGAACCTACCAAAGGCCATAGCAAAGGTTACACACTTCAGTTGGGAAGCAAATTCTACCGACAGCATGGGGAGCACATGGTTTGTGGGTGCGTGAATGTGTGGTCGGTTGCTCAGCTGTGTGCGACTCTTCGCCACCCTATGCACTGTAACCTGCCAGGCTCCTCTGTTCATGAAATTTCCCAGGCAAAAATACTGGAGTGGGTTCCCATGCCCTCTCCAGGGGATCTTCCCACCCACAAGATCAAACCCATCATGCTCAAGACTGCCTCCTCCATGAAGCCCTCTCTGATCATTCCTCGTTTTCTAATCTGTGCATATAATTTTTTATCATTGCACTTATCTCTGTCTGTTACAATCATTAATTTCCATGTCCTCCTCCTCTGTTAGACTAGGAGCTTTTAAGGGCAAGGGCCATTACCCATGTTCATAATTTTGGCACTTAGTGGAGTATCTGGCAGCAGGTGCCCAATTAAATGTTTGTTGCATGAAATGAAAGAGTGACTGATGGAAATAGTAGTTCATTTGGAATCATATTACACTAATTCACAGTAAGCAAGTTTCATCTACCTACACCCTATGATCTCCTGGGTGGCTCAGTAGTAAGGAATCCATCTGCCAATGCAGGAAACACAAGACAACCAGACCTTACAAATCTCAGAGCTATTACAGTTGAAGGAATTGTAAATTATTACATTTGGGGAGACATGAGCTATGGTCTAGTCCAAACTTCAATCCATGAATTAATCTGTAGTGAATATACATGATAAAATGGAAAACTAGGAATTTTGCCTAAACTTGTCATCCAGAGAGTGCATGAGAAATATGTCAATATTCAGTCAGTCTCTAAGTTTCAATAACTCTACCTTAATCATTTTCCCAGTGGTTTCATTTCCCACTAGAAGTCGAGTTCTTTTTGAGCACAGTGGTGGACACTTACTCTCCGCTGTGGTTCAGGTTGTCGTAGCGCAGAAAGAGGCCTGCGTAGATGGTCTCGGTCAGCAGGGCATAGATGGCAATCATGATCAGGAGCACAGCCAGCTTAAGGACAGAGTTGAGTCGAAGGAAAACCGCACAGGTCACCATGGCCAACACCCCCGTGAAGACAAAGTACTGGAAACAGAGAAGGTAGCTGGTCAGATTCAACAGGAATGTGGGCCGGTCATTCTCCCAGTCATGGATTCCAGCAGGTCTCTTTATACGGATGTTTGCTGAGCATCTCCATTTGGAGATCTCAGGCCATCCTCAGATTCAACAGGCCCCAAGTGGAACTCATCATTTCTTTACACTGAGAGAGTCAATTTCTAGGTAGGTTGATAAGAAGTCCAGGGTTCCCGAGGAGGAGAGAGGGGTCTGGGGTTCTCAAGGAGGAGAAAAGGACAAATTTTTTTTTCTTTAAACCCAGAGCTGATGATTGCACAACAAAACAGCTCATCTTGCTCAAGGATATGTTTTCCCTTAAACTCTGTACCAATGATTATATGATAACAATATGTCCTGCTTGAGGACATGTTTCTCCTTAACAAGAACCTTCTGACTAATCTTGTTATCTTAAGATGTATATTGTGGGAGTAGGTCTGTAGTGGTGGTTTAGTCACTAAGTCATGTCCAACTCTTGTGACCCCACGGACTGTAGCCTGCCAGGCTCCTCTGTCCATGGGATTCTTTAGGCAAGAGTACTGGAGTGGGTTGCCATTTCCTTCTCCAGGGGATCTTCCTGACCCAGGCATCGAATCCAGGTCTCCTGCACTGCAGGCAGATTCTTTACCAACTGAACTACAAGGGAAGTTTTAAAGTGAAAGTCACTCAGTTGTATCCGACTCTTTGTGACCCCATGGGCTATACAGTCCATGGAATTCTCTAGGCCAGAATACTAGAGTGGGTAGGTCTTTCCCTTCTCCAGGGGATCTTCCCAACCCAGGGGTTGAACCCAGGTCTCCTGCATTGCAGGTGGATTCTTTACTAGCTGAGCCACAAGGGCAGCCCCCATGGGTCTGGTAAGACCTTTCTATTGTTAGTTGTAATCTTGTTAATTTAAGATGTATGTTGTGGGAGTGGGTCTGGTGAAAGTATATAAGGCCTTGCTAAGACTAGTGAGTGGGCACTCTCTGTGCCCCTTCTGATGTCTATGTCAGAAGCTTTCTCTGTCCCCTTTTCACTTTAATAAATCTCTGCTACCCAAAAGCTCTTTAGTGATCAAACCTAGTCCCTGGTCCCGAAGCTAAATCGTCTTTGGAGATCATGAATCCAACATCATTCACCATAAGCTATCACCACCTCCCCAAAACTCTCTTTCCAATTCTTGGGGGAACCATTGGCACCATTTCTCAAGCCAGAAATCTTAGTCTCATCTTTGCTGCTTTGCTTTTCCCCCATATTCCACAGTTTGGTCATCCTAAGTTTGTAGATTCTATTTCCTCAATAAATCTCATATCTATCCTCCTTTCTCCTTCTATCCTATTTCTGTTTTAGTTCTCGCTTACAGTTTTGGAACAGTTTTCTGGCAGCTGTTTGCTTCTAGTTCCCAGTTCCTACTGAATATACACTATTGGTTTTTTTTTTGTTGTTTTGGCACGTGGGATCTTAGTTCACCAAACAGGGTTGAACCTGTGGCCCCACAGTGGAATCTTGGAGTCTTAATCTCTAGACCACAAGGGAAGTCTCTGAATACACACTGTTATTTTCCAGCCAGTATTTCTGAAACTCAGATCTGACCACGTCACTCCTTAACTTGAAGTTTTTCCATGGCTCTCTAGTCTCTCAAATTATATTCTCCTTCCTGCATGGCAAAACTCTCAAGACTGTCATATATCAGATTCCCTTTCGCTTTCCAAATCCTGACATATGTTCCAGCCTCACTATAAACTGCGGAGAAGGCAGTAGCAACCCACTCCGGTGTTCTTGCCTGGAGAACCCCATGGACGGAGGAGCCTGGTAGGCTGCAGTCCCTGGGGTCGCACAGAGTCGGACACGACTGAAGTGACTTAGCAGCAGCAGCAGCACTATAAACTGGGTATCTCCCACAGCTGTTTCCCTGCTCTCTTGTTCCTCTAGTGCTTTGCTTTTCCAGTGTCCTGTTTCTCTCAAATCTCATGCATCTGACCAAGCCCTGCTCTTCTCACAGCATTAGTTCAGGTGTCCTTTCCTCTGAGAAACTTTCATGCAAATCCTCCAGGTGCTTCTGGATACGGCTTCATTCCTCCACGGCAACCTTCACAGCCCAGCATGATACCTGCCATCTTGTATTAGAAGTAGCTGTGCAATAGACCAGTTGGGAACCACTCAAGGGCTGCAATATTAGAGTGACCCCCAGGTGTCAGTCTGCCCAGGTAGATTTCAGCCTTCTATAGGAAGATCCTCAGCCCATTTCCCTTGTGGGAGGACCCACTATATCATTCTGGTTGAAAGGTTAGGATTCTGAGTATCCAGTAGGAAAAAATAATAAAACTGCATTATCAAAGACCCACTTGGTGGTGGTACTTTGATTTTTATACACATGGTCTTCCCTTGTGATTTTTCAAAGCAGCTGGTCAAGATGGGATTCTTAATTCCCATTTTACAGGTGAAGAAACTGAGGCTCATAGAGCTTAAATAAAATTTTCAAGTTCTCATAATTAGAAAATATACCAAGGACACCTGGGTACAACCTGTGCATGTAAATATTAACTCTAGTGGGCATACTGGGCTTAATATCTAAAAACCATTCCAGCCTTGTTAAGCATTCCAACACTGGTTGTCTTCTCTCTCCTATGACATGAAGAGACAATTTCTGTATGGGCAGAGGAGACAGGTAAGAAATTCTGGAAATCTCTGAGCGACGACTGAAGGATTCCCATGTTTTGACAAAGTGTTAAGGGGAGCAATATTCTGCTTGCTTGAAACAAGCATTTTATAAACTAAACAATGAATTTTTCCCCTACAATTGTTGTCTGGGGACCTGCTGGACACCAAGAATTGTGCCAGGCTGAAAGGCACCATCCTAATGTTAGGATATTGTCACAATGCATCATTTTCCTCTTAGAGAAGGAGGAAGAAGAATTTTACACAATGATAACTTAAAGGGACTTGCGCATTTGCTGACAGGGGTAGTATATACTGGAGTGTCTGTACCCATTTGATTGCTCTCAAAATCCCATGGCATTATGAAGTCACAGAATCAGAAGGAAAGAGAGCAGAGAGTTTTCAGAGAAAGGATCCAAACTTCCCGAATCACACAAAATTGAACATTTAGCAATTACGAGTCTCTGTACAAGCAGCACAGTGAAGGGTACACAGGCCAATGACAGTGGCTTCCTTGTTTCTTCCTGAGCTCTGACACTTCTCTTGGTCCAGGAATGAGGCTGTGATGAACACGGGGTCAGCACGGGTATTGAGTGGGGATAACTGATCTGACTTTCCCAGCTGTTTCCTGGACTGCATCAGGCAAGGGAAGGGGACATTTCGTACGTGTATGATGCTCTGGGACAGTCCGACTGGGTTTGGCTTGTTTGAGCACCATGGTTTCCATTTGACGTCCCTTCCTCCCAATACTAGAGGAAGAATGATGAGTGTTTTTTAAGTTGTTAACTTAGATCTGTGGAAACTGCATTTAAATTCCACAAGCAGATGTGCTGTTCGTGTCTGACTGGGGTTGAGGATGGACTCTTCTGGTTATTTCCTAGAAGGGACTGCAGCCTCAGTCAATATTTTAACCTCATAATAATTCACAGGAAGACATATCTTTGTTAATGATGTTCACAAATGATGACTCACGGTATAAGTATGAAGTAAAACCTAAACAATGAGCAGGCAAATAGCTAGTTCTTAGAGAAAGAATTTGATTTTTTCTACGTTTTTTTTTTTAAATATAAGAATGATGTTTCTCTTGATGATGCTTATTGGTCAATTCAATGTATTCACCTTGAGGGACTATGTGTTTATCTTGATCCTGCTTCTTTGATGACTGAGCTCAGATCCCTGTAAATAATCTTCAGAGTCCGGTTTTGAAAAATGGCCCCCCATCCCCTCCCCCCACAAATGCAGTTTTTCTATATTTGATTCCTAAACAATGATGTCCAGCCAGATTATGTCTCCCACATTGCAGGTGGATTCTTTACCTTCTGAGGCACCAGGGAAGCCCAAGAATACTGGAGTGGGTAGTCTATCCCTTCTCCAGGGGATCTTTCTGATCCAGGAATCAAACCGGGTTCACCTGCATTGCAGGGGGATTCTTTACTAGCTGAGCTAGCAGGGATGCCCTTTCACGTTCACTTTTCAAACAATATGTCCAGCCAGATTACTCATCTTGGTGACTTTCAAAAGTTAAATTTGTTCCCAGAGGATAACGATTTGACATTGCAGGACATACCTAGAAAGTATATACTGTCAGCAAAGAACAGTTAGCGAAGAGGAACGTGGGGGTGCTATTGGAGTAAGTGTATGCTCTCTAGGCTCACTCTTTTGGCTTGGGCAACAAGTGAAGGTCTAAGAGGATCTGTCTTTCTGAAAACGATCTGAGTCAAAGTGGCCGCGGTTTTGTAAATAATTGATAGGAGACTGATATTGCTATGAAAGTATGGCCCGCTCAAAGTTTTAGTCACATGTTATACACATGATTATGCAGATAATCTCATGTTTAGAGAATGAAGCCTTGCACCTTTTTTATTTTAAGTAATTTTATTTATTTATGACTGTGCTTGTTCTTCGCAGCTGTGCAGGCTTTTTTTTTTTTTAGTTGAGGTGAATGGGGGCTACTCTCTGTTTGCCGAGACAGGGCTTCTCACTGTGGTGGTTTCCCTTGTTGGGGAGCATAGGCTTTAGGGCGTGTGGGCTTCAGCAGTTGTGACTCCGGGGCTCTAGAGCACAGCTCCCTAGTTGTGGCACATAAGCTTAGCTGCTCTGCAGTATGTGGGGTCTTCCCAGACCAGGGATCGAACCCACATCTCCTGCATTGGCAGGCAGACTGTTTACCACAAGGTCACCAGGGAAGCCGTGGCTTTTTTAAAAAAAAAATTGTTGTATTCCTATTTCCTTCCTTCAATACAAATCTGTACTTTGGCAGATACTATTTACTCAATTATCAAAGCTTTAAGGAAAGAGAAGGAAAAAGAAACTAATATTTACTGAGTGTTTTATGTATATTATCTCAGCTCCCTAGTTGTGGCACATAAGCTTAGCTGCTCTGCAGTATGTGGGGTCTTCCCAGACCAGGGATCGAACCCACATCTCCTGCATTGGCAGGCAGACTGTTTACCACAAGGTCACCAGGGAAGCCGTGGCTTTTTTAAAAAAAAAATTGTTGTATTCCTATTTCCTTCCTTCAATACAAATCTGTACTTTGGCAGATACTATTTACTCAATTATCAAAGCTTTAAGGAAAGAGAAGGAAAAAGAAACTAATATTTACTGAGTGTTTTATGTATATTATCTCTATTTGTCACCCAAACAATCTTATAAGATAGGTGTTGTTAATAATTCCATTAAACGGATGAGGAAACTGAGGCTCAGAGAGGTTAAGTGATTTCCCCAAGGCTAAATGGCTAGTCAATGGAAGAAGAAGAGTGCTTGCTCATTCCATGTCACTTCACAGCTTCTATCATTCAAATCTATTCTGTTTTCCGTGCACAATAAATGTCCTTAAACGTTTGGAATCCAAGCTTCAGTGAGATGGGACTTGGTTTTTGGATCACATTGTGTTATTACAGCTTTTGGCTCTTTGTGGGGAAAGGCAATTCCAAAAATTAATTATCATCTGGGAAAAAACAAAATGATCTCCTCTATGTATTTAGCCATAACATAAAATTGGCTCAGTGTAGAAGAAAAAGGAGCTTATATAATATCCCTCTGTTCAAGTAGAAAAAGTTCTGAATTACAGTGGTGCTATTTGATATTTATTTTTTGTTTGAAGTTTTTGGTGGACCTGCCACTGTGAAAGTCTGGAGAATCTAATTTTATCCTGAATGCCAGTGGGAGATTTTAGACTGCAGTGAATACATTTTCCTCCAAAATTACTCAAAGTTCTGATTCCTACCTGAGAAGTTAACCAGAGAAATGAGGGCAAGAGTTTAGGGAAACACCAATTTTTACAGTCACTTTTGGAATTTAAAATATCTGCTTATTTGCTTGAAGAGGAGCCTGGCATGCTACAGTCCACGGGATCATGAAGAATCGGACATGACTGAGCGACTACCGTGAACTATTGGCTTTATTATCACTCCTTTGTTTCTGTTTCTCTCTCTTTGCTCCTTCTTGGTTTTTCTCCCTTTTGTCTTCCTCTTTTAACTCCCACCCCCTTTCATCCCTCATCTTCATCATCATGATCAACTGATGTTTAATGAGCATTTATTATGCACCAGAAACTAGTAACTGTATGCATTCTCCCAATCTAAGTCTACAGTAGGCACAGCTGTTATCCCAGTGTGGAATGAGGCTCAAAGACCACAGCTGCAAGTTTAGCCAAAATGTTCTGACTACAGGTTTTCAAGACTCTAATTCTCTTCCCCTTTCTCTCTCTCTGTGTCTTCTTTTGCACTTAAATTTTAAAGTAGTTTTCTTCAGTTATGATTCACCTACAGTGAACTGCATATATCTAATGCACACAATTTGCTAAGCTTTAGTATTTGTGTACATCCACAAAATCATCACAATTATGAAAATGAACACTAGCATGAGTTTCAGTGTATCCCTTTACGATTCTCCCCTCCCATGTTCCTCCCTCTCCTCCCCAGGCAACCACATATTTATCTCTGCTGCTGCTGCTAAGTCACTTCAGTCGTATCCAACTCTATGCGACCCCATAGAGGGCAGCCCACCAGGCTCCCCGATCCCTGAGATTCTCCAGGCAAAAACACTGGAGTGGGTTGCCATTTCCTTCTCCAATGCAGGAAAGTGAAAAGTGAAAGTGAAGTCGCTCAGTCGTGCCTGACCCTCAGCGACCCCATGGACTGCAGCCTTCCAGGCTCCTCCATCCATGGGATTTTCCAGGCAAGAGTACTGGAGTGGGGTGCCACTGCCTTCTCCAATTCTTTCTGCTATTATGTATCAATTTATTTTGTATTATACATTTTTATGTATCAATTTATCAATACATTTTCTAGAATTTTTAGATCAGTTTAGTTCAGTCGCTCAGTCGTGTCCAACTCTTCGCAACCCCATGAATCACAGCACGCCAGGCCTCCCTGTCCATCACCAACACCCAGAGTCTACTCAAACTCATGTCCATTGAGTTGGTGATGCCATCCAACCATCTCATCCTCTGTCGTCCCCTTCTCCTCCTGCCCCCAATCCCTCCCAGCATCAGGGTCTTTTCCAATGAGTCAGCTCTTCGCATGAGGTGGCCCAAAGTATTGGAGTAGGACCATACAAATGCTTACTTTTGCTTCGTTTTGCTTATTTCTATCAGCATACTGATCTTGGGATTCATCCATGTTTTGCACATATATCCAGAGATCATCTCTCTCTACTGATATGTAGTAGTCCCCTGGATGGCTATTCTACAGTTTCTTAGTTTCTTTATCCTCTCAACTATTTATGGACAATTGGGTTATTTTTAGTTTTTATCTATTACGAAGAAAGCTGACATGAACATTCTTTTCCAATACAGAAATATAACTTTGTATTTTCTAATATAAAATATTTCTCATTTTACAAGAAGTTTATTAAGCAACAGAGTGGTTGACTTGAAGGGAAAACATTCTAGGATTCATTTCTTTTAGAATAATTTATCCTTTCTTAAAGATTTATTGCCCTATATGTTTACTTCATTATCTGATTGGACTTCTTTTCATTTTTGTAACACAAAATAATAAACATTTTGATCTTTATAAAAAGGAGAAATGTCTTCTTAGACTTTGGGTGTTACTTTTTTTTTTTTTTTTTTTTTGCCACACTGCATGACATGTGGAATCTTAGTTCCCTGACCAGGGATTGAAACCCTGTCCCCTGCATAGAAGGGCAGGGTCTCAACCATGATCACCAGGAAGCCCCATCTTCCTTTTAAGATTATTTTGAAGGAAGAACTAGAGCAGCAACATATAATCTAGGGGTAATTATTGAACACTACTGAAGCAAGTCTCATCTGATTGCTCTACTTAATGTCCCATGAATTATGGCATTTTTCAGACTGGCTGGTTGGAAAAGACACTATTCCCAGCCCAATGTGAGAGCCAGGCACTAATCCTTTCAGATGTTTTTTTGTTTTTGTTTTTTTTCTTTTTCCCCTGGAGCACTGCTGTTTCCTCATATGCATGCACTGATCAGACCTCTGCAGATCTCTGAGTCTTCTCTATCAGAAACTCTCTTCTCGCTGGCAGTATGTCCTACAAACTCTAGCCACCTTTGTCCCCCCAGATTCTCAGTTCTGTCTCCTCAAATCAGGGAGTTGCACTGAGGTCCATGTGCATTCTTCCAACCTGAGCCAGTCTGAAACACTCTTAATGCAAGATACAGCCAGGCAATCATAGGGCTCACTTAATTTGCTTCTTGTTCTTTCAGGGATTGCTTTCCTTCAGTACCTGATGCCCAGTGTCTTAAAAACTATTGTTTCATATATTTTGTTAGTTTTTAGCTATTTCAGGTGGGAAGGCAATTTTACCTCTACTGTTCCACTTGAAATTTATCTTTTTAAAGAAAAATTATTAAATTGACTGTGGATTCTGTCCTGTGCTGTGCCCGCATGGTAATATTAAATAGCTATACAATATTGTCTTTTCTCCTTAAAGCAGATTAGAAGTTTGAAGAGTTGGGTAAAATGTTCTAGCTGGATGAATTATAGAAATGATGGAGTGGGAGTATGAAAACGATGCCTTAAGGACATGTGAGATTGGCAGAAGCACATGCTAGTAAATTAATGCTCAAAATTCTCCAAGCCAGGCTTCAACAGAATATGAACCGTGAACTTGCAGATGTTCAAGCTGGATTTAGAAAAGGCAGAGAAACCAGAGATCAAATTGTCAATATCTGTTGGATCATCGAAAAAGGAACAGAATTCCAGAAATGTGACTACTTCTGCTTCATTGACTATGCTAAAGACTTGAACTGTGTGGATCACAACAAACTGGAAAATTCTTAGAGATGGAATACCAGGCCACCTTTCCTGCCTTCTGAGAAACCTGTATGCAGGTCAAGAAGCAACAGTTAAAACCAGACATGGAACAACAGACTGGTTCCAAATAGGGAAAGGAGTACGTCAAGGCTGTATATTGTCACCCTGCTTATTTAATTTATATGCAGAATATATCATGAGAAATGCCAGGCTGGATGAAGCATAAGCTGGAATCAAGATTGCCGGGAGAAATATCAAGAACCTCAAGATATGTAGATGACACCACCTTTATGGCAGAAAGAGAAGAAGAACTAAAGAGCCTCTTGAAGAAAGTGAAAGAGGAGAGTGAAAAAATTGGCTTTAAAACTCAACATTCAGAAAACTAAGATCATGGCATCTGGTCCCATCACTTCATGGGAAATAGATGGGAAACAATGGAAATAGGGGAAGACTTTATTTTGGGGGGGGTCCAAAATCACTGCAGGTGGTGACTGCAGCCAGGAAATTAAAAGATGCTTGCTCCTTGGAAGAAAAGCTATGACCAACCTAGAGAGCATATTAAAAAGCAGAGGCATTACTTTGCTGACAAAAGTCTGTCTAGTCAAAGCTATGGTTTTTCCAGTAGCCATGTATGGATGTGACAGTTGGACTAGAAAGAAAGCTGAGCACTGAATAATTGATGCTTTTGAACCGTGGTGTTGGAGAAGACTCTTGAGAGTCCTTTGGACTGCAAGGAGATCCAACCAGTCCATCCTAAAGGAACTCAGTCCTGAATGTTCATTGGAAGGACTGATGTTGAAGTTGAAACTCCAATACTTTGGACACTTGATGTGAAGAAAAGACTCATTTTAAAAGACTCTGATGCTGGGAAAGATTGAGGGTGGGAGGAGAAGGGGATGGCAGAGGATGAGATGGTTGGATGGCATCACTGACTCCGGGAGTTGGTGATGGACAGGGAACCCTGGTGTGCTGCAATCCATGGGTTGCAAAGAGTCGGACATGACTGAGTGACTGAACTGAATCTGAAGGGATTGGGTATGCTCGAAGAAGGCTTGAAGGCTGGGTAGAACCTGGGATTCTACCCATGGGAGAGAAGTGGGAGAAAGTCCCAGGATGCAAAGACACCAATGATGGCTGATGCCTGTAGGGCAAATTGGTTGTCAGCGACTCTTTAAAACCATAGCATACTCTGACTGCTCTCACAACTATAGCTGACTAGTCAATGGCTGTTCCAATCTGCTAGAGCATATAATAAAGGGGCTTGATTGTAAAATGAAGATCTTCCTATTGAACCTCCGGAGAACCACATTCTGAAGTTTGAGATGATGAGAATGGTTTCTGCATATGACTGTCATTCACTTTAGAAACCTATGTCTCTCTGCTCTCCTAGACTACTTCTCAAATCATAGCTGGAACATGACTTTCTTCATGAACACATCCTATACCCTCACTCTTTTTTTCTTCTTTAGTAATTGGCAAGCTCCAGTTCAGAAATAAACTTTACTTTATACCATTATGATGACAGTCTCTTATGTTTATGCCACATCATCCAGCTTAATTACCTGCTTCCAGACTGAGAACTGTTCCCCACGGGGGAGGTGGAGAGGTCCAATATACAGATGAGGAAACCAGGGCTCAGAGAGAGGAATGATTTGCTTGGGGATACACACTTGTGAGTGATGGAAGGTGGTTGTGGAAATTAAGCCTTTTAGAAGGTTTGAATGTCTGATTCCTTCTACTTTGGTAGAGAAATCCTTAGGTAGAGAAACATGGCCAGGTATATGCCAAGATGGCAAATGGTGGGTTTAACAAGGTTGCTATAGTAGCTGATGATGGAAAGAGTCCAGGTGCTCACATTTTATGCCAGTGGGATTCCTGCACCTGAGGAGATGTTGGAATTTGGCAAACTTTGCCTGGCAAGGGCTAGATAGCAAATATTTTTGACTTAGTCACCACTACTGAACTCTACCGTTATATTATTATAAAAGCAGCCATAAAGACATTGCTAACAAATGGGTGTGTCTGTGCCCCAGTAAAACTTATTTACAAAACAGGTGGCAAGTGGAATTTGGCCTGTGGTCATAGTTCGCTGGCTCCTGGGCAAGATGATGTCTTGGGAGGAAAATTTTAATGTTAAAACTGATTCATTTATTTTATCTCATTTTTTAACATTTCTATTTTATGAATATGTTTCATAATGTACATGATACTGAGTACAATGGCACATGTGTGCATGCTAAGTCGTGTCAGTCGTGTCTGACTCTTTGTGACCCATGGACTATAACCTACCAGTCTCCTCTGTCCATAGGATTGTCCAGGCAAGAGTACTGGAGCGGGCTGTCAAGCCCTCCTTTAAGAGATCGTCCTGACTCAAGGACTGAATCGACATCTTTTACTTCTCCTGCTTTGGCAAGTGTGTTCTTTACCCCTAGCACCACCTGGGAAGCCCAGGACATTGGTATACATTACAGATAAATATATTTTTATGGTGCAGGTTCCGGAGAAGGCAATGGCACCCCACTCCAGTACTCTTGCCTGGAAACTCCCATGGACGGAGGAGCCTGGTAGGCTGCAGTCCACGGGGTCACTGAGAGTTGGACACGACTAAGCGACTTTACTTTCACTTTTCACTTTCATGCACTGGAGAAGGAAATGGCAACTCACTCCAGTTTCTTGCCTGGAGAATCCCAGGGACGGTGGAGCCTGGTGGGCTGCCGTCTACAGGGTCACACAGAGTCGGACACGACTGAAGTGACTTAGCAGCAGCAGCAGCAGCAGCAGCATGGTGCAGGTTCAAGCCCTTTTAATTTTGTAAATGAATCACAGCTGACATTTAATCAGCAGATATTTTGTGGCAGGTTTTGCTCTAAACACTTTCCATGGATTAATTCACTTAATCCTCACAGTCACCCATGAGGAAGGTATTGTTTTCATCTTCATTTTGCAGAGAAGGAAACAGAGGCACAGGGATGAACTTATGTGATCCAAAAGCTTACCCACCACTTTGTTAGGCCTGGGAAATCCATGAGTGCTGTGGTCCTGAGTTTGGGAGTTCAAGTTTGAGGGAAGGGGTATATACACAGCATTGAATCGGAGGCCCAGATTAATACTTAAACACCAACTTCAAGTCAGATCACATGTTAGAAGATCAACGTTTGCTAACTCATCTAGGTAAGCACCATGAGAACTTGATATTCTGTAACTCCAAAATCACAGTGCAAAGAAGGTATTATTTTTCCCACTTTACAGATGAGGAAGCTGAGGTTCAGAAAGAGTTTGAACTGATTCAAGATTCCATTGCTAGCAAGTGAAGGGGCTCAGTTGGGAGTGAAATCCAGCTTTTGCCTAACTCTAAATATCTGATTCTTGGCCAACTTACTGCCTCTTGGACACTCTTCATGCCCTCCAAATAAAGGTGTTCTCAGGGGGAGTGGTATCCTACAGACTCTACAAAATTGGAGAGCACTCCTTATGGTGGGAGGAAGTCCCAGAGCACATGGCCTGCCCCACACAGCTGTGAAATCACAGCTAGTCCCATCCTGCCCAGAACTTCCTTAGGAAGAGCCTTGTTCTTCCCTAGGGATGGAACCTGAATTCAGAAGTGTAAGCTCATGAAAAGCCAGATGTGGCTTCAACTGCAGCAGCAAGTCTTGATAACTGAATGAAGATGGGAAAGACAGAAAGAAGGAAGATGAAAAGAAGTGAGAAAAAAGGTAGGTCAGGCAGGAGTAGCAGTGAGCAAGCTACTTTCTGCACCTCTGTTTCATTGTCTACAACACGGAGATGGTGGGAGCATCCTCCATATATCTTGAAGATATAATGATTTTGTGCATACCCAGTAGATGCTCTATTACCTGAGGTCAGAGATGAGGCTTTCTGTCCTTTTCAGAACACTTGGACCAATTCTGGGGCTGAGGTCAGATAACAGAGCACCTTTCCCCCACCACATGCTGGAAGGGGTCTCAGAGAACAAAAGTCCACCCAAGGTCCTCAAGATTGGCTGGCGTCTACTGGGATATCCCAACCGTCTTCCCTCCAGACCCACAGTTTATATCCCAATATGTAAAGGTCTGGGTCATGGCTTAACAGAGCCAAAGATTGTCCTTTGCTTGACCCTTAGGATGACCCCGAGGCCCAGAGCCAGCCTAGTGGCTATGGGGCCAGGAGATGGTCAGGCTTACACTACGATGCTAAGTGGCCTGCTGGGACACCGACCGAGTCTGCGACGCTCTGGGCACTTTCTACACCACTTTAATATGTTTAGTTACTTTTTTTTTTTTTAGGTTTTTTTTTTTTTTGGTTGCACTGCTCAGCATATGGGATCTTAGTTCCCCAACCAGGGATTGAAACCACATCCCCTGCCCTGGAAGTATGGAGTCTTAACCACTGGACTCTCAGGGAAGTCCCAGTTTGATTTATGTTTAGTTGTTTTCTGCATTTGTGATTTACTAGCTTCCTTTCTTCCTTCTATCTCCCCTTCTTCCATCCTTTCCTTTTCCAATGCAGCAAACTCTGAGCTGCAGCTCTGTGCTCTGCCCTGTACTGGAGACAACAGCACCCTGTGCTCTAGGGTTTTAAGGGGAGTTGAGGGGAAATGAGAGCGAAGAGGAGGCAGAGGAAAGATGAGCGGACAGAGGAAAAAGTGAAGAGGAGGAGGAAGAAGAGAGAAATGGGAAAGAGAGGCAGAAGAGAGCAGGAAAGAGACAAAAGAGAACAGCGGGTACAGGAGAGAAGGGAGGGCAGCAAAGAAGAAGAAGAATAGAAGGAGAAGGAGGCAGAGGAGAGCAGACAGGCCCCTGGAGAGCTAGCATATCTAGGGCCCCTCAGCCAGTCCTGCTGACTCAGAGCTGGTGAAGACGCCTAAGCCCCAGTCTTGCCAAGGGGAGCTCGTGAATAAATACCTCTGGGTAGGAGCAGATATCTGTAAACACAGCTGAGGAATTGAAAGTCAGGTTCTTCAAGGGTATCGACTTGTCAAAATCACACCACAGCTGCGGATTAAGAAAAAAAAAAAAAAAGAACAACAAAAAACGAAACAAAACAAAAAAAACACAGGAACAACAAAGTCAGTGCAAGCTGGAGATGGAGACCTGTGCTATCGCTGCGGGGCTTCGGCAAACAGTGTGAGCTGGAGATGGAGTCCTGTGCTATCGCTGCGGGGCTTCGGCAAACGCCTGGGGCAGAAAGGGCCCTCGAGGGGCTGGATCTCAGAATGCAAGCCCAGCTGGGACCTTCTGTTTCGTTTTAAAGAAAGGACTGGCTCAGAAAAAAAAATTTACAAGCCAGTCATGAAACTAGGGTAAGGCTGCTCCACCAGCCCCATCATGGAGGGTCACTGGAGTGCGCCTATGGGGCTTGGAAGAGAGAACCAGGTGGGGAACGCTCACAGCCTGTCTCCACATGAACAGCTGGGGGGACTCGAGGGACCCGCAAGGCACGCTTTCCAGAAAGACTCTTAGCACTGGGCTGGTGGGCATTTCCTAGGCTAGAAGTTGCTGCAGGAGATCTTGCGGCACTCAGAAGAGAAAAGCTGCCACTGGCTGGACACCTAGGCTGCGGCCGACACTCTGCATGAAAAGGGCATCACAACCCCCTTGTGATGTAGCTACTACTTTTATCCCCATTTTACAACTGGAAAATATGAAACTCTGAGAAGTAAAGTAACTTGTCCAGGGTCATCGAGCTGGTAGGTGGTGGAGGTGAGATTTGAACACAGGTCTATCTGACTCCAAAGCCCTGAACTTCCTCCCACAACACTATGGGACGGTTGGCCCCAGTGGCAACCCTGACCTACAGTCATTGGGACGCCCCAGAAATATCTGATTCATCGAGAGTGAGATCCTGGCTGCAGCTCTGCAGTCTGTGATCAATGACTAAGGACTTCTGTTTCCAATTGCCATCATCTATAAACTGTTCATTAGGTGATGAATTTAATTAGACTATGATTCCCCTTTTCTTTGTCCCATAGTCTCTTTACAACAAGGCCAACCACAGAGCTTGAGCAATGTGGACACTAGGTAATTATTGGTCCAGTGTGAACAATGGATTTCAGGCAGTGTAAATCCCTGACTTACAGGCTGACAAATGTGGGGGCCGAACAGTTGGGCTCCCTGAATACTTGGAGACCCTCCCTCAGGCCCAAAGGACACAATGATGGTTTCAGCCACAAGATGATGCCTTAACTCGTCTCCCTCAATGCTCAAAGCCCAGAATCAGATAAATCTCTCCTAAACATCTAGGTTCCTAAACCATGGACAACACAAGACTATTGGGATAGACACAGAAAATGCCTACAGCTACCACATTACCATTCTAGAGAGAGTATGAACTCACTGAAGCATGGGTCACCAAATTAAAAACAGTGATAAATATGGCAGTTGGAGATTCATCCGAGTTCAATGTGTCACATCCCCTATGAACTCTTAGAACGTCATAGGCAAGATGCTCAACCTTCCTGAAAGGCAGCTTCCTCATCTGTTACATGGGAACAGTAATACCTACCTGTGGCACACAGTAGGTGCTCAATAAATGACAGATACTTATTTCCATTCTCCCCTCTCCCCCTCCCAGAAATACAGCTGGGCTAATGAGAATGAGTCATGGAGTCAGACAGACCTTATTAGCAAGTTATTTCATGTCTCTGAGCCTCAGTTTCCTCAGCCATAAAGTGGGGATAAAAAGACTTACCTCACGGGGTTTATGTGAGGAAGCACAGACAGCTCCTCCTTCAGAGCATGGCACACAGCAGGTGGGAGCTTATGAGGAGTAACTCTTACTTATGACTTTAATTGACTGGCCACTGAAAGTACAGAAACGTAAGGGCATTTGCAGTGCCTTTAGAGCAAATAACCTCCACCACTGAGAAAAAGACCATTTCCCACCAGTAAAATGCATGGTTCTGACAATATAGCAACATCTTCCTTCTCTAACCCTGACCTTTGGGCTTGACCAGGTACATGAAGGCATTAATAATTAGCACCAAGGAAGGCAATGCCAGAGGCTGCAGGTTCTATAAACTCTTCATTCTTGACTACACACTAGACACCAAAGGACTTGCAATGCTTACGATATTTAGGATGGCGCCCAGGAAATTAATCAAGATGGATGCAAAGATGATGACGTTCCTGGCCAAATAGGTCTCGTTAATCCAACAGCAGGTTTTTCGGAGGACCAGGGGCAAACACTTGTAATCCTCCGCCGTAGTGATGAGGACCAGAGCCGCGTGCAGCAAGATCAGGATGGAAAACTGGATGGCCATGGGCATCACTCTGCAGGAAACACAGAATGTTGGGTCACGTGGTGTTAATCAGGGATCCCGCCTCGCTGTGCAGCCCTGTCAATCATGTTCACGATTGCCCTTCCCCGCTCCTTGCACCCAATAATTTCTCTAAAGCTCTCTTTGCCCAGGAAAGGGGCTATTAACAAGAGACTTTTCAAAAACATCCACCCTATAAAATATTCTCTTGAGAAACTTTGCAATGAACATCAAATATTGGGCTTCATCTGTTGCTTCTGCCCATTTTATCCCACTTATTTCATCTTTCCTCTTTCTTACTTGGCAACTGCTGCCAAGGCAACACACCACTGGAATTTTATCTGAGTACTCTGGTTGTGGGAGAGATCCATATGCCCTTTCCCCCTCAAGGTGGGTGTTAGGAAACACTTTCCCGCATGACTGCTCCGATGCCAAGAACTGAACATGGCACCTCTCCACGTGGCTCAGTTTGGTTAGTGATTATCACAGTTTGCAGAGGCTACACCGTGTGCTGTGTGGGAGGTGGTATATGGGGCTTGTATTTGCCTAAGGTTTCAACATCACTCTTAATTACACATCTGGAGCTTCAGCGCTATGTCCCATGGCAGCTCCTCTGTTGGGGGTCAGGTGGTGATCTAAAACCCCATCTCCAGAAGCATCTGCTTCCTCTCCTTATCAGCCAGCTTATCACCAGGATTCTCCTTGGGAAGTTGTCCTTTGTTTTCTCTGCTCTACCCAGCCATTTGGGTCCTCTGCTGGTGCCTCGTTTCTCCACCTCTGTTTCAGCCAGCGGACTGGTGCATGTTCATTGGTGTCTTGAGGGACGTGGTAGGAGGTTTCGTATCTGTTTCTTCCTCCATAAAATGAAGTTCATCCCTCTGGCTTTTATATTTTGACTGGATCTCAACAAATGTACATTTAGTGAATGAAGCTGAACCCACCTTGTGTTTGTTTTGGCCGCACCATGCGGCATGTAGAACTTCCCCAGCCTGGGATCAAACTTGTGCCCCTGGTGGTGGAAGCACAGTGTCTTAACCGCTGGACCACCAGGGAACTTCCTGAGCCCACCTTCTGCTAGTGCTACCACTTCTTACTGTCTTGTCTAAGCTTCATTTCTTATGACTAACACTAGTGTAAGTACTGTATTGAGCTCTTGATTATGTCCTTAGGCACATGCTAAGCACTTTTTATCAACACATAATATCTCATTTCCATTCCTCAGAACAAACCTAAGAGGTCTTTTGATCTCTTTTTTCACATGAAGAGTTAAGGCTCAGAGAGCAGCAACTTCCCAGGAGTTACTGAGTTGCTAAGTATTAGAGCTAGGATTGAAAGTCCACTCTGCTTTGTCACTTTGCTAAGTCTAGCCACGTTGGTAAGTAATGTAGGCCCTATAATTGCAGTAGTTTCTTTTGCTTCTGTGGTTTTATTAGGGAGGCATCAGGGGTACCAAGACAAGAGACACATTTTGCCCATCTTCTAGGAGATCATAATCTAGAGGGGAAGATGGATATGCAAATAATGAACGGTTACATCCTGTGTTGTGAAGAGAAAAGGTAATCAACAAACATGATTTAAAAGATCAAAAGAAAGGAAATCAAGGGAAGGAAGACTTCCTAGAAGAGATGACATTTAGGTTAGGCCTTGGAGGTTAAAGAGTAGGATTTTAGGGAGGAAAGATTGGAGAATGTGGGCAAAGTAGCAGAAGAATGGGAGTGACCAATGTGTAGACTGTCAATTTCCTCTGCGTGGTCAACCGCCATGAAGGCTGGAAAGTGATTTCTACAGCCCAGATATCGTTGTTGGGAGGGTTTTTTTTTTTTTATGCCTGCATAATTTTGATTTTATGGATCACCTTGGTAGGAAGTCTCTGCAGGAGTTTAAGATAGGAACAGAAGGTCTGTGCAGCAGTGGGTTCCCAGAGGGTTCCACACAGATGGGAAACTTCCCCCCAAACTGGCTGGAAAAACACTCCCTGACAACACACCATTATTCCTGGGCACCCAGGGGAGGCAAACGACGAAGAAGGCAGGCAGATCACTTTGTCAGGTGCTCCCAGGAGAGAAGGGGCCAATTCCAAGGCTGATGCTGATGCAGCTTAATAATGTGAGGCAGCCACTGAGAATAGAGTATCTTGTTCCAAAGTGAAGGCAGAGGCAAATCAAGCAAGGGCGAGTCTGAAAGCTGTTCAGCAGGAGACTCGGACTCTTTGATGGTCAAGGCTGCCATCTGGGTGGTCTACAGACCTTCGTACTACAGTGTACCTGCCTGGCAGGTTCTCACTGCTGCCTTTTCTCTTTTTCCACCTCTCTGCACCCTCCAGGCAATCCTTAAGCACATGCCCTAATTGTTCTGTTCCTCCTACCTCTGTATTTTCTCACTCTCTGAGGGTAGTAGGGGTCGGGGGGTGGAGGGCAGGGACATCCTGGTCATCCTTCAAGGCTCAGTTTTCTTTGGATTCTTCCAAGACACCTGGCATCAGGCTTGTGCTTATGCTAAGCCACTTCGTGTGTCCGACTCTGCAACCCCATGGACTGTAGCCCCCAGGGCTCCTCTGTCCATGGGATTTCCCAGGCAAGAATACCAGAGTGGGTTGCCATTTCCTTCTTTCGGGGGATCTTTCCAACCCAGAGATGGAACTCATGTCTCTTACATCTCCTGCATTGGCAGTTGGGTTCTTTACCACTAACGCCACCTGGGAAGCCCTGGCATAATGCTAAGTACACAGAAAGTGCTCAATAAATACTCACTGCCTTGTTTTTTGTGGGAGAGAAGACTTTCTTCTCATCAGCCTCCATAGGCTGTATTCCTATCCACACTTCAGCCCCTCTGCCTGCCCTCTCTGATGTATCCTTTACAAGAGGAGGAAGGACCAGCCCTACTGGTCAGCATTCGTCTGGGGTGTTCAGTGGACCTGGTTCTTTCTGGAGGGCAGAGTTGCTGCTCAAGGTCAGTGTTTATGCAAAGTTCAGATGCTTGTCCTCTCCTCCTTCTAGATCCAGAAGGAGGATGGGATACTCAGGAAGCTAGAGCCTTGACTTTCCTGGTGGGAAGAGACTTGGTCATCTCCTCCCTTTGGCCAAACCATCTCTTCCTTTAAGCAAGGAAGCTCAGGTTGTCCTAGGAAGTCCTGATGGGCAGGAGGTAAAAGGTAGCTAAGAGCAAAGCCCTGTGTGTTTGAACCTGTAGCTCTGAAACATAGCCAATAACACAGCTGGGGCAAGGTAGCGAATTCTTCTGAGCCTCTTACTTACTTGTTTTTTTCCCAGTAACTTGTTTTTATCTGCAAAACCAGGATTTTTAAGTCTACCTCTTAAAGGAGGCTCTGAGGGTAAAATAATAAAGCAATGTAATGCTTAGCACATAATAAGAACTCAAAGAAAACATTCATTTTCTTTCTCTATTCATGGTGAAAATCAGAAAAAGCATTTTAAAGATCTCTGGGAAGAATATTAATGGCAAGATAGGCTTCCTAAGCAAGCTACTGGCACTACATAAACTTTCCTCTGGAAATCTCTGCAGCAGCTCTGAGTGTTCATTTATTTCTGCACATGTAAACCTTATAACATCAATTGCGATTTTTATCTAATTACAGAGCTACTCAGGCATCCAGGGATTCTGAATTTGCTTTTGCATTGTTGATGCACATAAGAGGCAAGGAAACCTTTCATTTCTGAAATTGAGTCTGAAAATGAATGACAAAGAATTTGCAAACAGCTCCATTCAAAACATTTCTAGACCTTAAGTTCTAATTTGCCCTCTGCAGTATGTCATTAAAACAGGGTGTGGGCTGGTGTCATGACTGGGTGTTTGCTGGGGAGACAGGGGTCTGGGAAATGAGTGAAAAGCCTATGGTGGCTGGTGGTGTGACAGGAAGCAGAAATGCAGACTGAAAGATGGCATTCGTGCCACACTTTGGAATTGACAAACAGCCCACGAGTCCAGAGGCACATCTGAGCCTCATAGCAACCCCGAGAGGCAAGTATTTGTAGCCTCTTGATTAGGTGGAAATACGGTGACTTAGGAAGGGAAAGGGAGTCAGAATTTATCAAAAATGGGTATGGCTCACCTGATGCTTATAGCAACCCTGGTAAGCTGGCATTGTTATTTTATAGATGAGAAAATAGAGGCTTCAGAGAGGTCAAGTACATACAGCCAGTAAGATGCACAGAAAGAATTAAGATCCTGTGCCTCTTTCTTTCCTATTTGCCCTCTCTTGCTTGCTCCCTCTCTTTCCCCTCTCCCTTTCTCCCCTCCTTCCCTCCCTCTCTCTCATTACCATGCGCAGACTTAGATACACTGTTCTCTAATTACAAAAGGTATCTTCTGGTCTTTCCTCAGTTTCCCCTTCTGGGAGAGGAACAGCTGCAGGCATGCGGAAATTAAAGGAAAGAGCCAGGCAAAGCACTGTCTTTCTTTGCCAGGGTCCATTAATTTTTGCTTTGGGCCTGGGAATTCGCTGTGGTCATATGAGCAAAGACTGGCTCATCTGCTAAAGAGTCCATGACGGAAGAAAGGCAACCGCAAGGCACCTACCATCTGTTCAGTCTCGGAGAATCAGTCAGAAACAAAGTGAGTTGGAGAGGAAAGCGCTCACAGTGAAGGAAGGCTGGGCTGTCTGGGCCCACAGGCCACTCCTTTCCCCACATATGTGGGCTGTCTGGCCAGAGCTCAAGCTTGGAAGCTGTCTTCACTGTCAGTGCTTTCTCTTCACGGAGCAAGTGAGGTTGGGGTGCTGGCTGGTATTTCTTTCTTTCTTTTTTTTTTGTCACACCCTGCACGACATATGGGATCTTAGTTCCTGACTAGGGATTGAACTCGCACCCTCTGCATTGGAAGCATGGAGTCTCAACCACTGGACCACCAGGGAAGACCCTGGCTGGTGTTTTAGTTCCTGGCTTCAGCTTGCACCCCAGAGTCAGAGACGTCATCCAGTCAGCTGCTAGGTGAGGTTCTAGATCTCTTGCCCCCGGAACCCAGGAACTGGGCATCAAGGTGGCTCAGCTTCCTTGGCCACTTCTCCTGGGAAGGCCAGCTGGGAAAGAGGGGGCACAGTGACCCCTTCTTTTGTCCCAGGCGCAGGTCCTCAGGTCCAGCCTGGGCTCCTCCTCCACTCTCATCGCCCCCACATGGTCAGTCCAGGAAACTGTCAACTCTCTGTCCTAAACACGGAGCAAGGTCGTCCTCTCGGGCTCACTTCTCTGCCACTGTCTGGTCCCTCTTATTTCTCACTTGGAGTTTTGCCATTGCCTCCCAAATGGTCTTCCCAGTTGCAGACCTTGTCCTCTCCCATCATCATCCATCCCTTCTAAACAGAAATCCAATCACATCCCTTGTTGGATTAAAATGCTTCCGTGGGGCTTCCTTGGTGGTTCAGCAGTTAAGAATCTGCCTTCCAATGCAAGGACACCGGTTTGATCCCTGGTCTGGAAAGATCCCATATGCCACAGGGCAACTAAACCCAGGTGCCACCACTGAAGCCCACGCACCTAGAGCCTCCTGCAGTAGCAAGAGAAGCCGCAGCAGTAAGTCCATGCACCATGGCTAAGAGCAGCGCCTCTCACCACGACTGGAAAAAGGCCGAGGGCAGCAACGAAGACCCAGCACAGCCATTAATAAATAAATAAAAATTTAAAAAAACTAAAATTAAAAGAAAACTTAAATGAAGTCTTCTCTGCCGACCAGTCACAATTCCTCTGCAAGGCTTACACATCCCTCACCTCCAGAACACCCAGTTTCCAGCTCTCCCCCTGCCGCTCTCGGCCTTCATCTCAGTCCTCTGTCAAAAGAGCTTCAGGAGGTGGCTCAGGTGTCAGCGTCCCCTCTGGGAAAGCTGCCCTGATTCCCCCATCTCATCGCATGCTTGTGCTATCGTCAGTCATTGCCCTCCGCTGCAGTTGTTCACCTCACGGGCTTTCCTGCTATCATCAGTCACTGCCCTCCGCTGCAGTTGTTCACCTCACCGGCTTTCCCCCAGGTAGACTGTCAGCTGTATGATGCCAGGGACCGCTCTCCAGTGTCCAGCATGGACAGGCACACAGTAAGTGCTTGCAGGATGTTTGTGGGGAACGTCAACGCCCTGTGCTCCAGGGCAGGAGGGAGCACTCACCAGCTGTGACCACACCCACATCCTCACTGGTGAGAGTGAGGAGGGGAGTCCAGGAAATTTGGGTAAACCAGACAGGACCCCACAAACACACACAGCTCACCACCCTGAGACCAACCCTTTCCCCATGATCCTAGACCCCACATGGCTCTTGGGTAGTCAGGAGACCCATTCTCCTATGGCATTCCCTCGTACCCTATCCTGATGTATTCATTGCCGTTTTTGTAGTTATTTAGTCGCTCAGTCATGTCCGACTCTGCAACCCCATGGACTGCAGCACACCAGGCCTTCTTGTCCATCCCCAACTCCTAGAACTTCCTCAAACTCATGTCCATCGAGTCAGTGATGCCATCCAACCATCTCATCCTCTGTCATCCCCTTCTCCTCCTGCCCTCAATCTTTCCCAGCATCAGGGTCTTTTCCAATGAGTCAGTTCTTCACATCTGGTGGTCAAAGTATTGGAGCTTCAGTTTCAGCATCAGCCCTTCCACTGAATATTCAAGACCAATCTCCTTTAGGATGGGCTGGTTGTATCTCCTTGCAATCCAAGGAACTCTCAAGAGTCTTCTCCAAACCACAGTTCAAAAGCATCACTTCTTCAGTGTTCAGTTTTCTTTATAGTCCAACTCTCACATCCATACGTGGCAACTGGAAAAACCATACCATTAACTAGATGGACCTTTGTTGGCAAAGTAATGTCTCTGCTTTTTGATATACTGTCTAGGTTGGTCATAGCTTTTCTTCAAAGGAGCAAGCGTCTTTAAATTTCATGGCTGTAGTCACCATCTGCAGTGATTTTGGAGCCCAAGAAAATAAAGTCTGTCACTGTTTCCATTGTTTCCCCATCTCTTTGCTATGAAGCAATGGGATCAGATGCCAATGAATATTCAAGACCAATCTCCTTTAGGATGGGCTGGTTGTATCTCCTTGCAATCCAAGGAACTCTCAAGAGTCTTCTCCAACACCACAGTTCAAAAGCATCACTTCTTCAGTGTTCAGTTTTCTTTATAGTCCAACTCTCACATCCATACGTGGCAACTGGAAAAACCATACCATTAACTAGATGGACCTTTGTTGGCAAAGTAATGTCTCTGCTTTTTGATATACTGTCTAGGTTGGTCATAGCTTTTCTTCAAAGGAGCAAGCGTCTTTAAATTTCATGGCTGTAGTCACCATCTGCAGTGATTTTGGAGCCCAAGAAAATAAAGTCTGTCACTGTTTCCATTGTTTCCCCATCTCTTTGCTATGAAGCAATGGGATCAGATGCCATAATCTTCATTTTCTGAATGTTGAGTTTTAAGCCAGCTTTTTCACTCTCCTCTTTCAGTTTCATCAAGAGGCTTTTTAGTTCTTCTTCACTTTCCGCCATAAGGGTGGTGTCATCTGCATATCTGAGGTTATTGATACCATTATCACTATAATATCATTACCATAGTACATACAAATTTACATATATAGGCTATAGCTATCTACATAGACATCTACATACACAGCATACAAGTAGCTACATTTATAGCATATACATCTAGACACATGCATATACTTTATATTTCTTTATGTCCTTCCACTAGATGATAAGGCTCAGAAGGGAAGGGTTTTTTGATTACTGTTGTTTTGTCTCTTTTTTTTTTTTGTATTTTCTGTTCAGTGATGTAACCTCAGCACCTAGAACATACCTAGCTCACAATAGGCAAGGGTTCCCCAGCCCCATGTGGAAGAGGTACATGGGCCTTCCTCTCTCTCTCCCTCATTTAAAACATTTTTTTAAATTGCAAAATGAATCGTAAATACAGAAAACCACATAAGTAGAGCTTAATTAGCTATTTGTAAGTGTCTGCCTTTGTAACAGCCACTCAGTTCATGAAATAGCGCTTTGCAGGGCATTTCAAGAGTGCATCCAGTCACGATCCTCTCTCCCACTCCTGGTTAATCACTTCCTATTTCTTTATAGTTTTAGCATCCAGTTTTAGACACTATAGTTCTGTCTTGCCCATTTTTTGCTAAATTTTATGTATCTTTTAAGTCTTTATAAAAAATTTACGGGTTCTCTCTTTACCTCTTTCCTTACAATTTATTACATATTATTTATGGAGGAGTATATGCCTTTGGCACTTCCCTCAGAGGCAAAGAATCTACCTGCCAATACAAGGGATGTGGGTGGAGAAGTCCCCTGGAGAAGGAAATGGCAACCCACTTTAGCATTCTTGCCTGGGAAATCCCACAGACAGAGGAGCCTGGCAGGCTACAGTCCATGGGGTTGAAAGAGTCAGACACAACTTAGCCACTAAACAACAAGAACAAAATGTGCCTTTGATCTCACTATGTGGATTTTAATTTTTAAAAGTTTACTTTATTGAATATAGTTGACTCACTGACTCAGTTTGAATCACTTTGAAGAGTGTATATATATATATGTGTGTGTATACACATATTCTTTTATATTCTTTTCCACTATGGTTTATCACAGGTATTGAATATAGTTCCCTGTGCTATATAGTAGGACCTTGTTGGTTACTCTGGATTTTACTTTTGTGAATTCATCCAATATCTTCTGTCCCCTGTGATTCGTGCAAATTAAGAACCCAGTTCAAAGGCCTGGCCAGACTTAGGTTTGATCCCTTTGATGAGACTATCGACTTGTGTTCTTCCATCAGGAGATAGACTTGCTTGTCCTTTCTGTGTTGCCAGCTACTAGATCAATTAATAAATTGAAAGTTGGGAAATGGTGATATTTTAATTTTGTAATTTCTTTAAATTGTATCAGCTTGAATAATTTTATGAGTTTCCACTCACCTGATCTTGCAGTTCATGCAGGAAAGACAGAAAAAATAATTNAATACTATTTTATTTATTTTCTTGCTCGAGTTATTCCAACTCTGGTTCTTGGGAGCTTTTCCTATGTCCCTTTGATATATTTCCATCACTGTGTTTTAATACTTCCTAATTTTCTGGCCCTAAATGATTGTTCCAGGCTCATCTTGTATATTTACTACTCCACACTTAGAATCAGCAGCTCTCCAAGGGGCTCTGGTTCCTTGCACTGGATATCGATATTAGAAATCAGGATCAGGGTTGTGCCTATCGCTTGACGTGCTATCGTTGCTGAGGCATCATTGCTGCTGGATGTTCTCTGCTGACAGAGCAAGGACATTGACATTGGCAATCCACTCCTGAAGAACTCCACAGAGTCTGGTGGGCTACAGTCCATGGGGTCTCAAAGAGTCGGACACGACTGAAGTGACTTAGCATACATTCTAATCTGTGTCTATAAACACATCTGTGTTTATGTAGACATCATATATCTAACTATATCTATGTGCTCAGTCACTCAGTAGGGTCCAACTCTCTGCAGCCCCATGGCCTGTAGCCCACCAGGCTCCTTTGTCCATTGAATTTTCCAGGCAAGAATACTGGAGTGGGTTGCCATTTCCTGCTCCAGGGCATCTTCCCAACCCAGGGATTGATTGAATGTGTCTCTTGAGTCTCCTGTATTGGCAGGTGAATTTTTTACCACTAATGCCACATGGGATGCCCCAAAGGCACATACTCTAGTGAGCTTAACAAATACATGCTAACGTCTCCTACTCTAAGCCTTTACCATATGGATGATTCTAGCCTTTTCTCTTTGTCTGTGACCTCTTCTGGACCAACAATGAGAAACCTGACTCCCACAGTCCATTAACTTACAGTGCCCATAAACTGCAGCTCAAGTTGTTCACACATACGTCCATGAGAAACACCTTTACCAGCTAAAGTACAGTGCTATGGTACAGTTCTTCTTATGCTTAGTTCTAGAACCCATGAATCCCAAAAACTACTTAGGAAACCCCCTAAGCTACTTAAGAAAACCCCATCTTTTCTCTGCACCCCCTTCAGTAAGGTTGTTTCACACTTTTAATACAGGTATAATCTTTTATCATAGTCTTATTTCATCATGAAGTCCCCTGAACTCCTAAATAATTTTTAAAAAGTTTTATACATTAAGATCATTCTTTGGGCCGTAAAGTTTATGGCATTTGACAGATTCATAGTGTCATATATACACCATTACAGTATCATAGTGAATAGTATCACCACCCTAAAAACATCTCCTGGGCTTCACCTATGCAATAATGCTCTTCCTCCTTAGTCTCCAAATAATATCCTCTCTTCTTTCGCACGCTGTGTTATTTTAAATGAGCATTTTACATGATTTCACTTTGTTTCCTTTCTTAGTATATCAATTTTATTTGTTGATTTTTTTTTTTAATATTTGCTCTAGAGTTTACAATGGTTTACCTTCAAATTGGACTTCCCTGGTGGCTCAGTGGTAAAGAATCTGCCTACTAATTCAGGAGACACAGGTTTGATCCTTGGGTTGGGAAGATTCCCTGGAGAAGGAAATGACAACCCACTCTAGTATTCTTGCCTGGGAAATCCCACGGACAGAGGAGCCTCGTGGGCTACAGTCCAGGGGGTCACAAAGAGTCGGACACCACTTAGTGACTAAACGACACACCAGCAACAGCCTTCGAATTACACTGCAGCACTTCATGTGTAACGCGGGTACCGTAAGGCATTCCCAGCTCCTCCCTCACATGCCTTATCGCACTGCTCTCATTCATTTTGCTCATCTATATTTATAACCACTAAATACATCGCTAATATTGTCACTTTAAACAGTTACCTTTTAGATCAATTAAGAATAGGAAAACAATTTTTACTTCATTTGTTTCTCTTCTGAGGCTCTTCCTTTCTCTGTGTAGATCAATTTTCTGACCTACATCATTTTCCTTCTGATTGAAAAACTTTTCTTTTTCTTTAAAAAAAGCTTTAAAAAATATTTCTTCCAGGGAAGGTCATATAGAAATTCACATTTTGTTTGTCTGATAAAATCTGCCATTCTCTTTTGCTTTTGAAGCATATAGAATTCTAGGTGGGTGACTTTTTCTTTCAACACTTAAGTATTTCATTTTTCATTCTCTTCATGCTTGCATGGTTTCAGACAAGAAGTGTGGTGTATTTCTTCCTGTTCTTCTGTAGGTAAGTAGTAACTCCCCTATCCTCACCACTCCGGCCTTCTATGAAGATTTTTTCTTTGCCTTCAGTTTTCTGCAATTTGAATATGACATACTTAAATGTGCTACTTATTTATTTGGCTATTTATTTACTGTGTTTATCCTGTCTAGTATTCTCTAAGGTTCCTGGTTCTGTGATTTGGTGTCTGTTGTTAACTTAAGAAAATCTTCAGCCGTTATTACTTCAAAGATTTTTCCTGCTCAGATCTTCTTTCATCTCTTTCTGGTATTCCGATTATGCATAAGTTACACTTTTTGGAATTGTCCCAAAGTTCTTGGATGCTTTGATCTTTATTATTTTTTTCATTTCATTTTTCTGTTTGCTTTGCAATTTGGGAAGTTTCTACTGACCTATATTCAAGCTCACTGATTCTTTTCTTGGCCTTGTTGAATCTATTGATGAGCCCATCAAAGACATTTATTATTTCTGTTATGGTGTTTTTGAGTTCTAGTGAGTTTCTTTTTGACTTTTTCTTAGAACTTCTATCGTTTCTTGAACCATGTCTACTTTTCCCAATTGAAACCTTGGCATGTAGCAATAGTTATTTCAAGTTCTCTTTCTGATAATTTCAACAGATTCTGTCATACCTGAGTCTGGTTCTGATGATTGCTTTGTCTATCTAGTATTCTTGCCTGGGAAATCCCACGGACAGAGGAGCCTCGTGGGCTACAGTCCAGGGGGTCACAAAGAGCCGGACACCACTTAGTGACTAAACGACACACCAGCAACAGCCTTCGAATTACACTGCAGCACTTCATGTGTAACGCGGGTACCGTAAGGCATTCCCAGCTCCTCCCTCACATGCCTTATCGCACTGCTCTCATTCATTTTGCTCATCTATATTTATAACCACTAAATACATCGCTAATATTGTCACTTTAAACAGTTACCTTTTAGATCAATTAAGAATAGGAAAACAATTTTTACTTCATTTGTTTCTCTTCTGAGGCTCTTCCTTTCTCTGTGTAGATCAATTTTCTGACCTACATCATTTTCCTTCTGATTGAAAAACTTTTCTTTTTTTTTAAAAAAAGCTTTAAAAAATATTTCTTCCAGGGAAGGTCATAGAGAAATTCACATTTTGTTTGTCTGATAAAATCTGCCATTCTCTTTTGCTTTTGAAGCATATAGAATTCTAGGTGGGTGACTTTTTCTTTCAACACTTAAGTATTTCATTTTTCATTCTCTTCATGCTTGCATGGTTTCAGACAAGAAGTGTGGTGTATTTCTTCCTGTTCTTCTGTAGGTAAGTAGTAACTCCCCTATCCTCACCACTCCGGCCTTCTATGAAGATTTTTTCTTTGCCTTCAGTTTTCTGCAATTTGAATATGACATACTTAAATGTGCTACTTATTTATTTGGCTATTTATTTACTGTGTTTATCCTGTCTAGTATTCTCTAAGGTTCCTGGTTCTGTGATTTGGTGTCTGTTGTTAACTTAAGAAAATCTTCAGCCGTTATTACTTCAAAGATTTTTCCTGCTCAGATCTTCTTTCATCTCTTTCTGGTATTCCGATTATGCATAAGTTACACTTTTTGGAATTGTCCCAAAGTTCTTGGAGCTTTGATCTTTATTATTTTTTTCATTTCATTTTTCTGTTTGCTTTGCAATTTGGGAAGTTTCTACTGACCTATATTCAAGCTCACTGATTCTTTTCTTGGCCTTGTTGAATCTATTGATGAGCCCATCAAAGACATTTATTATTTCTGTTATGGTGTTTTTGAGTTCTAGTGAGTTTCTTTTTGACTTTTTCTTAGAACTTCTATCGTTTCTTGAACCATGTCTACTTTTCCCAATTGAAACCTTGGCATGTAGCAATAGTTATTTCAAGTTCTCTTTCTGATAATTTCAACAGATTCTGTCATACCTGAGTCTGGTTTTGATGATTGCTTTGTCTCTTCTTCCCTTTTGGTATGCCTTGTAATTTTCTGTTTAAAACTGTTCACTGTTCACTGAGGTGAACAGACCTTCCCTGTGAGGATTCATTAATGTATTAATCAGGCTAAGGGGTGGGCCGTGTTGAGCGCTGTATCTATAGGTACCAGTGGCTCCAGATTCTTCTTGTTTCCTTGTGTTTGTCTCTTCTCTTGAACTGAGCTCCCCTAAGTATTCACTGGGCTTCCCTGGTGGCTCAGACGGTAAAGAATTCACCTGCATCGCAGGAGACCCAGGCTTGATCCCTGGGTTGGGAAGGTCCCTTGAGGAAGGGAATGGCAGCCCAGTCCAGTATTCTTGGCTGGAGAAGCCCACTTATCAGAAAGAGCCTGGGTCTCAGTTCTTTCAGTCATAGTCTTCGAATAATATACTGGATTCTTGATGTGGTGATAAGGTGTGGGGGATAGGGCTCTGCCAATCCTTTAAATCTTTTTGATTTTAAAAACATTCTTCCTTTCCACCTTCTATTTCTCTTAAGGCATTATGTGCTGCATTTATGTGGCTTATGTTTCCTCATATTAAATCTTCATTTCTGAAATGTACCTTTCTTTTATTTCCTTTTTGAGCACTCATCCCAAATTTCTAAGTTTTTTTCTAATTCCGATTTCATGTTGTTATAGGCTGCTTTGAATCACATTAAGGGTTTCACTGGTAGGTTAAAATTTTGGTATCTATTGTAAGCATGTCTTTTGGAGTGTCATTGCCAATAAGGTTATCAATCTATTTTTACTTTATTATTGAAGTATAGCTGAAGAGTTGACTCATTGGAAAAGACCCTGATGCTGAGAGGAACTGGGGGCAGGAGGAGAAGGGGACGACAAAGGATGAGATGGCTGGATGGCATCACGGACTCAATGGATGTGAGTCTGAGAGAACTCCGGGAGTTGGTGATGGACAGGGAGGCCTGGCGTGCTGCGATTCATGGGGTCGCAAAGAGTCGGACACGACTGAGCTACCGAACTGAACTGAACTGAACTGATAGCTGATTTACAACATTGTGTTAATTACTGCAGTAGAGCAAAGTGCTAATCTACTTTTAATTCTTTTTCTTATAATAGCTTCGTACGGGATTGCCGCCAGTACATTTTGTTGCTAATTTTTGTTCTACACAAATATTGCTAATTACACAAAAATTAGCAACAAAATGTATTGGTGGCAATCCCATACGAAGCTATTATAAGAAAAAAAGAATTTATAAAGAAGTATGGGTTGGGATAGTTGTTGTTGTTTTTAACTCCATAGAGTTTTCTTGTCTTTAAAAAAAAAGATTTATTTTATTTTGGCTGTGCTGGGTCTTTGTTGCTGCATGTGGTCTTCCTCTGGTTGCAGTGATCGGGGTCTATTCTTTGTCACGGCACATGGGCTTCTCATTGCAGTGGCTTCTCTTGTAGAGGATCACAGGCTTCAGGTGCACGAGCTTCAGTCATTGCAATATGCGGGCTCAGTGGTTGTGGCTCGTGGGTTCTAGAGTATAGGCCCAGTAGTTGTGGCGCACAGGTTTAGTTGCTCCATTGCATGTGGAAACTTCCTGGACTGGGGATCAAACCTGTGTCCCTTGCATTGCAAGGTGGATTCTTAACCACTGCGCCACCGGGGAAGCCTCCACAGAGCTCCCTTTAGCTGTTTTCATATAGCATTCAAAATTTGATGGCTAGATTTCTTTTCCATTTTACTTGGACCATCCCTTTTCTTCTTCACTTTAGCCCTTACTGTGAGTAATTTTAATCCTATTCAGACAAGGCCCTGTCCTGGGAGGGAGATTTGGTTGGTCAGTTTTAGGAGCTCACAGTGTCGATGGTTGTAGCTCTTTGAACCTTAACTATAACTCTTCATGCTCACCTGATGTTGGATTGGGCAAACCTCTTCCCATTTTCAATTGCTTCTGCAGTTTGGTCCATGGCACTTTCCTGTGGATATCTGTTGGCAATACCGGGACTCCTCTCTTCCTAGATCTGACAGATATCTGCTTGTTTCTTTCCAATTCCTTCCACACAGATACTGATATCACACCAGTCTTGAGGCTCTTGGGAGACTGTCATTCCCATTCTGAAATTTATGGGTTTATCACATTAATTCTGTTTGTTGCAAATATGGTCCTTGAGGTTTTTGGTTTTGCTATCTAGTTGCTCAGATACGTGGGAATTCTGAGAAATTCAGAAACATATAATTTCAGAGATGTACCACCATTTTCCTGGAATTCCCTTTCTCCTTTGTTGTTGTTCAATTGCTAAGTCATGTCCGACTCTTTTGACCCCATGGACTGCAGCACGTCAGGCTCCTCTGCCCTCTACTATCTCCTGGAATTTGCTCAAATTCATATCCATTGAGTTGGTGATGCCATCTACCTGTCTCATCCTCTACTGCCCCCTTTTCCTTTTGCCTTCAATCTTTCCCAGCATCAGGGTCTTTTCCAGTGAGTTGACTCTATGCATCAAGTGGTCAAAGATGATTCAGCTTCAGCATCAGTCATTCCAATGAATAGTCATGGTTTATTTCCTTGAGGACTGACTGGTTTGATTCTTTCTCCTTCAGTTCAGTTCAGTCGCTCAGTCGTGTCCAGTTCTGCGACCCCATGAATCGCAGCACGCCAGGCCTCCCTGTCCGTCACCAACTCCCAGAGTTCACCCAGACTCATGTGCATTGAGTTGGTGATGCCATCCAGCCATCTCATCCTCTGTCGTCCCCTTCTCCCCTGCCCCAATCCCTCTTTTTCCTTATATCCCCGCTAATCAGGAAAAGGTCAAGCATTGCCATGCCCTTGAGTCAAACATCTTTCTTTCACAGAATCATGCTACAACCTTCCTCAAAAACCTTCACAGGGTCTCCTTGCTCCCAGATTCAATTATAAAATTCCTTAACATAGCATGTTGACATTGAATTCCTGCTGGTTACCTCCCTATTTAGTCATACCTCCCACCAAATCCTTGTACAAATGCTCTACTCTAGAGTCTTCCACTTACTCACTGTGCTACAGACACGAGGTCGTTCACATATCATGGTTTATTTCCTTGAGGACTGACTGGTTTGATTCTTTCTCCTTCAGTTCAGTTCAGTCGCTCAGTCGTGTCCAGTTCTGCGACCCCATGAATCGCAGCACGCCAGGCCTCCCTGTCCGTCACCAACTCCCAGAGTTCACCCAGACTCATGTGCATTGAGTTGGTGATGCCATCCAGCCATCTCATCCTCTGTCGTCCCCTTCTCCTCCTGCCCCAATCCCTCTTTTTCCTTATATCCCTGCTAATCAGGAAAAGGTCAAGCATTGCCATGCCCTTGAGTCAAACATCTTTCTTTCACAGAATCATGCTACAACCTTCCTCAAAAACCTTCACAGGGTCTCCTTGCTCCCAGATTCAATTATAAAATTCCTTAACATAGCATGTTGACATTGAATTCCTGCTGGTTACCTCCCTATTTAGTCATACCTCCCACCAAATCCTTGTACAAATGCTCTACTCTAGAGTCTTCCACTTACTCACTGTGCTACAGACACGAGGTCGTTCACATTCCTGAGCTTTTTCCTGCACTCTTTTCTAAACTGGGAACACCCTTTCACTCTTTTTCCCTCATCCTGCTCAGCTCAAAACATCAACCCTTCTGCCAACTTTCTGTAAACCACCTAGGCAGGGTGAATAACTGATTTGGGCACAAAGAAGTTAAGTATTTAAAAGCACAGACTGTCTCTGTTCAAATCCAGCTCCATCACTATATGGATGGGGATTAGAATGCTGCCTCACTTATTGGTTATTTTTGAGTCTTTATTGAGATAATCTGTGTGAAGGATTTAGCACATAATAGATGCTCAGTAACTGCAAGCCATTATTAATGTCTCTCTTTCTCACTAAATTACATCTTAGAAGATGCAGACTTCCTCCTGCAAAATGATACCATCTTGAGGGGCCAGAGAGTTGCATTGCCTGAACTAGACATTTAACTAATATTTGTTGATGTTATTTTTAACCAAGCAACATGAGGAAATTCCTGGCAAGTTTAGGGGGAAGGAAATTTATCTGAAAAAAGAGGCAAGTGTTATCTTCCAGTACAGGAGATAGCAAAAAACATGGCCATTGGATGAATCTAGAACTAGATTCAAATGCTGGCTGTTGCACCTGTAACCTGTATGGTGCAAGTCTGTGTCTAATAGTGTTAAGACTCCAGGCTGTGGAATCTGGTTTGAATCTAGGATGTAATATTTTTTAACTGTAAGAGTTAGGCAACTGTATTCACTACTCTGAGCCTCAGTTTTCTCCTTTTTAAGTGGGGATAATAACAGTACCTACCCCATAGGGTTGTCATGAGAATTAAATGTGTTGGTATATGTAAAGAATTTGGACCAGGGAATGGCCACATATATTTGATTGTAGTATTATGAAAGTGTCAATTTCACCGACCCTGAAAGCTAGGATATTCTATCTATGAACAGTAAAGATGCAATTAACAAAGGGACCCTTTAATGGTGATGGAGGGATTTATACTTACTTTCTGCATTCATGGGTGCCATGTCAAATAAGAGGGAACCCTATGTTGATTTTTGTTGTTGTTTTTATTGAGATTGGGAAAAAGCTCTTGCCTTGGGAGAGTAATGAGGTTATTATGCAGAGTGAGACAACCAAAACAGACCCTGCTGTCATCAAATGTTTGGCTATGAGTCCGAGATCATGTTATTTCAAATTCCGATCCCTTGAAAAGGTCAGTGGCTGGCTCCAGGTGAGGCCCCGTCAGCTCTCAGAGACATTGCATCTGATAACTCAGTCCTTTCATATTTACCTTGAAGAAGGAAGCAAGCTTTGTATTGCCGTGATAAATAGAAGAACGATAAACGCACAGACCAAGTTTGATTTGAATACTTCATCCCTCATTTGAGAATACTGTAATTAAAAAAAAAAAGGGAGAATGAATTACATTGCAGCAGAGTTGGGCTCTTGGAAGAGTTAAGTTTTTACCAGTGTTTGGAGTCCGGGGGAAACATTAAGAAAAGATAAGGCATTTCAATATATAAATATATATATATTTGACATTAAGAGGCATCCATATGTTAATAAATCTTTGCGGGCATTACCTCCATCCCTCCCACCAGTCTTCCAGTGAGAGCCCAGGGGTGAATATGATCTCCTTTATAGTAAAAGGGAACCGATTTCCTTTATAGCAAAAGAGAATGGGAGAGGGACTTTGCATGAACTTATAAATCAGTTCTCCTCTCACCATCTGAACAAAACAGCAGAGCACACATCATATACGTAGCAAATCAAATCCACATGGACTTTCTTCATGAGTAAACGTTAAGTCATTCAAGGATCTTGCTCTTGGGGACACAAGGAAATTTTTAACCATAGAGTCCTTCTGCCTCCCTTTTTCATGAAAACTACTGAAAAATAAATTCATAGAGTCTTAGAATAGAAAATGGCCAAAAAAATCTCCAGCAAGGGTAGTCCTTTCATTTCGTACAAGAGAAACCAAGACTGATGGACCAACATGCTTGATTGCCCTTCTGTTGTCTGCTCGAGGTGGCCCTGGGGAATGGTGCTAACTTTATTTTGATTATCCAGAGGACTCAGTAATTTCATTGTCCACCCTTAAAAGCTTCTGTAAGGTCAGCACTGAATGTGTATATACTTGTCTTAGTTCTGTCTAGTTTCCTGAACTGTCTTTGAGTCACTAAACTGAGGAATAATCCAATTCCTTCAGAAGGAAGAAAGGATGTTTTAAAACTGAAAAAGATCTTAAAGTTAGCCTACAACCAAGTCCCTCTTCTTGTCTTAATGCCAGAGAGGTCTAGTGACTCACCATAGATCACGTAGCACACATTTTGAGGGGTGGGAACAGAAAGCTAAGCTGACTTTGCAACGTCTTTGATCCCCAATTTGAATTTCACCATGATTTGATGAAGGAAGCCAGTAAATAGAGTTCTCATGCTCTATGTTCCCTAATACTAACAGAAGACTTGCTTGGGTTAATGAAATCATGAAATTAGTCAAACTTGCTGTTGGTATGGGAGTCCAGTCCCTGGTAACATCATTTTTATTCTCTTGCCTGCTCCTTGGTGTGGTCTAGGTTTTAGACTGAACTTGCTGCTTGGTGTCATGGCTGTGATTTGGAGAGTGGGAATGACCTGCAGTTAGTTAACTCCATGGTGCAAGCACCAATGCAGCTCAGAAACTGTACATTCATTGCTCTAAGAGGGCAATGTTTTTTCTACTCACTGGTGCTGAGTCCTCTGCCTGCTTGCTGACAACCTGCTCCATACCTCGAGGTAACATGTCCCTGAAAACTCACGCGGCATCTCCACTCTTGATAAAATGATAGAAAACTCATGATACTGACAGTTTTCCAGAACACTGCCTAAGAACAGGGCACCATCAGAGAGACCCACACATACCAGCTTGAAAATAAGAGTTAGCCACAAAGCAGTTTATTCAAAGAACGATAAATGTCTGAATTCTTTCTAACAATCAGTTGCACAAGATCTAATTATTCTTTGTTGACTGATTTCAAACCACCTTGGTTATATAGATTTGATAATGAGATTTTAAAAACAACAATAATAATTTTTCTTGTATATAATCCTCCATAATGGCAGAAAGCAAAGAGGAACTAAAGAGCCTCTTGATGAAGGTGAAAGAGGTGAGCGAAAAAGCTGGCTTAAAACTCAGCACTCAAAAAACTAAGATCATGGCATCCAGTCCCATCACTTCATGGCAAATAGATGGGAAAAAATGGAAACAGTGACAAAATTTATTTTCTTGGGCTCCAAAATCACTGTGGACAATGACTGCAGCCATTAAATTAAAAGATTCTTGCTCCTTGGAAGAAAAGCTATGGCAAACCTAAACAGCATATTAAAAAACAGAGACATCACTTTGCTGACAAAGGTCCATATAGTCAAAGCTATGGTTTTTCCAGTAGTCATGCACAGTTGAGAGCTGGGCCATAAAGAAGGCTGAGTGGTGAAGAACTGATGCTTTGAAATTGGTGCTAAAGAAGACTCCTGAGAGTTCCCTGGACCTCAAGGAAATCAAACTAGTCAATCCTAAAGAAAACCAACCCTTGAATATTCATTGGAAGGACTGATGCAGGAAGCTGGAACTCCAGTACTTTGGCCACCTGATGTGAACAGCCGACTCACTGAAAAAGACCCTGATGCTGGGAAGATTGGGGGCAGGAGGAGAAGGGGTCAGCAGAGGATGAGATAGTTGAATGGCATCACTGACTCAGTGAACATGAGTTTGAGCAAGCTTATTTTCTTCAGATGGCAAGTTGGTTGGTGATAAAGTAGGGGACTTACTTGGCCCCCAGATCCTCCACTCTGTCAGTGTTTCACAGTGAACAAACCAATTCCTTTTAACCTCAGTTTTCTTATCTGTCAAATGGGGGAATGAATATAATTCATAGGTTTTGCAAAGCTGTTCCATTTTACTGTATTTTGTTATGCTAGAATTTAATAATAACTTCTATCTTTTCATGTTTGAACTCCAGTGCTTAGCACAGGTCACAGAAAGGAAGAAACATAAGATTTGTGAAGATGATACCAATTAAATATGAAATATTGGTTTCATAATGGAGTGCATTGTTACTTTGGAAATGCAAAGGAGACAAAACTGTGGAAAGAACATCCCTAATTGGCTTAGAATGAGAGGGTGCTGAGACTGAGTGGTGATTCATTTCACTTCCTCTTGACTTGTGAAGATCTGAGCGCTCTGGTTCACAGCTATATTAAGTTACACGTATTCTCCTTCCTGCCATAGTTAGACTCTTTATCTTGCCTCCTCTCTGTCCTCACTTGGCCCCACTTACTCTTTTATGTCTTAGTGGTGAGCATGGCATACTTTAGAGGTAGACTACCAGGATTTGAATCCCAGCTTCAACACTTATGAGCAACGTAACCTTGGACAAATTTACCAAGTTTTCCACGTCACAGTTTCCTCACCCAGAAAAAGGGGACAATAATAAAAGCTATCTTGTGTGGGTTGCCGGGAGGATGAAATGAGTTGATATATGTAAAGTGCTTAGAGTCATGTATATAGCACATGGCAACCTTACATAATTATTTACTATAATCAATGAATTATACATATTTTATTGCTATACAGTAAGTCCCCTACATACAAATGAGTTCCTTTCCAAGAGCACCTAAGTCCAGTTTGTTCATAAGTCCAACAAAGTTAACCTAGGTAACATAATGGGCTATATAGTATTATACTGTAATAAGCTGATAATGCTTCTCACAAAAATAGCATGTAAAAAACAAACAAACACAGAAAATAAAGAATACATTTTCAATCTTCAGTACCTTGAAAAGACAACAGCTGGCATACAGGGGCTGGCATCGAGTGGACAGACAACAAGAGTTACTGACTGGAGGAGAGAGAGGAGGTGGGGGATGGTGGAGCTAAAGGGTCATCAGGAGCAGGAGACAGAGGGCAAGCTGCAAGTTCACTCCCCCCTGACACTGAAGAACACACATTTGCATCTTTGAAAGTTCTCAACATAAACACTCCTATGTAAGGAGCTTACTGCCTTTGTTACATTTTCCAACAAGTGTTGCTTTCTAGAATGCTGTCTTCCATTTTTCTGTACAGAATTGTACCTTGTACTCAGTAGGGTGCCCCAGAATGTTGCTGACTGATGGGTCCATCATGTTAGAAAGGATTCTTGTAAGAAAAATTACAATCTCCTATGTGATCTTTTGTCTTAGAAAAAGACTTTTGTCTTTACTCCTTCCTTTGCCTCCTATAAGATCTTTCGCCAAAGGGGTAGAATTCTCCCTTCTCTGGGCACCTTTGGAAAAGGTGTCCTATAATTCACTGAGTCCTTGATCTATAAGAGGACTTGGCCATTGCATACGTTAAAAATGAAGAACTTGAGAATCAGACGTGGGAAAGAACTAGTCAAAGTCAATCAGGTGGTTGGTGGCAAAGTTCTGACAACAAGCCACATCTCCTGGCTCTTAGTAGAGCTTTTGCTCCACTATACCACCGTCTTTGGACAGGAAATGTCCTGAAGACAGTAACTGAGCTAACTGTAGATGGGATTAATACCCATCCATGGATGGAGGAGCCTGGTAGGCTGTAGTCCATGGGGTCGCTAAGAGCCGGACGCGACTGAGCGACTTCATTTCACTTTCACTTTTCACTTTCATGCATTGGAGAAGGAAATGGCAACCCACTCCAGTAGTCTTGCCTGGAGAATCCTAGGAATGGAGGACCCTGGTGGGCTGCCGTCTATGGGGTCGCACAGAGTCGGACACGACTGAAGTGACTTAGCAGCAAAAAGGCCATAATACTTGGAACAAATTACAGATGTTTCCTTTGAGAGCTTAGATAGAATTTTGATTATAGGTAGCCCTTTGTATAATCAAAATCCTAATCCAAGCTCTCAAAGGAAGCATTTGGAATTTGTTCCAAGTATTATGGGCTTTGTATCCAGGTGTTCCACACCAGCAGATTCAACCAACCACAAATCAAAAATATTTGTGGAAAAAAAAAATTCCATAAAGTCCCTCAAAACAAAACTTGAATTTGCTATTCACTGGCAATTATTTACATAGTATTTACACTTTATCTGCAACTATTAACATAGCATTTGAATTTTAAGTAAATTAGAGATGATTTGAAGTATATGAGAGGATGTGTGTAGATTATGTGAAAATACTATGTCATTGTATGATCTTGGTACCTATGGTCCTGAAATCAATGCCCTGCAGTAGAAAGGGACAACTGTACTACTATTTTTCAATGTGTAGGGATTTTGTTGATTTCGGAAAGGGTTAGTTCAGAAAAGGGCCAAAACCTAGTATAACAAATTGAATAATAATAAGTAGGCAATATGCTAAGTGCTTCTCGTGGATGATCTCATTTAATAATCATGACAGCACTTTTAAGAAGATCGTATTTATCATATCCTCATTTTGCAGATAATGAAACTGAAAATTAGAATTATTGAGTAACACAAGTAGGACCTCACAGATTGTAAAGAGGGAATCCAGACTGTTTGACTCCAAAGTTCAACGTCTAAAGAAAGTGAAGTAACTTAGTTATATCCGACTCTTTGCGACCCCATGGACTGTAGCCCACCAGGCTCCTCCTTCCATGGAATTTTCTAGGTAAGAGTACGGAAGTGGGTTGTCATTTCCTTCTCCAGGGGATCTCCCCGACCCAGGGATCGAATCCAGGTCTCCCACATTGTGGGCAGATGCTTTACCATCTGAGCCACCAGGGAATCCCATATTATGTCAGGGGAGTGTGCAATTTCCTCGGTTTTGTGTCATCATAACAAAAATTTGAAGTGGTGGACCAGCATTACAGCCCTCAGACAGACCATGTCACAGCTCTCGGACAGATCAGGTTACAGCTCCGTGTTACAGCTCAGTTTTATTTAGAAAATAAAGAAAAATACATCCTTGAGGCATGAGGGCATGACAACCCAAAAGACATGATGAGAAGAGAGAGAGAGAGTGAGACACACAGAGAGAGAAAGAGGCAGAAAGAGACCGAGAGAGAACTAGAGAGAGAGCGAGCGAGCGACAGAGAGACCCTGGCCCTTTGGCTCCTCTTACTATACGTTTTTTCTCCTCCCCTAGGATTCCCCTATGTGAACTGGGCTAGCCAGGAGTGCTGTTTGTTCTACCTGAGGTGAGGCCCTTACTCCGGTCCTCGGACCATCCTTTGTTCTATTTTCAGGGGCTTTTCTCTTCCTTGTCTTTTAGCCACCTTTCCTGGACTCCCTTTTCCTATTCTAACTACCTAACATTTATCTGCTGAGACTTTGCTGTTTTTAAGATAAAATCATCTTCACAAGATGAACGATCATATTTCAGTGATGTGGTTTACAATACAAAGAAAGAAAATATATTAAAAATTTGAGTCTATGTAAATCTTCATTAGAATGAAAGTGAAGCGTGATCTGGGCAAAGAATGGACCTGAAAACACTTCATGAATCAGTCTAATACATTGGAATTGCTGCATTTTCATGATTGATTTATGGATTCTCCTCACAAAGCAAAGCAAAATAAAGAACCCTTTTCCTAAGACTTAAATGGGTGAATGAATAACAGGGAAGAAAATAAAAGATACAGTGGATTTTATTAAATGCCACAGAATAAGAGGGACCACCACCTTCAAATAGTTTAAAAAATGTTTTAAAAATGAAATTTTCCTACTTGATTTGATTAGGTTGGAACTTGGGTTCCCTTCCAAGGAAGTAGAGCAGGAAAAATTTGTGTTCCATTTTGTTCATTGTCTGTGGATGTTGGCCCTGCATTCTCTTGAAAGACATATTCATAAATGAACTCAGAGCCATCAGAACCTATGACTTCCTAGATTTTTCATAAGGAAGCTTGGAACTGAAGTGTGATCACACAAGGAAAGCCCGTTCTGCATTCTTCATCTACAGAGATGTGACTAGGGAAGTTAGCTTGCAGAGGTGATGGACAGAGTTTCTAGTTTTTTATGTTTCTTTCCCTGACCCAGGCCTGGAAAATCATCCTAGGTGGGTCAGAGGGAAATCATCCAACTCTGCTAGATTCTCTAAGTTGTTGTTGTAGTTGCTGTTCAGTTGCTAAGTTTTGCTTGACTCTTTGTGACCCCATGGACTGCAGGACACCAGGCTTCCCTGTCCTCTACTATCTCCTGGAATTTGCTCAACCTCATGTCCACTGAGTCAGTGATACCATCCAACCATCTGATTCTCTGTCATCCCCTTCTCCTTTTCTTCCTGCCCCAAATCTTGCCCAGAATTACAGTCTTTTCCAGTGAGTTGGCTCTTTGCATCAGGTGACCAAAGTATTGGAGCTTCAGATTCAGCATCAGTCCTTCCAGTGAATACTCAGAGTTGATTTTCTTTAGGATTGACTGGTTTTATCTCCTTGCTGTTGAAGGGACTCTCAAGAGTCTTCTCCAGCACCACAGTTCAGAAGCATCAATTCTTCAGCATTCAGCCTTCTTTATGGCCCAACTCTCTCATCTGTACATGACTGCTGGAAAAGCCATAGTTTTGAATATACAGACCACTTTCACATCTGAAAAGTGATGTCTCTGCTTTTAATGTGCCATCAAGTTTTGTCATAGCTTTTATTCCAAGGAGCAGTTTTGACTATGAGCCAAAAGGTACTTACTAAATTCTTACATCTCTACAAGATGTAGCTGCTGCTGAGTCGCTTCAGTCATGTCCGACTCTGTGCGACCCATAGATGGCAGCCCAACAGGCTCCTCTGTCCCTGAGATTCTCCAGGCAAGAACACTGGAGTGGGTTGCCATTTCCTTCTCCAATGCATGAAAGTGAAAAGTGAAAGTGAAGTCGCTCAGTCGTGTCTGACTCTTAGCCACCCCATGGACTGCAGCCCACCAGGCTCCTCCATCCATGGGATTCTTCAGGCAAGAGTACTGGAGGGGTGTAGAGGACACTTCAAACCAAAGCAATAATCTAGTTAACTGTCCAAACTACAATGAGTTTTGTCTTTTTTTAAAAATGTATTTATTTGGATTAAAAAATTGTATAGGTGGAGTGGGGATTTTATTTGTCACCTTGATCTAACTTTGATGAATGCTGATTTAACTTGGCAAAACCTCAGAAATGAGCCATTAACTCCTACTGGAACATTTCCAGTGATGAAGAAATCAGCCCCTCAATTGACAGCCCGTTCCATCTTTGGATAAATCTAATTTGAAGAAAGATAGTTTTCTAGCACATCTCTCACTAATATAAACTAATATGTTAAGAATCTCAACTGAGACAATCTACTCATTTTGTATGAATGAACTAAAGAATGTAACCTCCATTCTATTGTTGAATCCATGCATTGTGAAACTGGCCCTGACTAGAGCACTCTTAAATTAGATCATTTGGGTGAAAGACATACTTACAGTAAAAACCAAGAAACTAATTTTCAGTCCTTTCATATTTTGAAATAGACTCTATTTCCTATTTTGGTGTCTAACCAAGTCATTACCAGGAACAGTTATATGAGGGACAGGTGTATCTGAGGAATGTCTCACTGGTATACTTCTTCCTAAGAGACTAGACCTTCAAACACAGGTGGTCTCCTCATCTTTAACAAAGTCACAAGGAATCATGAGTATTTAAGATGGACAGCTTCCGAAGTGTGAGACAGAGAGGATGCCACCCCAGGAATGATGGAAGATCCTTAATGATAACATAGTATTGTGAATCTATCTTGACAATGACCATGTATTATGGTCTTCCTTGGTGGCTCAGCTGGTAAAGAATCCACCTGCAATGCAGGAGACTTGGGTTCGATCCCTGGGTTGGGAAGATCCCCTGGAAAAGGGAATGGCTACCCCCTCCAGGATTCTAGACTGGAGAATTCCATGGACTGTATAGTCCATGAGCATCACAAAGCGTCAGACATGACTGAGCGGCTAAGCACACAATGTATTATGGTCTTCCTGGGAGGGAGATGGATTGCCATATGAGAATTCCAAGTCAAACTTTTACAAAGCTTACAACCCACCATTCTCCCAGCTCATCCTTCTTCAAATCTCCCATTCTGGGGAGGAAAGACTCTTCCTTTCTTGAGGACCCAGTCGCCCAAGACATGGTGAGGGGATGAGAATGATAACTGCTTCTTGACTTTTTGCCCAGAAGCCCGGAGTTTTAGATGATGCTTATATCCACACATAAAACATCAGGTTACTTTTAAAGACTGAGACGATGACCTTTAGGTTGAAATCATAACTGTACCATTCTACACTAGACTATTACAGATGAAATTGGTACTCCTAACTGAAAATGCTGGCTTTGTGGCACTGGAGCTCGCTAATTGATCTGATAAAAGACACAAGTGACACAGCCCTTGATCTCATTTGATCTCCTAGAGGGTGTAGAAATAGCAGTAATTTTACAAGATAATACCAAGAATGTAAAGGATTCTCATTTAACTATTGTTTGAGTAGGAATGATTTCCACCCCCAAATATCTTTGAAATCTGTCCCTCTTACCTGAAGAAGGTGGTCTAAATATTCTTGTTATTCTGAACCTTATTAGAGCAACAAAACTCAAGAATAACCTAAGGCTACAAAGGAATAATTCCTTCAAAAAACCACTTGGTTCAGTGTTCCATGTATCTCCCCTCTGCATCTAAATAGGAAATAGTGTGCTTCAACACATTCTGAACATTTCCCAAAAGAGACAAAAGCATTTTTTTCTCATTACTTAATCCCAGAATCCAACATCTTAACAGACTTTTCATTCATTTACCTACTCTCCTCTGCTTTGCTGAAACTCCTTATTTTAGTTCACTCATTCTAACTCCAATAGGAGTTTACAGAAAGAAGAAATATTTCAAAGTCTGTGACACATTTTCCTGAAATCTCTTAAGCCTTCGGTTAGCTTTGATTTTCTTTGTAAAGGATAGAGAAAACTGAGTGAAATTCTGAACAGATGTAAGAACCAATTGTACTCCGGCAAAGGATTTATAAAGGTTTCTTTGTGTGACAAATCCTTGTTTTTATGCGGTTACTGAACATAATAAAAGTAATATTAAATGAATGTTTTGAAATATTCAGCACAGAACTTAGTTCATAGCAAGCACTATTTATGGGCTTCGGGTGTGTACTTGATTAGTATATACCTTACAAGGTTATGAATTTATGAAAGTCTTGACCCTAGTACCCTGAGATAGAAGACACATTAAGATTGCTCCTTACCACTGCTTTTAATGAAGTAGTTTCTCTAAAGAAGCTGTAGTGTGTAAGATTTATTTTAAGTGAGGATGCAGCCTCACCCAGAATTGGATTGGCATAGAATTCATCAGAAGGACAGAGAAAAAATAACTATTGCATTTATTCAGACATCTATTATATACGTGTATTACATCATCTGACTTTTACAGCATTCCAAGGAAGGGCAGGTGGTATGATCACCATCATCTCACTGAGATCAAACACCTTTTCCTCCATCACCTAGCCGGTATCTAGCAGGAACTGGGTTCAAGTCATGTCTACTCAGTAAACAAGTTTATGTTCTTTCCTCTGTGTTTTAAGAAAGACCAAACACTTGTGAGCTTCCCTGGTAGTTCAGATGGTAAAGAATCTGCCTGCAATGTGGGAGACCTGGGTTTGATCCTGGGTTGGGAAGATTCCCTGGAGAAGGAAACAGCAACCCACTCCAATATTCTTGCCTGGAGAATCCCCATGGACAAAGGAGCCTGATGGGCTACAGCCTGTGGGGTTGCAAAGAATTGGACATGACTGAGCGACTTTCACTCACTCAAAAATTTGTGAAATAAATGAAGCTTTTGCACAGGGGTGTCTATCTATCAACTTGTTATTATCCAATAATGACCTGTAAGTTAATCAAGTCTCCACTGCACCAACATCTATTTTCAAAGTGGGATTTGAACCAATGTTTGTTTGACCCCCAAGCCTGAGCCCTCAGAAGGCTTATAGAGACATTTCTTCTAGGCTCATCTGAGACCATGCCGACCTTGTTTATGGCCCAGGACCTTCTGACGTGATCTGATCTCTGAAGGCATGAAGCAAGTGACTAGCCTGTTTCAAAGTACAGCCAAGAATGGAGAAATGTGGCTGACAACTCAGGACAACAGAATCCCAGGAGGGTTTTCTCAAAATGTAGTCCCTCTGCAAAATCAGAATCTTAGGGACAGAGAGATGGGCAGGGGCCTACATATTAAACAAGATCTTCAAGTTTGAAAACTATTAGCCTAGGACAAAGAGGCTTTTTATTGCTTAAATTTGTAAGGGTGACAAAGAAGGCCTTGATTTCTCAGAGAAAAAATTTCAGAATTTAACAGGAAGATACTGGCATGGAAAGAAGGAAGGAATCTAATCGCCATCAATATGGTTTGATTTTTAATAGCACACTAAACATTAAACACCCTACATCAAAACATACGTTTTCAATCAATTTTGATTTGATTGAAATCAAATTTCAATCATTGATTGAATTGATGTGCACTAAACATATCTTAATCTTTATTCAAAATAAGGAAATTGCCTCATTTTGAGGTGGTCCTGATGTTTTTGTAACATCAAGTTGAGTGAAGTCACTCCAGTAACTATTTCCATGTGATTAAGCTCTTTTAAGGCACTAAAATCTTTCTTTGGCCTAGAAACCAAAGTAATTGTAGTTAATTGCCTTCCTCATCTACGTTTCACTCAGAGCCTTGTCCCAGAAGAGAAATAAGGGGTAGAGGCTGAGAAATATCACCTTTCTATAAGTGTTCTGGGATTAAGATCTTCATATATAAAGAACACTCACAAATCAATAAGACAGAAATGAGCATCACAATAAAAGAAGACAATTAAGACAAACATTCAAGTCACATAATTAAGACAAATGTGAAGATCACAAAAGAAGAAATATAAAGACCAAAACACAAAACACATATACAGAAAGACATTCAACCTCAATAATAATTTTTTAAAATATGGCAGGAAGATGCTCCTTGTATCTTATCAAGTTGATCATTTTTAAAAAGTATAGGCACAATTTTTGAGGTTATTTCAGAATGCACGTCGAGTATTTTAAAATGTGCATTTTCTTATACCCATTTTTATGATTTTATCCCAAGAAAATAATTAAACATGGATGTATGGTTTAACTCTGACCCTGGTAATGGCAATGCAATTTATGATTTGTAATAGTTAAAAACTGAGGGAACAAAAGCAAAAGTAGTTAAAATATGCACTGGAATAGTATGCAGTTACAAAAAATATTTTGTAACTAAACATTTATTACTGTGGGGAAAAGTTCAAGTGAAGAATGCTTAACACTGTCTTCCAAGGCATGATGTATAAATGACCCTGTTTTAACAGAAACATTGCACAGGTAAGTGTAAAGAATCACACTCATGGATGACTAGCATGACACATGGCAAAATATTAACACTGGGCATTGCAGGTTGAGATCACAAGAGATGTCATTTTCTTCATTTCTTCACTTTCACTTTTATATGCTTGGTATAAGCTTTGGCTAGGGCAAATGCATTACCTTTTTTAGGAAAAAAAATCATATGTAATAGAAGAAAAAACCCAATATGATTGACAGTATGTGACAAACGCCATGATTCCTACATCTCTTTATCACAGTTCTAATTGTTTTTTTGCCCCTGAAATCTCCCTTTAGGAAATTTTAGCCCGAAATTAAAGACGTGCAGAGAATTCTTTAGTGGAGGGGACCTTAGATGACTGGATAAGGGCTCTACCCCCATTCTGGAGTCTTCCCAGAAATCTCACATGGTTGCAAGGGAGTGAAGATGTTGAGAATCACTACTTCTAACCAGGCCAAGATCTAAGCCTGGGGTCACATGACTTGTCACCTGTATGATTTTTGAGTGACTGGAGCTGCTATTTATAATTACATCGAGAAAACGGACGTAAACTGGGCAGACCAGAACATGTGTTCATCAAGACCTTCAGGAACTCACAGCCACAAAGCACTGACAGCTGAAAGCTACCAGGAGCTGCCCAACTATCTCATTTCACAGATGAGAAAACCTGAGGACAAAGAAGGAAAGTGGCTGTCCATACTGGGTTAAAACACAGGAGTCATGAACATACTTTCTGAAGCTTAACTCGGAAGATTTCTCTGTGTGGACATCCCGTGAACCACCATGAGATGACATGGCAGGGTCTTCTCTCCTGAAACTCCACTGCCAAGTCAGACCAAAAGCAACCCATGTCTTTTGGCTCTTAGGATTCACAACATATAGCTTGAGGCCAGTTGCAGGGGGGAGGCAGTCTCCTCAAAGATTCTCCTTATTAACCCAAGTCTTCAGTACTCTTGCCTGGAAAATCCCAGGGACGGAGGAGCCTGGTAGGCTGCAGTCCATGGGGTCACCAAGAGTTGGACACGACTGAGAGACTTCACTTTCACTTTTCACTTTCACGCATTGAAGGAAATGGCAACCCACTCCAGTGTTCTTGCCTGGAGAACCCCAGGGACGGGGGAGCCTGGTGGGCTGCCGTCTATGGGGTCGCACAGAGTTGGACACGACTGAAGCGACTTAGCAGCAGCAGTAGCAGTCAGTCACTCAACAAGTATTTATGCAACACTGGGAAGCAGGTAAAAGTCCCACTTCACATAAAGCTTGGTACATATGCTAATTTTTACAAGCTAATGTAACCAAGAAGTGTCTGGATGACATTTCAAAGCAGTTTTTCATGTTCTCCAATTCACAAATAAAGGTGGAAAGGAGAACAGTTTCCCTTATTCAAATAACCATATATTGTTCAAACAGAATGAAGTCTTTTCTTCCTACAGAATTTCCAAGGTAAAAATCATTGTTTCCATTTCCAGTTTTTCTCTCAGAAAATATACATTTATGGTCCAAACTTGCTCTCAAAAAGCAGGGTAGGGCAGTGGGAAGAGAAAAGACTTTGGAGTCACAAATACAGTAAATATTTCAACAAATCTAAGATGCACAATTTTTACCCCACCTTTTAACACTGAAATCAGAGAGTTATCTTACTGTCATTGGAGACTTAAAATCTTGAATTCTTCCAGGGAGGCTTGTGATTGCTGCTACTGGTCACTAGGGGCAATATGAACCCAATGAAGTGAAAGAATCTCGGTCGTGTCCGACTCTTCGTGACCCCTTGGACTATACAGTCCATGAATTCTCCAGGCCAGAATACTGGAGTGGGTAGTCTTTCCCTTCTCCAGGGGATCTTCCTAACTCACGGATCAAACCCAGGTCTCCCGCATGGCAGGCGGATTCTTTATCAGCTGAGCCACTAGGGAAGCCCCCAAATACTGGAGTGGGTAGCCTATCCCTTCTCCAGCAGATCTTCCTGACCCAGGAATCAAACCCAGGAATCCTGCATTGCAGGCAGAGACCACTTTAAATTCTCTGCCTGACTTTTTTTTAAAGATCACATTCAGAGTGTGAACTCAGGTGGCAAAACTATGTGCATTCCACTTTGGAGTTCAACTTCTTGGAGAGGATTTTTGTTTGTTTGTTTTTTCATCTAACCAATCCCCAGAGAGAGGCATGTGAATTTCCCTGTTGACTCTGTCTATTGCGTGGTTTTTCTTAGTGCTGCATAGAAACCGAACACCTCACACAGGCGATGGTACCTTAGAGTCAATGAAATATGGCAACCAGATTCTGCGATCTATAACTTCTACTTAACCTCTAAGAGGTTCAGTTTTCTCTTACAAAAGTAAGCGAGATAGTAACGTTTCCCTGAGGATGCAATAGGCCAGTATACCAAACGCTGGCCACGGAGTAGATGCACACTGATGCTATGCTCTAATTCTGGAGTCTTGTGGATTTGAAGGCTCTACTTTTATTTTGGTAAGGCTTCTGGGACGCTTTCTTACCTGACCCGTCTCCCAAATCCCTGCCCTGAGTTTCCACTTCATCCAAAGTTGAAAGAGAAGAGAATGAAGATGGCACAGGATTGCCTTCTCCAGACAAGGGCCTGGGGCAGCAGATCCTCAGGGCTCCTGGGAGGGGCAGTGTCCTGACCAGACCAGGGCACTGGCTTTGGGGTCACAGTGAGCTCAGATTGCAGTCCCTATACTGACAGCTTGAGTTTGGGTGGGCTACTGAATCATTCTCCATGCCCCATTTTATCAAGTATAAAAGGAGGCTCTTTATAACATCCATTGGGTTGGCCAAGAAGTTCATTTGGGTTTTTCTGTAACATCTTATGAAAAACCCGAATGAACTCTGGCCAACCCAATACTTCTTACTGTCATTGTTAGTCAGTTTGTGCTCATAGCTTAGAAATTGTTGTTGTGTAGTCGCTAAGTCCTATTTGACTCTTGGTGACTCCATGGACTGTAGCCTGCCAGGCCCCTCTGTCCATGGGATTTCCCAGCAAGACTACTGGAGTGGGCTGCCATTTCCTTCTCTAGAGGATCTTCCTGACCCTGGAATCGAACTCGCGTCTCCTGCTTGGCAAGCAGATTCTTAACCACTGAACCACCAGGAAAGCACATAACTTAGAATGGTACCTGTTGTTTAGTTGCTAGTCATGTTTGACCCCATGAACTGCACTTCTTGTTTTTGTGACCCCATGAACTGTAACCTGCCAGGCTCTTCTGTCCATGGGATTTCCCAGGCCGTAATACTAGAGCAGGTTGCCATTTTCTTCTCCAGAGTGAAATAACCACTGGTTACTACTTTTGATATATCCTCTGCTCAGCAGTAGTGTTGCCCCTGGAGAGGGTCTCTGAGCAGGGGTCAATGAGGACTGTGTCTGTGACATGAGGGGGGTGAGCACTATCCGCTGTGCCTCGATTGCCCACCCCTGGGAGCCCATGTCATACAGAATACGGGCTAGATGGTGTAAGACTGGACTATCAGTGACCTAATCCCCACGTGTCTGTTCAGGAGCGGATGCTGTCCCTTGCTTCTAGAAGAACCTCCCTGGTCACAGAAAGCAACCTCTGATACATAGTGCCTCCTCTAGATCCAATGTCCCTCCAACACCAGTGCCTGCAGGTGAGCACCAGACATTATTGAATAAAATACATTAGAAATGATTTCTAGTCTGCAGGGGTCAGGTCATCAATGAAGCAAGTACATCTTTAGCAAGAATGAATAAAAGAGTTTTTGTACGGCTCTGGACACAGCTAATTGAGAAGATTCTTTGTAAGACCACCCTGCCTTTCCTAGCTCCTTCAATGGAGAAGCCAGGATAGAAAATGCCTTTAATTATATTACTAACAAGAAAAATCCACCTGCAATGGTGGGGGGTGGGGAGGGTTGTTGAATAGGCAAAGTGTTTCTTTTCCTTTTGTTAGTGCATAGACACAATACATTCAAACTGTGAATCGCAAGTGAAGATCTTAATTTTGGAGTTTGCAACCTTCAGATAGTTATCAAAGAGGCTCACTGGGAATAATGCATGTGCTTTGGAAGTGTGAATTCTCCAAACCCAGCAAAGTAGAATCTCCCAGGCAGCTGAGCAAACTTGCAAAAAAATTGCTCACTGAAGCTTTGCAGAGTATCGAATCAAACTCCTGAAATTTGCTTGCAAATCCCCTGCTGTTCTTGCCGGAGGCTCCTGCAGATGCTAAGCACCTCCTGTGCTCAGCCAAGGAAGGTCTGTCAACTTCCATCAGTGCAAACGAGCAGCCTAGTTACCCAGGGACAGCACCCACTCATGGTTTGGTGCTGGGGGGAGGGGAGAAGGGGCATGAAACTAAGTCGCCATCAATACAGTAATGGTGGCCACTTTTGAGCAGTTGATCTCATCAAGGCATTGCCTGGAGCACTTCATCCTAAATTATCAGGGAGGTGTGTCCATCAGCCTCATTGTACAGAGAGGATCTTCTGCTCAGAGACTCCTTCACTTACTGAAGGTCACACAGCAAGGAAGTGGCAGAATTGGAACTGGGACCCAATTCTGAATCCACTACCATGAACTATGCGTATATCAGGGGAACTCTGAGCAGCGGACAACTGGGAAAATAGGAGAACAGGTGTCTACAATCTAACAAAGACAGTGTTTATCACTAATACTTGCATTAGGTTATTGGGTGCCCTCATATAGTAGGTTACAAGGGGAGCAGATTCACCTAAAATCAAAGGCAAGTGGGTACTAACGTCACTTGGGTTAATAATCTCAAAGTGGAAGGAACTCCTTTGTTCTTCCATCATCTTTTCCATAAAGAGCAAACTTGACGCTCTCTTTATCTAACCAGCATCTCCTTTCATGGCCTTCGGTCTACTCATGATTTTCAAAGAGAAAAAGAAAAGACAGTACCAAACCAAGCAAACACACAACAAACACACTCAACCAAAACCGCAGCCCCTGGGCTCACTCTCTAGTCCCATGAACATTTACAACCGTTTATTTCAGAAAAAGAGGCACTGTGGAGACCCAGCTCTACCTTGTGCTCCAGGCTGGAGTCTTTAAACATCAGTGAGAATGGCTTGATATGCTCTCTTCTCAATTTATCACCACTCCGCAAGTCGATGGTATGTTCTATTCTCTTGTTAATTTCCTCAGGCCCAGACTGGACATGCAAAGCTTGTGCAAGATGGTTTGGAAGTAGATTTATTGAATTTCTTGTTAGGGCAGCCAGAGTCTAGGGGGAAAGCACATGCAAACACAATAAACCTGCTAGTCCCCTTTGGATTAAAAAGAAAGGCAATGTGTTCAGATTAGGTTGCATCGCAAACAGTAATAGCATTCCATGCAGTTGTATTCAGTGAAACCTACAGAAGTCAATAAGTTAGCATTTGGTTCCCAGAAACACAACCTGGAGAAACAGTATATCAAGGGGGACATTTCCCTCTTCTCTGTGTAGGTGCACTGAATTCCTTCGGTTCAGATATAGGGAGAGCTGTCGGTTTGCAAATGTTAACCAAGAGCCTTCTCTAACCAGGTATATCCCTGGTTTGAGAGAAAGAAAACCAATACAAATAACAGAAGGGAAAACAGAGCTGAAAAGCCCACAGAGATGATCCTCTCCAACCAAGTAGATTCCACATTTTCATGTGGTCTTTCCTTAAATGGTGGTGGAGAGACCTGGGGACGAATGGCTTGCATTTTTTTTTTTTTTAGCATTTCTCAGTCAATGGACAGTCAAATGAGCCAGAATCTACTACTTAAACTTGATGGAGATTGTTAGACCTTTTACACTTGACGCATGTTTTTTCCCCATAGACGTTATATATCTATATTTTCGTATAGATATATGTGTTTGATTTCCTTTAGGCAAAAATGCAAGCAGTTGCAGCCTCTCACTGTTTCACAGGATTAAATAGCAGGAGGTGGGGAAAGGCACAACCATCATGGTTGATCATTGGGTGTGGCCACATGGATGCAGAAATAGCACTGGCTTAGGAAGACCCAGCAGATTTGGCAAATGGGACTCTGTCTCCTGGCATCTTAGCCGCAGATGACAAGATCAACCAGTGGGATGCAGCCAAATGCAACACCCACTCACAGCTCCAATTTCAACTTCTTTGACCTAAAACATGAGAGTTGGAGCTTGAGGGATATAAGGACAGCAAGGCTCATCTCCTCCCCCAAAAGATTTCTTGAGAAGAGGTGAAGGTGCAGTACCTCTGTAGAGGGGAAGAGAAAGCTCTGCCTCCGAACACACTCACTGCATCTTCCTTTCTCTGCCAGCCTTTTGTCTTGGCCAATGTTAGACCATAGGCTAGACTGAGATAAGATGATGTGTCATGAAATAACAGCCTGTGAGAGCGGACAGAACACCTTGGAGGTCCTGCTGCCTAAATCCTTCATATACCCATGTGTGGTTATTGTTCAGTCGCTTAGTCGTGTCTGACTCCTTGTGACCCCATGAACTACAGCATGCCAGGCTCCCCTGTCCTTCACTATGTTCTGGAGTTGGCTCACACTCATGTCCATTGCGTCGGTGATGCCATTCAACCAATCTCATCCTCTATCACCTCCTTCTCCTCTTGCCCTCAATCTTTCCCAGCGTCAGGGTTTTTTCCAATGAGTTGGCTCTTTGCATCAGGTGACCAAAGTATTGGAGCTTCATGAGCCTCAAAGAATTATACTCATGAGTCATCAGCTTCTCTGCAGCCAGGTCAGACTCTCTGACTCTGGAGTCAGAGTTGGGGGCTTTGATCTCATGGAGCCCACTAGCCCATTCCATGAAGATTCCTCCTATGACACTGTTGGACTCTTCCTTTTAATCTTCATGGAGATACTCACATAACCTAAATTCATAGTCTCTAAAGAATTCTAGAGCAGGGCTTTATCACTGGTAGAATTTACTGAAAACCTTTTCTCCAGCCACACGACAAAAGATGGAGTCACAGGTGCCAACACGAGCAAGTACAGTATATGCTCTGAGGATACTGAAGCTAATTTCAGCACTGAGTACCAAGGAGGCAACCACAGAGAAAAACAAAACAAAACAAAACAAATGTTAGGTGGAGGTGTGGCAGGATGAGCAGTGAGGAGGAGAGCTGGATCCAAGAGAAGGAAGCAGCTACCAATATTTTAGAAAACTGAAGAGCAGGGTTCATACTAGGGCAGAGGGTTTGAGCTCTGGTGTTGCATGTTTTTAGAATAGCATCTCAGAAGGTGAAGGAGACTAGAGCATACCCTCTGTGGATCTCCTATTGTCTTCTTGGGCAGAAATTCTCTCCACTGTTTGGAAATGTCAGAATTCAGCCTTCTGTCTCAGAGAGGAGGTGGGAAAGACACTCTGCTGCTCACGGCAGACCCAAAACACAAACCGAGGTGTGCCCAGTACCACTGGGAACATAATTTTCCAAACTCCGTTCCAGGTCTATGAATTTGGGCAAATTGTTTAAACCCTGTGGGACATCCCTAGCAGCTCAGCAGCATTTAAGATGGTTAAGGCTCCACGCTTCAGCTACAGAGGACATGGGTTCAGTCCCTGGTTGGGGAGCTAAGATCCTGCATGCTTTGATGTGTGGGAAAAAAAAAAAAAGACTGAAGCCCAGATGAAAACCAGAGTTCCTTCTGAACTCAAGTTTCTGAACACAGGGTCTTGCTGAGAGTCTCGGGATTTTGTAAACTTCCTTTGGATGGGGTAGGAGAATATAAACCCTCTCAGACTCATCATTTGGTTTATGACCAGAAGACTGTTCTTTCAGAATCATGTTTATCTGTGTACACACTAACAACCTACTTTTTTCTTTTTTTTTAAATAGGTCGTATGGCTTCATGGATAGTCATATATTTGGTATTTCTTAATCAGTTGTGCCAGCAAATAACAAATTACTGCCAATGAGATCTCAGACTGAAAGTGTACTCTAGAAACATCCAGTTTTGTTGAGTCAAAAACACTTTAGCTCTTATGGGTCACATATTCCAGTCTTCAAACGCCCTCTGCAACACCCATGTAGATGCTGTAAATCAGCCTGCACAGTCTCCGTTCTGGAATTTGAGGAAATCATCCCTCTCTTTCATCACAAGATTCTCTTAATTAACTCTTTCCCCAAAATCTTGTTCTAAGGAACACAGGAATGAAGGAATGCTTCTTTACAAAATGGTTTGTGGAGAAATCAATTTAGGAAATGTGTATCCACTGTTTGTTTACCGTCATCCATTCTCACTACTCTCCTCCAGAGAAAGGATTTTGTTTCTTTTGCAAATCTCTTTGTCTGGAGTATGTATGCCAGAACCTGGCACTAAAGTAGGCACTCAGTACTGGTGTGTTGAATGAAAAAATTTTTATAACCTCCTATTGGAGTCTCACAGTTCACATTACTGAAATAAAGGTACTGATAAGTTCTGCAGAAATCAGGCTTTTAAACTGCATTTTCCAAACTTTTATAACCATAAAACAGTTTTTGCTCAGATCTCCTTTACATGGTTCATGGAGGACCACTTTGGAAATAGTATGCTAAAGTTCTTCCTTGGTTTTGTTTGCAACTCTTATTTAGTGGATCTGTTTCTGATCTCTGAATAGAATCTATTTACTCCCCTCCACTTTTCTTCCACAGGCTAATGGCGTCAGCTTTCCCAATCACTTCACAGATGACACGGTTTCCACATAGGGCACAACAATGCTCTCCACTTTGTCCATACCTTGAGTATACTATTGCACAGAATCAGGCTGAATGCAAACGACATCAGACTCTGTGTTGGAGCCTGGGCAACTAACACAGGATGACCTAGTAAACAGTTACTCCATCTACTACATTTTACGCACTTGAATGTGTGGCAGCTAGGTAGAATGTCCTGCTGCTTCTTTAAAACCCAATTCAGACATCATCTTCGCAAGAAGCCTATTATGAGTCTGCATGTATCCTTAGCACAGCAGTTACTGTGATGTATTTTTACTGCCTCATTGTGGGTTTGCCTGTTCCTCTAGGCTCTGATCTGGAGGGCCAGGCACTGTGTTTTACCCGTAACTAAACCTTCAGCATCTGGCATATTTGATAAATTCTTAATAAGCACTTTTGGAATGAATGAATGCATGTATGAATGAAAGGTTGAATGGCTGTGTCAGACTATTCCTAGGGTACTGTTTTCAATCTCTTGCTACCAAGTCTGGTGATGCTTTTCGTGTCCTCCTCCAAAAGGACTCCAAATTTAGACTTTGTTTACCAAATTGCGTTTATTAAATAAGAAGTAGTTTGTTTTCCTACTATTCAATTAAATGCCTAGTTTTTGATCAGGCTGGGATAACAGGCATTGCCACAACAGCTTAAGAGAATTCCAGCCAAGAGCAAGAAACTTGAAAGGCAGCTTTATGATGCTTCTCAGCATGGGGTTTTATTCAGGTGTTTGGAATCCAGAACATGAGGTCACAGATGGGAAAGCACTAACCTACAGTCCTTTCTGGGACCAATGCCTGGATAAACATCAGCTTAAGTGTTTTCCATGAACCACAATAAAGCAAAGGTTAGTCATCAGTGAAAGAGTGTCATCTTTTAGCCCTGCAGGAGATGGAGTCTTGAGATTAAGTGATAGGTAGTTGTGACTGAAATTCTGTACTGTAGGCCAGCTTGCTATTGATTGGGAAAGACCCAGAGATGCCCAGCCCAGCAGGCTCAGAGCCTCACGGGACCTCTAACTCTTATTTGGAGATGATTTATCCTCTCCACAGACTCTGGCTGTTTCCAGCCTCAGGCTGGAGGCTGCACTCAGAAGCAGGTATGCCCAGCAGCTTCCTCAGCTGCTCCAGAACTTCCTCCCATCACCCCTATGGCAGCATCTTCCTGAGCCTCACCTGGACGCCTCTGTGGCTCCACTTCAAACTTGTTGCCTGCAGGATTTGGATTGCAGAAAAGGAAGAATTGTACTTTTTAGTCCCTAACCCATTTTCTGTGTCCTGCAACTTTAGGCCAATGTGAGAAGAAATCGCTAGGAACAAACACTAAGCCTGAATAAGGGCTCCCAGATATACACATTAGAGCTCTTTTTTATTCTTTGCTATGCTCAGTCATCGGAGAAGGCAATGGCACCCCACTCCAGTATTCTGGCTGGAAAATCCCATGGACGGAGGAGCCTGGTAGGCTGCAGTCCTTGGAGTCGCTAGGAGTCTGACACGACTGAGCGATTTCACTTTCACTTTTCACTTTCATGCATTGGAGAAGGAAATGGCAACCCACTCCAGTGTTCTGGCTTGGAGAATCCCAGGGATGGGGGAGCCTGGTGGGCTGCCGTCTCTGCGGTTGCACAGAGTCGGACACGACTGAAGCGACTTAGCAGCAGCAGCAACAGCAGCAGCATGCTCAGTCATGCCCTACTCTTTGTGACCGCACGGATTGTAGCCTTCCAGGTTCTCCTGTCCATGTTGGAGCAGGTTGCCATTTCCTAATCAGGAGATCTTCCTGACCCAGGGATAGAAACCAAGTCTCTTGTATCCCCTCCATTGGCAGGCAGATTCTTTTCCACTGAGCCACCAGGAAAGCTCATTTTTTCCCTTCTACTATTTATTAGCCATCCCCAGCCTGCCCCCAGAAGAGAAGACTTCTTTTTTTTAAAGTTATTTTTGTGTTCTTTTTATGAAAGCTCACTTGGGAAAACTTTGAGGTGATCTAGTCCACAATTATTTGCTCCAGGAAGAATGCTTCTTGCATTTGAAAGTGGAACAATTATTGTTTTTTCCCCTCAAATCCAGGGATGGGGAGCAGAGATTTCTTTGTGTATGCGCGTCATGTTTTTCTGGTAAGAAGGTTCTAGTGAAGTGAGTGAAGTCGCTCAGTCGTGTCCGACTCTTTGCGACTCCGTGGACTGTGGCCTACCAGGCTCCTTCATCCATGGGATTCTCCAGGCAAGAATACTGGAGTGGGTTGCCATCCTAGGTGGTATTTATTGGGAAAACACTGAGCTGGGGGTCCCAAGGAAAATATCCACATGGGGCTTTCCAGAACCTGCCAGGTGACAATTTTTCCTTTTGTAAAAAATGGAGGTGCTAGTGAATTAGACCATTCTTTATAAGCAAGGGGTGTTAGCCAAGATTGCAACAATTTTTCCTGTCTGTACTGAGAAAAAATGAAATGTCACATTCAAATGATATACCTGATGCTTTTTCTAAAATTAGGGATATTGCTTACTTTCTCCCTGTTTAAGATATTTATACCATCATCACCTACCTCCCAAACAAATCAAAAGAATGTTTAATGAGATCTTACTGTGGGAAGAGGTTTACAGAATACAAATACAGGAAGAGTTGAAGGGATTTTCATAATAGGCTCATAGCTTTTGCACCAGGAAACGAAATAACAAGCATCAGAATGTCCACTCTGTTGGCTGAAATAATAGTCCGGACATTTCTAGCCAGCCTGCTCTAGGATTCCAGCACCCTTCTGTAGCCTGGTTCCCCATTCTCAATTGTCAGCAAACAATGCCAGTCTGGGGCCTGGGCTATTTGAGCATTCACTGCTTCCCACTCTGGAGCAAAATTGAAAGTGTGTAAATATTGGCTGGATGCTGCATTGATAAGGCATTGGATAAGGAATAAAAAATGTATAAGCTCCTTTGTCACTTTGTGGTCTGACATTTCAAACTGTTTATGATTAGGTGAACAAAACAATAACCAGGAAGGTATCCCAAATTCTGGCAGATTCCACAATAAGCATTTACTAATTTGTTGCTGATTTGAACCCCACAAACTCACTCTAACTTTTTGACTAACATCGATAAGGCAGATCATCAAAACAGTTTACTTATCTGGGGGTTTAGGTCCCAGATGTGTTAGGTTCCTTTCCCAGGGTCCTTTGTCTGATATTAAATGCCTCATTCTTTGTTTCAGTTCATCCTACTAGTGGCTCCTGGCTTTGGACACAGATATGCTGGTTGGTTGCCTCTGGACTGCGTGCGTGCTAGATTGCTTCGTCCTGTCCTACTCTGTACGACCCTGTGGACTGTAGCCTGCCAGGCTTCTCTGTCCATGGGATTCTCCAGGCAAGAGTACTGGAGTGGGTTGCCATGCCCTCCTCCAGGGGATCTTCCCAACACAGGAATTGAACCGCGTTTCTTGTGTCTCCTGCATTGTCAGGAGGGTTCTTTACCACTAGTGCCACCTAGGAAGCCCCTCCCTTTAGCTGCTGCTGCTGCTGCTAAGTCACTTCAGTCGTGTCCAACTCTGTGCGACCTCAGAGACGGCAGCCCACCAGGCTCCCCCATCCCTGGGATTCTCCAGGCAAGAACACTGGAGTGGGTTGCCATTTCCTTCTCCAATGCATGAAAGTGAAAAGTGAAAGTGAAGTCACTCAGTCCTGTTCGACTCCTAGCGACCCCAAGGACTGCAGCCTACCAGGCTCTTCTGTCCATGGAATTAGCCTTTTTGCTGAGGAGTGGGCAAATGGTCACTTGTGGCTGAATTTTCGGGCTGACCACAATTCCAGGTAATTGGGCAGAGCTCTTGAAACAAGGTTACCTGAAGCCCGCAGAGGAAAGCTCCAGCATTCAAGATTTTGTCCCAGAGCTCTGATGCAAGGACCTCAGAGCCATATTAACCTAGGACAAGCGGTGCCTGACACTGATTTTGTCTGGCCAGGAGCTTGTCTGGCTCTGTTAGACCCATCTGCTAACTAATTCAGGATCCCTTAAGTCTGATTTCATCCTCTGAATTTCTCAGAAAGATGCTAACCTCACTTTGGGAATAAAATTGTACTCTTATCATTACACACTTGAGCCATTTTTAATCAAAAATAGTTGCTAAACTGTTGCAGAATTGGCTGAAGCAGAACTTGGCATGCCCATTTAGATGTGGTCACTTTGAAGTTAGATGATTTGGGGGCAGCTGCCAATTGAATTATTAGTTTTAAAATATCACATCCACAGTAATGTGTGGAAGAGTTGTGCAAACCCTGGCTTGGACCTCAACTCAGGACTGGGTGGAGTGGGTGAGAGGATGATGTGGACTTAGGGAGGGAGGCAGGATTTCCCTCTGGATATGGCTCATGAACTGGGGCGAGACAAACTGACACACTGATGGCTTTTTTATAAAGCCACAGGATAGGTGTGAATCAAAGTAGTCACAGCACTGTAATGACTGGGCCAAAATGTAATTGACTATGGCTGGAGAGGTGGCCACTAGCCCACTGACCAAGTGACCCTTTGTTCTGGCAATGGATTGGGTTGGCAATCAGAAAATTTCAGGTAATAAACAAACATCTATCAGGACCAAAGTTATTCAGATTTCTTGTGAACATCAGTGATGTAGGTTTTTCAGAAATGTTAATGCCATGGGAAAAATTAGTGTGTGTGCGTTATATCTGTGCCTTTGTTTACTTAACAGAAATTTGCAGAAAATTTAAATATAAGAATTACCTAACTTTTTATCTTTTTAAAAGGTTCTGAAGTAACTCTTTTCATTGAGGAATATGACCTAAGTATTACATCAAGTTGTTGTTCAGTCGCTAAGTCGTGTCTGATTCTTTGAGACCCCATGGACTCCAGGCTCCCCTGTCCATCACTATTTCCCAGAATTTGTTCAGATTCATGTCCACTGAGTTGGTGATGACATCTAACCATTACATTCTATCAAGAGTTGCTGATAAATTGCTCATATTTGGTGCTATAAGTCTATGGCTCTTATTATACAATTTGCTGATTAAGTTTAGTGACTGATACTTTCCTGGATTCAGCTTCAAAGGCACTCACATTACTGACCTTCAAGAAACCAGCCTCTAAACTTTTCAACAGAGATGAGGTGATAGACTGGGACCTGGGACCCTTGGCTGCAGTGCTGCAATGCTTGCACCTCAACGCACCTCTCCACGAACCATAAAATAGGCAAACTGAAAGGACTAAAAATAACTGCCTACATGTGCGGTTGGGGCAAATTCTGAACAAAAGATACAAAAAGACCGAAAAAGCCCAACTGCCACTTTTGAAGAGCCAGGAGCAAAAACAGGGAGTTAGTAGCAAAAGAGGGTTCTGTGCATGTCCCCTGCACAAAACACCACCTAAAGGGTGGACAAACGACCCCAGCCACCCTTCTGGCCAGACCCCTGGACACATCCCTACCCTCATCCCATGTAAGGAACAAGCTCGCCCCCACTTTGGGGAATGAGCAAGCAAGGGAGCCTGCTACTTGTTCTCGCTCCCTCCTGCCACAGAAGGGGCCCCAGTAAAGCCTTGCCTGAATTTCTCGTCTGGCCTTTGATCAATCTCTATATAGAGGAGGCCAAGAACCCTGGGGGGTAACAATAGCAGGACAAAACTGGGAAAAGAAGAGGCTGCTCCCTGGCTTCTACATCCTCTTATCCTAACTTTTCTACCACACACTTTATTAGATCGATCCAATGAATTTAGCTCTTCTTGGCTATCATTATTCCTAACGTTTGTTTCTGAGTTTATCACTTAAGAACAGTCCTGAATCTAAGTACTCTCAAGATATGGACACCTGAGTGGGTGCTACCGTGTATGATGTATATGGAGCTCTTACCATCTCAAGCTGTGAAAAGATCCTTTAAGGGGCTAAAAGTGATACAAAAGTCATGGAGTGGGAAAGACACAATGGAATCTAGTGATTAATAACCTGGAATTCACAGCAGTAGTTTGAAGATCCTTGAGACATGATGGTCATTCAAAAAAATTCCATCCATATCCAAGGAATTGGGACTATAACTCCTTGCAGACTCCAGGTGAAGTGAAAATAAGTACATACACAAATAGTCAAGATGAAGCTGGCCGGCCAACAGAAATATCCAGAGTCTGTGCTCTGGGCTGGAACTGAATCATCTTATGATGGTGCCATTCGTTTCCTTGTGAAGAGCAGGTGCAATGGCAGGTCATGACACATGTGCCAACTCACTTTAAAAAGAGGGAATGCAAATTCACTCACATCAAATGCAATTTTCTTTGGAAAGAAAAACTTCGGTATATATAAATCACACTGGGTCAGAACAATGAAAGGTATTCATGGAGAAAAGATGGGAAAATCTTGACATACTCAATGAAAACCTTTTACAACGACACATCTCAGCCCAGCAAAACTGGCACCAAGATGAATAAAACTTAAGTCCACTGCTATTTTTTCAAATTGAGGAAATAAGTAAAAAAGCAAACAAACAGATTTTTTGCTTTCTCTTCCTACCTACCTTCACACATTTAAAATATCATACAATTATCTTCACATGTTTAAAACACTATTGGGACTTCCCTGGCAGTCCGTTGAAGATCCCTGGTCGGGGAAATTAGATTCCACATGCCTCTCCGCATGATCAAAAATAAAAATTAAAAACAAACTACTACTGCGTTCATTGGGTCCAGTTCCTCAGATGTTTAGGGTTCCTGAAACAACTAGTCAATCCTTGGTGAAAGAAGACTCCAATGAGTTTAGCAAAGTTTCAGCCAGCTATTGGCCATGGGGGAGCCACAGGCTATGTCTTGTGCCAATTTATAAGCTCTTTTCCAGAGCTGCAATTCCATACGAGCCACAAACTCATCTCTCCCTTTATCTTTTCCACCTCAGTCTATCTCTGGAACTTCAGAGAAAGTGGGGATGTTGCGTCAAAGTTAATGGATCAAAATGCCTACTTAATCCACTCAACGCTCTCTAGATGGCTTCAAATCCATTTGCCTTTCTGAAGAGAGTGAAAAACCAGATCCCTCTAATTCCTGGCTGAAGTCAGCTGCTATCTTCAGAGTTGGGACTAAGAGCAGCCTGGGGAGTTTTGTTGTCAGTACAAGCCACATTACTGGAAGAGTACAGATGGACTTGAGGGAAATGTCCAGAACCCATCATGGTGTCTATCCCCAAAGCCTGCAGATGTCCCATCCAATGAACATCAAAGCTTAATCTGATGTTAAAAGTGGTTCAAAAGAAATTACCTATGGAGGAAAATTTGCCTGTGGCTTCCTCTATACTAAGACTGAACACAGACAATTAGATACTCAGCAGCTTGTCAAAGAAGCGGCTGACTCGGAAAACACAGCTTCCTCTTCAAGGCCACTGCCCGGTATTTCGGGCTTTTTAGGGGTAGAAACTTCAGGTCAGGGTTCTCAGAGGGGAAGGAGAAGCATGTGCTTTGGTCCTCAGGAGCCAAAACCCAGGCTGAGATGATGGCCCTGTCTTTTCTCTCCTCCTGGGGTCTTGTTCCCTTATCCTTTGCTTTACTCCTGCTTGTCTGTAGATTTCAGCTTAACCTCCCCTCCTTGGGAAGGTCTTCACTGACCACTGGGGATCACTATTCAGTTCTGCTAGAATGAGAACAATGTCCACTGAACCTGATGACCTGCTAGTAATACCACTGGACTGTGAGCTCCCAGACAGCTTGGACCTCTATCAGCATCTTCCTGTCCTCAGCACCCAGTACAATGCTTGGCAAAACGTAGTTCATTATGTAGTTGAATAATCAGTGGCTGCATGAATGAGGAAACAAATGGACCTCTGGGGGCACTGACTTGCCCAAGTCAAATGCTAAAGTAAAATGAGTTTGAATTAAGACTGTTCTTTGTCTTCTGGCCTTTCATATGCAAAAAGAAGGGGCCTGCCACTTAGTTTGCATCGCACCTTTAGAGAAAAACAGAAGGAAAAAAATCAAACCCTAGTGATCAGTATTTCTTGACAGGAGAAGACAATGGTCATGTTGATTATTTTGCTTGAATGATCATTTTGCCTGAAAAATAGCAAAGTGTGATGATGTTTATAACGATATTTGGTTCCCCGCCCCACCGTTTAATCAAAATGCAATTATCCAGAACACAGAGAAAGGGCAGACTTCATCCCCTAGTTAGATGAAATTTCATCTCAATAACTTTTTATTTTGCTTTACCTCTTGCTTCTGATTTGGTATTAACATTTTAAGACAGTTCATTAGATGACATGACAGTTATGCTAAACTGTTATACTAGGAAAACTGTAAATAAGGGGTATTCCCATTACTTCCCATCATTACAAATAATTCCTAGTGAATTATTTGTTCTCTGGGCTTTGGGTGGCAAGATTCTGAAGTGTAGGTAACTTACCAGTATAGCCACAGACTTCCAACAGTGTCTGAGGCTGACAAACTGAAGGGGCAATGTTGGAGCTGAGAGAAAAGTCATGGGACCATCTAGTCCAGTTCTGCCTTTGCACAGATGAGAACCCTGAGGCCTGGAAGGGAGACGTGGTGGACCAAGGCCTTGCAATAGTATGTGGAGAATCAGGGCCAGGACTCCATTCTCTTGAGTTTCTGTTCCAGCCCTTCCCACTGTCATAGGGGCAAATTTGAGGTCCTACAGAAATTTGCCCCAAGATTAGGAGACACACAAGGCTAACTGGCTTACTATGAGAAAACGGGCCCTCAACATCAAGTCTGCATGGCTTTGATCAGCAAGGCAATCAGATGAGAGTTTTTTTTCTTTCAATGGCTACAGAAAACAGGATCTAAGAGAAGTCCCAGCTGGGACTGATAAAAACATAATAACATAAATGTACTCTTATATCCTGCTTTCAACCATGGCTAGCCTCACTCCCTACACATTTCTGGAGTCAAGGTTCTCTAGGCTAAGTGCAACTAAATCAAATGGTTCATTTTTTGTTTTATTACTGCATAGACATGAGAGACCTTCCTGCTTAACCCTTTCCATGCCAACAATGATCACATCAGGACTTTCAAGGAGTGAGATGTTAGGGGTATTGCTAACACTACCTGGAGGAAAAGCTGGTCCTTTTCTGGAGTTTTCACAGAAAATTTGTAAATATGCCTGCCGAGAAAGTGAGTCATCTTCAGAGGGTGAAGACACACACACGTGCACACACACACACGACCTTTTAAGATCGACTGACCAGGAAACAAGGTAGATGGTAGAAACCTGGTATATATCTTCAGGACGCAGAGAGGAGGCAATGCAGCCTGATTCAAAGCATGAAGGTTTCAGAATCAGACATGACCAGGTCCTGATTTTAGTTCTGTTGTTCACTCACTATATGCCCTTCAGGGAATGAACTTATCTCTCAAATCACAATTGTGTCAGGCACATCAAACTGACCCAGTAAGACTGATGTGAGAATCAAACGCAAAGACTTTGGGAACACTCCCCACATGGTACCTGGCCCCAGGCTCTCCACTTCTCCTAGTGTCAGTGAGGCCATGGATGTTTATCTATGTTCCTGGTAAGGAAATGCATTTAATTTCTGTCTTGTTGTGTGGAACACAGGCATACCTTATTTTAGTGCACTTCATTTTATGGCACTTTGCAGATATTGTGGTTTTTACAAATTGAAGGTTTGTGGAACCCTGCCTCAGGCAAGTCTTTGGGTGCCATTTTTTTAAAACCGTATTTGCTCACTTGGTGTCTTTGTGTCACATTTTGGTGATTCTTACAATATTTCAGACTACCGTATTATGTCTGCTGTGATCTGTGATCAGTGATCTGTGCTGTTACTACTATGCTTCACTGAAAGCTCAAGTGATGGTTAGCTTTTTTAGCAAAAACATGTTTTTTAATTAAGGTATGTACTTTTTTTTAAGACATAATGTTATCACATGTTTAATAGATTACTGTATACTGTTAATATAACCTGTATGCACTGGGAAACCAAAACATTGGTGTGACCAGTTTTATTGTGACATTTGCTTTATGATGGTGGTTTGGAAGCAGATCTAAAATAACTTCATTTGTGTTTGCGATCTTCACAGTGCACATATGAACTTCATGAATAACGACCAAAGTCAGTCTACAGTACAGAAACAACTAATATATACAACAGAAGTACCACACCTATACTTTCCCCGCCAGTGATTCTTTTAAAAGGTCTAGAGGAGTAATGGAAACATGCCTAGGTTCTGATGTCATGATCAATGTGAAAAGGAGGGATGGGACAATGATGATGATTTCTCAATAAATGAGGGAGAGAACCCAGGCTTTAAAAGGAGGTTTGCTTCTAAAAGAGTAGCTCCACCTCCCTTGGCATATCATCTGTCATAAAAATCCAGTTAAGTATATGTTTGGCTGATGCACTTTGCTGTACAGCAGAAACTCACACTGACATAGTAAAGCCACTATACTCCAATAAAACACACACACACAAAATCAACTTAAAATGATTCATTCCTCACACAATGCACTTTATAGAGACATAAAAGCTTCAACCTTTGATATCCTCTTATAAATCATAAGTAAAAAATGCTGTTTGTCTAATGAATCCATTCTTGCTCCCTACAATCCATTCTCCACAGGCAGCTGGAATGATCTCTTAAACATCTAAATCAAATCATGTCACTGGCCAGCTTAAAATAGTTCTATCACTTCCCTAGAATAAGATCCAAAGTCAACCAGGTTTTCAAGCTCAGCCTCTGTCTCCTTTAACTTCATCTTGTGTTCCTTCCTTCCCCACTCACTATGCTCTAGTCACTTGGGCCTTTTTGCTCTTCTAACACACCAAACTTTTTTCCTACCCAGTGTCTTTGCACAGCTGTTCCTACTATATATAATGTTCTTTTCCAGGTCATTCAAATGCAGGGTTCTTTCAACACTCATGTAAAATTTCTAGAGGTCTCTTGATGTAGTAAGTCTGCAGTAATTCTATTTGACCCTTAGTCATATATCCATTTATATTTACTTCTCAGTACTTTTGTGTTTTGATTAATTGTCTGCATTCTCTACTCCCTTAAAATGTAAGCTCATGCAAGATGGGGGCCAAGCCTGTCTTCTCCTTACAGGATCCTCACCATCTCAAAGACTGACTGTTAAGCAATTGAATGAACCAGAGCTCAAGCTTACAAACAGATTTTAGTTATAGCATGGGGAAAATATGGTCTTCAGAATAAGGACCCTTTTCTTATGTCTTCATTTTCATCTCAAATTTTGTCTCTGTTCTGAGAAATTCAATGACCATGTTGATGACTCACTCAACAGCCTAGCCTTGAAATTTCTTGGATATCCTCCTCGAGGTCAAAATGTTCACACTGTTGGTGTACTTCAGCTATCTACGTCTACTTTTGTAATCTTACATTTTAATAGTCCATGTATAATCATAAGCTTCTTGCCTTCTAAGTTTTTTTAATTTCATTTCACTCAGAGGCTCAGAGCATAGGAAGCCTCACAGGTATCTGAGCCAGGGTTCAGGGAGCCGGACACCAAATCAGTGGGCAAAATGTTTGCCCATGTCAAGAGTAAAGGATAAAAAGCATAAGTGTCTAGGGTGTCCAAGAGTGGGCTGAAACAATTTTAGCCCAATGGGGCACAGATATAGGGGCTGGGAAGACGCACGACATTTAAACCAAGAGATTATCTTCAGGCATAGATTGGGACTGAAGACTCACATAGGGGCCAGGAATAATTCTAAGTGACTTCCCTTGCTCCTGCAAACTACTAACGGACTCCTGAAACAGGTAGTGGAGAGGGGACTGGGATGGAGTTGGAGTTCTTGAAAATCCAGAGCTCTCTCATATCAACTTGGACAATCTGGCTTCTGACTTCACCACTGCATCGAGTCTGCCTCTTGCCAATGTTGTTTTCCAATCCAATTCAAATTGGCAATTTTCAGTCGTCCTTTAACTGGGCCTCTTGGCTACACTGGACACTGTTGATCACCTCATCCTTCTCAAAATTCTCTCCACTGTCGGCTTCCGTGATACCTCATCGCCTGATCTCCTCTGGTCACTCTGCTTCCTATCTGTCTCTGTCATGGGATCCTGACTCTCCTTTACCTCCAGATGGTGTTCCTGCATGTCTGTCTTATACTTTCTTACTGTTTTATTTTGCATATTCCTTAGCATGATCTCTTTCACTCTCATGGTTTCATCTATCCTCAAATGTTACCAGACTCACATCCCTTGTGTAGTCCTTTTATGCTTAGACTCCAGAAGTGTGTGTTCAACAGCCTTTTGGATATCTCCCCTTGGACCTCTCCCAGGCTTTTACTGTTTCCTTCTGTTCCAGTATTGCTTATTTTGTTGGGCAGGTCTACCATCCATCCTGTCAGATCCAAGCAAAAAACCAGGAAGTTAAACTTGATTGGGTCCTCTCCTTTTCTACCCACATTTATTCATTTAATCAGTTTAATTCATTCAGTTAGCAAACTGTAACCAAGCCTTGTTATTCGCCAGGTATTGTTCTGATTGTGGACTCGAAAGTGATAAGGGAAACAGACAAATCCCTGTCTTCCCGAAGCATACAAACTACTGGCTGACTTCATCTCTAAAGTGTGTCTTTCCTCTGTCCTTCCTTCTCTATTATTTTAGCAGTAGTTGGTATGAAACAGATGCTCAATAAATCTTTATTGAATGAATGAATACATGAGAATGTAACTATCCAAACATCTGCTATCTATATGGCACTGATTACAGCATGGCACACCGCTGTCATTAAAAATATTTCAAAGCATACTTTATGAATCAACAGAAGCTAAAACATCTGGCCAATTTAGCTAGAAAACCCCCAACAAAGCATTAGTATGTTTTGTCTGTGTTAAGCTAACACTTAGATGGTCTGGGCTTTCTGTAATACTGACTGGGTGATTTGGCAGAGCACAGGCTCAGCCAGACCAGTCTTGATCTCTTCCAGGCACATTCTATGTCCCTGAACTGCACATATGGCTCACTGACTTCCAGAGCTAAGCACAAGTGCATTTGTGACCATTTTAATTGACTTAATCGTTTCCAAAATGTTATTAGTACCACTTGGTTATCAGCATAAGTCTTAAGACATCAAAACAAACTGAGATTACTCATCCTGAAGATGGTGAATACAGGCAAAACTCAGGCATCTTAAGAAATATATGGTATGGTTAAACACCAAAAATAATAATCTTTAACTAATAATGACATCTTTATGATATCAGTTAAGATCATTAGGAAATTCGCAGAGAAATATTTCTAGTACTCCTATATAATTCTACCAGATCAGTCAATCATGAATGAAAACCAAGTATCTCTGCCTCTCTTCTGGGTTCTCAATTCTTAGTAGCAAGGATAGGCATACTGAGGCTAGAACAATTATTAACAGAAATTATCCCCATTTCCACAATCAGCTTAAATGGATGGAGTTTTTCAAAAGGAAAGACCAAAAATAAAAGGAAAAACATAAAAGCAAGAGAGACAACTTTATGCACAGTTACTGAGGTGCTCAGGGTGAGGTGTGCATCTTTTTAAAAATAACCAGCATTCAGGCTCAATTAACAATAGACAGAGGAAACAGATGGTACTTTCAGCGGGGCATGCACCAACTCCAGGAAGTATTTAAGACTGTAATTTTCTATAATAGCAAATTGTACCATGCGTACCAATTCAAGGATGGAAAGAGGTAGGTATTGAAATCAGTGATGACTTGTGTGGGCATAATAATTTGAGAGGAAAGTAAACACTCACAGAAGAACACTGAAGACCTAAGGGTAGACTCTTGCCATGCATGCAGACACGGTTGAACCTGCATCTTTGCCCAGTGGAATGGGTTCCATGCATTGATCTACAGCTCCTTTACATAGAGCTGGAAGGAAATGGAGGTTACCCTGGCCTCATCTTTCATCTTTCAAATGCAGAAGAAAGAGGCAAGACTTTCAGCATTTTAACCTTTTCTATTTCACATGCCTTTAAGTAGACAGATTTTTCTTAAGGACAAGTCAATGAGAAATGTTCAGTTCTGGGGATTAAAACAATTAACTTCTATATGTCTTCACAAAGCTCCAGATACTATCAATTTGGTCTGTTTACTTCATAGTAGTTTCAGCTTTTCCTTGGCTGAGGAGCATGTCAGAAGCTGTTTACAAGTATTATATATGGACTTTTCTGGGTAAGTTTCTTTAAAAAAGTGCAATGAATTCACATAACTTACATAAGGTCAACTATGTGTGCCTGGCCTAAATAATGAAAGGGAAAACCCACGTCAGAGCAAGTGATTTTGCCCATGCTCTGACCAAGCACTCTGCGCAGTGGAGCATCCCCGAAGCCACTTCGGTTCTCCTTTGATCAACCTCAGTTCTCTGGTGCTTCTCAAAGTAAGAGCATCTCGCTGGGTTTAGTGTGATTCTAGTATTTGAAGGTACAGTTAAAAAAATAATTTGATTCTTTGATCATTTATACTTTATGTACTGACTGTGTTGCCCTGTGTCTCATACATGCACTGCTCAGTCGCTTCAGTCATGTCTGACTCTTTGTGACCCTGTGGACTATAGCCCACCAGATTCCTCTGTCCATGGGATCTCCAGACAAGAATACTGGAGCAGATTGCCATGCCCTCCTCCAAGGGAATCTTCCTGAACCAGGGATCAAACCTGTGTCTCCTGCATTGCAGGTGGATTCTTTACCATCTGAGCCACCAGTGATGCCCGTCCTATCTCTCATAGAAGATGCAAATCCATGCTACATAAAAATAGCATCATATTGATGGCTTTGAAATTGCTTGCTATTCTTGAATGACCTCACCTTTACCTCACTTGAAGCTACTATATTTCCCAATCAACAGTGACCTTCTGATTCTAAATTTCAGAGGGTTCCTCAGTTCTCTGAGCCAGCCAACTAACTGAAAAAAAAGACATTCTCATGGATTTGACCTTCCTCTTCTGTTGCCAGTTTCATAACATGAGGTTTATCTTCTCCAACATGAGGAATTAATTTTGGTAAACTGATAATCCAGCTTCACATGACATTTATTTTTAACTAGGTCAAAAAAAAAAAAAAAAAGAAGTGGGTGTTGAGAACCCTCTGGTATTCCTGGCATTTCCTGAAATTGACTGTATAAGTTAATTCCATCCTGAGGATGCATGTTTGATCATTTACGATTAAGATACTCAGTGGAGAAAAGGTTAAAGATGATTCGGTTTTCCCTGAGGCATCTGGGTTGGAGGTGCACATGCATTCACAGCAAACCAGAAGGAGGAAGCCAGGACTTACGTTTTGTTTCCCCACTATGTTATCGAAGGGCAGTTCAGGGCTCCAAGATCCCTCTGTGAAAGTCGCCCCGCTGTTTCTCCTGTCTGAGGAGCTCACAGACTCCTTGACGATGTCTTCGGGCAAAGAGAGTAGACTCTCCTCAGGCTGCTTAATTAAATAGGTCTCTATATTATGCTTCCTCAAGAATTCGTTTCTCTCTTTACCGTGACCCTCTTCCACATTATAGTCACCGTTGAGGCAGTCCAGCGTGGCTTTGGAAATGTGAATCCGCCTGTGTGGACAAAGCATAGGTTGTCATACACCTGATGTGGCTTGCAAAGGCCATCTCTGTTTTGGTTCTTGTGCAAACACAACATCAGGGCTCTACATGGGTGCTGGGAGGATATGTCCTCAAGGACTGTATCTGTTTCTCTGAAAAAAAGCAAAAAGAATAAAAGAAAACAGAAATATAAGCATAAATCAATGAGCAGAGTATCTATCACCAACTTCACCCCAAAGGACCCTGTAGCCTCTGATAAATTGCAGCCCCATTGAGACACATTTAAGCAACCTCCTTTTTTCCCTCATGACCGTCGGCCTGATCCCAGTAACTTTTAAACACATGTGATTTTTTTTTTTCAGTCATGTTGATTATTTTGGAAAAACAAGTTCTATAAATGTTGCTGAATCCAATGGCAATTACTGTCAGATTACCATGCAAATGTATACTTTTCCTATCATTTCAGTTTTCACACATTTGTGCCTTATTTCTTCAATTTATCTATAATCTTCTGAAGAACAAAGGCAGGTCTTACAAGTCCACAGGGCTACATGGAGAGATCCTTTAGGAAAACCACTGTAAGATGCGATTTCCCCTGTAATGTGTATGTGAAAAGCAGAAGAGAACAAAGCTGTGGATATGTGTGGGCTAAGCTCACTCACAAGGTAACAGACTTGAATCGGCCCTCATGGTCCAAGATTCTAGCTTCTTTTTTTAGCCGAACAACAGATGACATCAAGTGCTTTAAAGATCTGAAGTGAATCTTGGGAATGTCACATGGTAAATCCTTCCGGACAGAAGTTTTTCTATTCTCGTCACTAACTGAATCTGACTGCTTACTGTGCTGCTCTGTGGTCTGGGTAGACTCGCTTGTTGCTTACAAGCATGGACACTTTGGCCAGGTTGCTTGCACTGAAGCCCTAGCTCTACCACTTGCTAGCTGAAAGATCTTAGGCAAGTTATTTAACATTTCTGGGTGTCTATTTTCTCACCCATAAAAATGGTAAAAATAATAGCATTCATTTCTTAGGGTCATCACAAGTATTGTAAGAGCTGATTCATGTAAGGCAGTCAAAACAGTTCGTGGCACACTCACGTGCTACAAAAAAAACCACCTAAAGTACTCTTTAGAATGGCACTATTTTATTTCTGTTGTTTACTCCATGCCTCCTCAATGCTTATGGGATACAGTATATGTTCTGAATTAAGATCTATAAGCCTTCTATTCTGTGGACCCTGCTTCTTCAAGGCTTATTCACTGACACTCTCTCCAGCTAATCAAGTAATTGGCATGTCCTCAAATTCAAGGTGCTATTTCACACCTGCTAAACTCAGAGCAAGCCATTCTCCTTGCCTAGAATGCTCACCCCATGTTCCTAATTCAGCACAAATTCATTTCTCTCGGCTGACTTCAATGCTCTTGAATATATGAATGAATGAATAATGTAGATACTTAAGACTTTGCTTGGTTTCTGGATTCTAGAAACAATATATCCAAAGAAACAATTTTTTGTAAGTGACTTTTCCAAATGCATTTTACTTAGTACTATCTCTGCTTCTCTCTGTCACCCTCCTTGCTTACAGAGAAAATAATTCACTGCAAAGACATATAAAGAAATTGCCAACAATGCATTTCTGATCATTTAAGGTAGATTCTGCACATTTTCCAAATAAGTATTCTTGTATACAGTCATTGATGTCAAAGGTAAGGTAAAATACAAGCAGGCTTCACTTTACTGTACTTCAATTTATTTTGCTTCACAGCTATTTCATTTCTTTTTAAATACAAATTGAAGGTCTGTGGCAACCTTGCACTGAGCAAGTCTATCAGAGCCATTTTTCCAACAACCTTCACTCACTTTATGTCTGTGTCATGTTTTGGTAATTTTCAAAACATTTCAAACTTGTCCACTATTGTATTTGTTATGATGATCTGTGATCGTTGATGTTACTGTTGCAAAAAGATTACAACTTGCTGAAGGCTCGGGTGGTGGTTAGCATATTTTTAGCAAGAAACTATTTTTTAATTGAGGTATGTGCATTTTTTTAGGCATACTGCTATTGCATCCTTAATAAACTATGGTATAGTGTTAACATAACTTTTATATGCTGAGAACCAAAAACTTCATGTGATTTGTTTTATTGGGATATTTGCTTTATTGTAGTGGTCTAGAATCCAGTTTGCAGTATCTCCAAGGTACACCCATATTAAAAATAAAAGCATGTGAAAGCTCTTTTGAGCTCTTTCGAGAAAAGTGCTAATTACAAAACATTTTCATGATAATTTTGTTAATATATAGGAATTCAGCTCAGTAGTTTTGAACTAGGAGAATAAAAAAGTTGTTTCACCTTCCATGAAATAAAAAGGTGTCCCAGTCTTTCTCAGACCAGTCTCAGAGCTGGGTGCTTGAAAGCTGTCTTTTTCTCGTAGGCAAAATGAAACTCTTGGAAGTGTTTTATAGAGTCCGATGGCTGATTTTCTTTAAAAATAATCAAGTTACACACCAACCCCATTTGGTATTGTCTCTGGATTCTACATTTTATCATTCTGTGGTCAGTGCTAAGGGGGACTAATATTTGCATATCGTAAATCAATAGTATGTTTCTCATAGTGAAAAACAGACACCCTTCTCATCATTTACTATGATCCTTCTGCTGAAATTCTAATCAATATTTAAATGCTTTGATAGAAATGGAATTTTTCAGGGGCTCATTTTCATCCTTGCTACTATCTGGAGCTTTGGAGTAAGACATTTGCAGCTGAGGTCTGGTGATTACATTTCCCTGTAAGGAAATAAGTCAGTTCTCAGACAATATTCTCATATATTGGTTAGGTAAATCTGACAGTTTCTGATAATTTTAAATGCCATGACATAATAATAACAATAGTCATGATGGTAAATAAGTTTTAACAGGTGGGCAACCCTTATTTTGCATAAATGTTATTTTGTACCCAAATGTAGTCTATCTGCTTTGTTCCAGGAATCATCTAATTTCCATTCCTTCCAACAACCGTAGGTGATAAAGCGTTTTCCCTCCTCACTTTGCTGACGGTGAAACTGGCTCAGAGGCAATGAGTAAGTAACTGGACTGAAGTCCTATGAATGGGAGAGGACAGTGCTGGATGGGGATTACAGTTTCACCTTCAGAGTCCTTCCAAGACCCACAGCTGCATCACATAGTCATTACTACAACCATAACCACAATTACTTCCCGAGCAAAGAAGTTTATATACATTGCTTCACTTAACCAAAAGTTCAGAGCAGCAGCAGCAGCAGCACTTGGGAGTTTCTTAGGGAGGCACATTCTTTGTTCCCATCCCAGACATATTGATCAGAAACTCTGAGGATGGGCCCAGCTACTGGTGGTTTAACAAATTATGTATGGATTTTGCATGACTCCAGGGAACAGACCACCAATCATTATGCCATGGTGCTATACGCCTCCTTCCCGTCTTCCTATATTCTACGCATCATACTCGGCACTGCACACACAATGAGGGGCTGGAGAGTCATAATAAAGACAATCTTGAGCAAACGGGACTGATAAATTAACAATGGGAGACAGTGATGCGTAGGGAGACCCTTCATAGCTATGTTTATGTGACATATTTCATTTCTTTGAGCCTCAGTGTCCCCATTAAAACAAGGAAGCTACTATTTACTATATGGAGAGATCAAATGACATGAGGTATTCATGGTATTTAGCAGACTGTCTAGTGCATAAAAGATACTTGACACGGGTTTAGAATGGAGGGCTACCTCTCTCACTGAAAGGAAAAGTAAGCTGAATTTTACCCTACAAAAGAGGAGGGGAAATAACAGACATTAAAATAACAGAAAAAGCCAAACAATGTCAAATCATGGAAAGTTCAGAGACATGTCTGAGTTTTCAAAGGAAGGTTAAGGTCATACAGAAGGTCAGTAAGTCTTAACCCTGGCTGCCCATGAGAATTGCTTTAAGAACTTAGATGAGATTTTGCACAGATTCTGCCTGACATGGACTGGTATGAGGTCAAGACACCAGTATTTTTAAAATGCTCCTGTGCTGTTTCCAATGCGAAGTCAAATCTGAAAGCCAGTGCTTTACAAGACTGAGTCCAGAACACCTGAGTGTCCTCACCGCCTCTGACAGATGTCACTAAACTTTTGGAGCCAATTTTGCATGATGTTTGAAAGGTCTGTGTCCTCGAAAATAATTGTTTCTTGAATATATATACTTCTGAATTCTGCACATGAGAAACCCACTGTCACAAAGTGAGCCAATGATAAGTGTTGAGCAAGGAGAGGGCTTTGCTTTGGCTTACCCGGGGATTCCTCCAGATTCAAGTTTGTTCGCAATGTCCACATCCCAAGACCAGACATCAAACTGCCACTTCCGAAGACCCAACACGCCACACAGCACCGAGCCCGAGTGGATTCCAATCCGCATGTCAACGTCGTGCTTCGTCCTTGATCGCACATACCTGACGACATAAGTGAATGAAGAGACAGATGTCAGAGGCCAGAGTGGGCACCCTGGCCCTGGTGGCAGTTTGGGTCTTGCTTACTCCATAAGTTTAACTCTTGCTCATTCACGTGCCGCCTCTTCCGTGAAGACTTCTTGGATTTCCTGATAACTAGAAAGATACCCTTCCTCCTCTAAACTCCACTAATTTTTAATCTGAACTTCTAAGGGTCGTTATCACCTTTCTCCCCAAACCTGGTCATCCTATGTAACTTCTTTCTCAGGGAATGACCACCCACTACTGCACAAACCTGTGATAGATTACAGACTCTGCACTTCGTTGAACACTCCATTTCCAACCTAAATATTTTAACTTTTATTCCATTTCCTTCTCTCCATTCCTTACACCAACATTCTAGTTCAGGTCACCATTAAGCTTCAGTCTGGAGTCCCCTTACAGCTCAAGTTCCACATAGCTATCTACAAGACAAAAGTGACTGTCACCCCATCATTCCTTACCTAAAACTCTTTCCTGACCTCCCAACCCCTTAGAGCAGTGGTCTCCAGAGTAGCTTGCTCACATCCCAAGGCTGAGCCCAAGGGTCAGCTGTTGGGATGTGTAGACAATCACACAACTTCCATCCATAGCTTTTGTTTTTCTTTGCCAGAATTCAATCTATGGATTGACCTTAGGGACTTTACAGGGTCTGTGTCAGACTGTCCTCTGCTTGTAAGATGGGGGAGGCATCTTGAAAATAGAAGATTTCTTCCATCAAGGGCTTCCTCTGGGTATAGCCATCCCTTCCTCATTTTCAGAATATTTCCAACCACTTCAGTTTAAGAGTTAAAAGATGTCATTTAGGTAGAAAGAAATTCCAACAGTAGAATATAATAATTTAAAATAGAAGAGCTAGAAAAATCTTCACTGCCATAAAGAAATCCAATGGTTACTTTACTTCAAAATGCTGAAAGGAGTTGTCAAATTTAAATTTGGACTTTCCTGATGGGTATGGTGGATAAGAATCTGCCTGCCAATGCAGGGGACATGGGTACGCTCTCTGGTCTGGGAAGATTCCATGTGCAGTGCAGCAACTAAGCCACAACTATTGAGCTCAAGTTCTAGAGCCCACAGGGCACAATAACTGAAGTCCGCATGCTTAGAGTCAGTGCTCCACAACAAGAGAAGCCACTGGTGCCTCTCTTCATCACAATGAGAAGCCTGCCCATTGCGATTAAAGAGTAGTCCCCACTTGCGTCAACTAGAGAAAGTCCGTGCCCAGCAACGAAGACCTAGTGCAGCCAAAAATAAGAAAATAAATAAAGATGACTTATCTTTACGGCAGCTTATACAATCAACACTGATCATAGAGATAAGCAACAAGGATATATTGTATAGCACATGGAATTATAGCCATTATCTTATAATAGCCATTATTGGAGTATAATCTGTAAAAGTACTGAATCACTATGCTGTATACCTGAAACTATTATTGAAGGAGGAAAAAGACAGAACAGGCTCCATCTTGAAGGCAGGACTCCTTCTTGGACCAGACTGTGGACTTTGAGCTATCTGCCCAGTATCTATGGAGACGACATACCAACTGGAAAATCAGACCCCCAGGATGGAAGAGCCCCAGGGCTCGTACCTAGACTCTCCGTCGCCTAAAAGAACACCCTAATTATTTGTGTAACCAAATAGAGTCATAGATTCTATTGTGCTTATTGGGGTATGGCCACAGGCCTATTGATATCTGTCCCTCCTAACTACCTAGGCTTCAGGCATACGAATCACGGGTTAACTTTGTATCTTTCTTTTCCTTTGTTCAGACTAGTTTCAGAGAATTTGAGGAGGTGGGTTTGAGCACGTACTCTTAGGGTATATAAGGTTTTCATAAAAACTGGTCGGGGTCCTTGGCTAAGAGGAGACTCTGCCTTGGGCCTGCCGGTATAATAAACTGCACTCTGCTATCTGCATTGTCCTTCTGAGTGAGTTTGTTTCCCAGAATGCCTGGCCACAAACTTATGATATTGTAAATCAACTATACCTCAATAAAAAATGAATTAATATAAAAAATAAAGATGATTTATCCCTTTTTATTTGACATGAAAGTGAATATTTGGGAAAAAACCCAGACTTTCTTAATTTGTTTATCCAAACTGAGGAGGATGATTTAAGAAGGAATGAGAAAGTAACTGCTTTTTCCTGAGAAATTCACACTCTGAAGAGAGAATTTTGAAAATAGAAGTTTGGAAATGTCACCTTCTCTTTGGGAACTTGACTGTCAAACATGTTATATCAACTATCAAAATTCCCAGAAAAGGAGTTCCTTGGTGGTCCAGTGGTTAGCAGGCTTTCACTGCCGGGGCCCAAGTTTGATCCCTGGTCAGGGAACTAAGATCTTGCAAGCTGGGTAGCGGGGCCAAAAAAACTCTCAAAGATGCATATTTACTAATGTCAGGGAGAAAAAGGTTTTCCTTTCCCCTTCTAGTTTCTTCACACTGCTCTAAAAATTAAATTGACGTGAGACAGAGTAACAGTAAAAACTCAAATTTAATTACATACACCCAGGACTGTTGGAGAAGACTGCTGAGAGTCCCTTGGACTGCAAGGAGATCCAACCAGTCCATTCTAAAGATCAGCCCTGGGTGTTCTTTGGAAGGAATGATGCTAAAGCTGAAACTACAATACTTTGGCCACCTCATGCGAAGAGTTGACTCATTGGAAAAGACTCTGATGCTGGGAGGGATTGGGGGCAGGAGAAGGGGACAACAGAGGATGGATGGCTGGATGGCATCACCGACTTAATGGACATGAGTTTGAGTGAACTCCAGGAGTTGGTGATGGACAGGGAGGCCTGGCGTGCTGCGATTCATGGAGTCGCAGAGTCGGACACGACTGAGCGACAGAACTGAACTGAGGACCTGCCAAGAAAAATGACATCCCAAGACAAATTAGAGAATGAAGGAGAGAAGGGATGAAGAGGAAAAGTTAAAATTTTACATAATCTCCTTCTTCTGCCTCTGTAACTCAGCTTGCCCTTTGCAAAGTCTAGATCACGTAGGTCACAAAGTCTCAGAAAGTGGGGACTTGCAATACTAGTAACTGGAGTTTATCTCACTCACCCTTGTCCTGCTCTTTGCAATTACCCAGCCCCTGCAAACCTGCTTAATCATACCTCTCCAGATCAGGCATCCCCCTCCCCATCTTGACCACTGTTCCTGTGCGTACGTGTGAAACCCCTTCGTTTAAACCAGCCTATTAACAGCTGGTGTTGCCCACTATAGTCTGTCTATAAAAACTCTGTAATCCCTTTGTCTGGGGCTCAGAGCTTGGAGTATTAACTCCTCTGGGCCCGCCAGCTTAATAAACCTGAGTTCTCCGATTCTCCCAGTATGGTGCTTGGTTTCTTCAGTACTGGCTTCTTCGACAGGGAAAGGGGAGAGGAGTTTGGGACTTCAAAGGGGAGGAGAGCAATTTACAGGAAGATGGGAAAGAAGTGTTTGGTAAACAAAAATTTGACAGGCTTCGCAAAGACAACGGGACACAGAGAGAAGTTTGATCAAACAGGACTTGCTAAGTTTTCCCCAGTTTAACATGTTTAGCTCCTATTCCTTGTAATATCTCTGAGGCCAGGTCTCTTCCTGGAATGGGGCCAATTTAAATTCTTTTAGGCAGTCAAAAGGAGGAGGTAAAAGCTCTTCCTGAGCCTTTTGTTTCTTAAAAACCACCTGCTAGGGCTTCCCTGGTGGTACAGTGGATAAGAATCCCCCAGCCAATGGAAGGGACATGGATTCGATCCCGGTTCGGGAAGATTCCACGCGCCACAGAGCAACTAAGCCCGTGTACTACAGCTACTGAGCTTGCACTCTAGAGTCTGTGCTTTGCAACAAGAGAAGCCATGGCAATGAGAAGCCTGTGCACCACAATGAAGTTTGGACCCTGCTCACCACAACCAGAGAAAATCTGTGCTTAGCAATGAAGACCTAGCACAGTAAGGAAAAAAAAAAACCCAAACAAAAAAACAGCCTAAAATAATCTTCATGCCAAACAGACACATTTTGGGGTGGCAAATTTTGCTTCCCTATGGTAATCTATTTAAAAATTTTCCAAGTACAGAATTATGGTAGACTTTGAACCTGTTTGTTAAAAAATATAAAAAACCTATTGCTTTATAATGAGTTTGTATGAATAACTCACAAATATCAGAGAAAAAAGTAAGGTTGGGGACTTCCTTGGTGGTCTAGTGGCTAAAACCCCATGCTGCCAGTGCAGGGGACCTGGGTTTGGTCCCTGGTCAGGAAACTATATTCTCCTTGCCACAACTAAGACCTGCATGCTGCAACTAAGACCCAGAGCAGCCAAATAAGTAAATAGTTTTCAAAAAGGAAAATGTAGGGCAAACCTTTTATAAGGCTTTGTCACAAATGACTTAGAAAACACAACCAAGGGTGCAAATACACCTCCAGGATCTGCCTGTCTTTATCAGATGTATACTTCTCTCTGATGGCCATCAGAGCCAAACACAGAAATAAACTGAATTTGAAACCCAACCTTTGCATTTCTGTATCATAAACTATGAAGATGAAAAGAAATCAGTTACGTTCAAACCCATTGCTCTCACCAAAAAATGATGAGAACTGAAAGATTTTTGCACTATCAGTGAATTTTAAATATTTGAAAGTATTGTTTATTTCACTAGTATCATTTAGAATCCATCTCTCATGTGCGTTTTGTAGTATGCGCTTTTAAATGTATGAATATAATGATAGAATGGACAATAATACAATTTCTAAATTATTATGATCCCTTTTGATAGAGATGGGGATCAAAATATTCAGAAATCACTGGCCTGTGAGATAAAATGGAAAATTCCTGGCCTGGCACATGAAATCCTTCATGAGCTTCGTGCATCTCAATTATCAGGCTCATTTCTCAAGCATACATCGGACTCCAGACGTCCAAACTGCAAAGTCACTGCCTGAATCCTGGGCCCTCCTCCCCCAGTCTGGAATGTCCATCCCCTCCCTTCAGGTGGCGTCTGGGTTACGTGCTTTCCCCAGTGTTTGTACTGCATCCCACGTGAACAATAACTGGGATGCTGTATTGTAATCATCTCTTCCCTCTACTGGATTCTAAACATTGGCGGTATAGACTTTGCATGGTTCAATTGCCACCCACCCCTCTTAACATGGTACTGGGTTTGGAACATGGCCCACACTTAATGGATATTTACTAGATGGAAAGATGGATGGGTGAATGGATGGGTATCCATACTCACTATTCATGTTCTCACATTTCCTTCTTTTTTTTAAAATTTCCTGACGAGGGATCAAACCCATGCCCCCTGCAGTGGAAGCAACAAGTCTTAACCATTGGACAGCAGGGCAGGCCCCATGTTTCACATTTCTACATACAAACTTCTTGAAGGCAGTATTCCTGTCTGAGTAATTCTTGTGTCTCGCACAGCCTGGAGCATCATGCCTCATATATAGTTTTTTTTTTTTTAAGAATAAATGAATGATTCCATATACAAGCTGTATTCTCTGTTCTTAACAAGTTTGGCTAAGACAGTAAAGAATCCGCTTGCAATGTGGGAGACTTGGGTTCAGTCCTTGGGTTGAGAAAATCCCTTGGAGAACAGAATAGCTACCCACTCTAGTATTCTGGCCTGGAGAATTCCATGGACAGACGAGCCTGGCAGGCTACAGTCCATGGGGCTGCAAAGAGTCGGATATGACTGAGTGACTTTCACTTCACTTCACTTCAACAAGTTATAAGATAATACACTTATTTAAACAAGGGAGTAAAGTGGAAGTGGGCTGAGAATATAGAAATAAATTAGATTTAAGAAGGCAGCCATAGACATTAGAAAGAATGCTTGTAGCTAAAGAATGAGACAAGTTTTATTCCTGGTGAGGACTCTAGTTTCTGGGCCCTTGTTTTAACTTTAAGTTAAAAACTGCATGTGTATACATATATACACACAGCCTTCATCCACTGATAATGAAAACATTTGAGGCCATTTGAAAAACACAATAAAGCAAGAGGACAAGCAGCATTAGGAAGAGCGTTTCCGTTTCTGATGCTTTCTCAATGAGTTTCTGTGAGATGCGTCAGTGGGGGAGGTCGTCGGTGTGGTCTACCATGTCTTATACACCACAACATTCAAACACATATTAGGATTCTGTTTTCCTGCATATTTCATGTTATTTTTAGCCAATAAAATGTGAGCAGAGGGACTTCTCTGACGGTCCAGCAGTTAAGACTCAGAGAGGCAGTGCAGGGAGCACGGGTTGGATCCCTGGTTGAAGAATCAAGATCCCACATGCCTTGCCGCGAGGCCAAGAAAATACATATTTTGGGGGCAGAAGCTTTAAAAGACTGATCAACCACATTTTCTCTCTGTTCCCACCATCAATCAAGGACACCTGGTGATGAAGCCTTCTTAACTAGGGTTCTTGAATAGTGGTTCCCTGCCATTGCCTCAACCAGTTCACAATCGACAGAAAATGTGAATGAAAAGTGAATCTTTGTTGAGTTAAGCCATTGAGCTTTGGGGGGATGTCTGTCATGTCAACCTACTTGGGACTATCCTGAAGGGTATAGGCATCACCTCCAATCTACATCCTTCTCATGATATGAGTATCACTGTAGTGGAGGGAGTAATACAGACTCTGGTGTCAGACTACTTGAGTTTACCTCTTGCTCTGCCCCTTACTAGCCGCACTATCTTAGGCAAATTACCCAACGTCTACCTAAAATGGGAATGATAGTAGCATTGTCAGAATTAATTGAATAAACATACATAGAGAGCTGAGAAGAGTGTCTGGAACATACTACAGACAACTTGGACGCTTATCACATTTAAGGACCTGTTGTTGTTAAGTCACTGAATTGTGTCTGATTCTTTGCGACCCCATAAACTGTAGCCCACCAAGCTCCTCTGCCCATGGGATTTCTCAGGTAAGAATACTGAAGTGGGGTTGCCATTTCCTCCTCCAGGGGATCTTCCCGAGCCAGGAATCGAGCCTATGTCCCCGCATTGACAGGTGGATTCTTTACCACTGAGCCACCTGGGAAGCCCATGAGGAACTACAGGAAAGTAGAAGGATTTTCTTGTGGCCACACAGCTGAAAAGCAGGATTCTAAGACTAAATTGGGGCTGTTGTTTTTTAAACCTCATGCACTTCACAACGTAGATACTGTATGTGTTATGTGAGTCTGGGCAAATAGCTAGATCCAACCCAGAGTTTTAGCGGTCATAAAATAAAACTCTAGCTGATTGTTTCACTTACAGAGCCTCTGTGAGCCCCAGAGGAGATAATGGATGTTAAAGCACTTTGCCAACTAATTGTGAGGGTCTATTAAACAGCACTCTGTGCTAATGCCATTGGGCAATTAACATTATCCAGGGAATGCACTGGAACGTCTTAATGAAAAGGCATTTAGATTTTTTATTTTCTTCTACAAAACAAAAATCATAAGAAGACAAACATGGTTGCTACACTGCGTTTTCTTTCTTTTTGTTGTGTCTGGGATTTGACTTAATAAAAGATAAGAATGAAATTATGGCAAAGTAATGAATAATTTACAGACAGTGATCCTCTTTGGAAAGGCTGCCCAGCGGTTGCATAGAACTACAAACACATACCATGTGTTTCAAGCCCAGTTCTTAAAGGGGTGCTCCGTGTATCCTTGAAATTAAAAAGGATGGAATTCTGCTCTGAATTACAAGTCCTGTTTAATTTTTCCAAAATAAAGCCACACTGATGCTTTGCTGTGCTTCATCACCGTAAATAAAGAAAAAAATGCCTATAGCTCGCTCACCTTATGAACATGTTACCTTCCCTTTCTTCTCCATAAACTCTGAGCTTCTGGAGGGCAGGGGACCATCTTTCATTTCCACATGCCCAGTACTTAGCACATAGGTGTGCTGTGTGCTCAGACGCTCAGTCGTGTCCAACTCTTTGAGACCCCATGGACTGTAGCCCGCCAGGGCTACAGCCCTCTGTCAATGGGCTTCTCCAGACAAGAATACTGGAGTGGGTTGCCGTTTCCTCCTGCAGGGATCTTCCCAACCAAGGGACTGAAACCGTGTCTCCTGTCTCCTACGTCGGCAGGCAGATTCTTAACCACTAGCACATAGTGCTCAGATATACCTATTGAATTCATGGACAAAGCCTTTCTTTCTCTATAGCCTTTGGCTGCTTCTTAGAGTCCCAGGGGAACTGTGGAGCTGCCTTTAGCCCTACCAGTTGGAGAGTGGGGAGAATCTCCACATCTTCCCGCTTCAATTCAAGCTGCTTTGCTCTCCTGTGTTTTCATGGAGGGCTTCTATCTAAGATTTCTTTGAAATAAAGACTCCACTTAATAGTTATTACAATTTTTTTTGTAGCTCTAGATCAAGCAGGGGTACCCATAATGCAACAGTTAACCAGCAAAAAGCGATGATGTTATTTCCTGTAACTGAACGGTTAAAGAAGAGTGTTTGGTATATGGTAAAAGATGGAGAACCTCAGAAATGTTCTTTCAGTTGAAATGCTGGGAAACAAGGAAGAGCATGGGAGTTAGCTATGGAAGTCAATTACAGCCACCAGGCAGGGTGTTCTGCACAAGTGTCAAGCTTTACATTTACAATAACTCTGTGTACCATTACCAGCGCCATTTTACAACTGAGGAAACTAAGTTCCAATAAGTTCCTTTCTTTGGTCACACATACAGCAGTGGAATAGCTGGGATTTCTCCCCGGGAGTGCAAGTCTAAATCCAGGGGCCCACCTCTACTGCCTGGGATGGTTTACTTTGAGAAAGAAGCCATCCTCAGCGGTACGCGAACCACTGGGGTTTAATCTGGCTCTGTCCAACAGAGGGACGACACAGTCTCTGCTGATCAATTCCCAAAGGCAGCAGACTATGACAAGCTCCCTTCTGTAGATTTCTGAGTTCACGGAAGGCAGCACAGGAGTCACTCACTGTCGAGGCAGGGGCTGTCAGCAGGCTGGTCGTGGAGCCTGACTTTGCCTTCAACCGTGATCTATTCCACAGCCTTTACTGAACGCTGGAGTCAGCTTGCCTTATAAAACTTGCAGCTCATCTGCTTCTAAAAAGTTGAAAAACTACCATGTCTTATCCTGGCATGGACGTTGCAGTCTCATAAAATACTTCATATGATGCCCACAACAGTTCTGATAGGTAGATATACCTATCAGGATTACAAACTTCCATTTTGCAGATGAGGAAACTGAGGCTCCAAGAGAGTTAAAACATATTCAGTATCTCTTCTGTGTTGACTTCATGATCTCCTTTCATTCTCACCTGATACTACATATCCTATCCATTTATCACATTCATTCATCCAACAAGCATTTCTTGAAGACCTCAGCAAATGTAAGCAGGGAATTAAATAGACAAACCAGAAAATTTGTTCCTGTCTTTATCGAACTTGAATTAGGATGTTTTTTCCCTCATTTTGCAGCTAAGAAGCCTGGCATGGAAAAAGGTTAAGTCTCTCACTCAAGGTTAGGAAGTGATAGGTCCTGATTGGCCCTCAGAACGCCAGACTGCAGGCTGAGAGCTCCATGGACACCTGGCCACTGCTTGTACTCCATTCAACATCACCCTCCTGCTTTTGGGAGTGGGAAGGTAAGGGGAGAATCTAGAGCAGGATTCCTGGTCAAAAATAGTGTGAATCCCATGGGAGAAAAGCAAGAGAAAGGATCCAGCCACTCATTTCCCACACTGAGCTCTATGTCTTTCTCTCTCTGTAAAAATAGATATAAAAAACTAAGGCTGCCCCAAATGATGAGTGTGTGCACATGTGTGTGTGTGTGTATACTCTACAATGCATATTTCTTTAAACTCACAAGCGCTTTTCTATGCCATTGAATACTAACACAAACCATGGCAACTAATGGTTCCTCATTTCCCTGTTTTTAATGTGCAAAAATTTATCTAACCATTTCCCTGCCTTTGGACATTTAGGGATTCAGATGAATATGCCTCAGGGTCTTTGCCCTGCCACTAATAGGCTGTGCGTCATTGACAGGAAGTTACTTATCCAATCAGAGTGTTATTTTCCTCCTCTGACAACTGAGGAAAGAGACAGTAGCTTCTTCACCTCACAGGGCTGTGGTCACGATTAGGCGAGGTGAGTCCGGAAGGTTCTTTAGTACGGTGTCTGGCACGTGGTAAGCATTCAATCAATATTAGCTTAATGAACTATTGCTACTAGATAGATTTGACCTTTACCATTGTAAATAATTTTGTGAAAAGAAACCTTGCTCATGCATTACAGACAACTCTGTTGCATTTTAAAGAGAACTACAGCTTTGTGGATGCTGTAGTCAATGACTTTTCAGATCAAGGTAAGAAAGGGGTTTGGAAAGGAAAGAAAGATATAGAGAGAGAGAGGAAGAGAGAAGGGAGAAAGGGAGAGATAGAAAGAGCAAAAAGGAAGTTCAAGAGGGAGAAAGGAGAAGGAAGAGCTGCCCAGAAGCATGCACTAGGCTTGGGCACTCCTGCCTCTTAAGGAAAGAAAAACAAATCCTGATTTTCATTCCTCACCCCGCCCTGCTGCTTGGCAGGACAACCCCACCACAAGGATTAAGACCTTTGCTCCAATCAACCGTTGGGGACAAGCCAGTTTCTGCCTGGCATTCTGGTGTCATTCCATGTCTTTTTAGCAACTGCACTGAAAAGATCAGGCTCTGCAGTTTTCATTAAGTTTCATCAGGGGAGCCTTTGCAGATCGTTAATAAAGATATTGCATATTACAGAGCCCACCTTCAGCTCTAGTGTCTTATAAGCTATCAAGCCTCCCCAGAAATAGAGCCAGGGTGTGTGAAGAAGTGCCACCTGGAACCACTTTTCAATCTACTTAATGGAACTATTATCTAAGCCTATTTTAATTAATTTAATTTTATGAACAGACATCCATGAGATGCTATTAAATGCTTATTAGAAATAAAGCTACATTCAGTCACCTTTTTTTTTTGCCATTCACCCAGCTAATATCATGTTTCTAAAATCAACTACTTTTTCTAATGGAATACATTTACTAAGAGGTTTGATGAAGGCTTACAATCTTGTGATTGTCAGAGGTTTACTGACTTCTCTTCCCTCTCAGTGTCAGTTCTGATAATTTATTAAGCATGTATATGAGACTTCCTAGGCTACCCTTTGACCTTTTGGGTGTCAATAGCAGATTGCAGTGATCAGAAAGAACTCCAGAAATCTAGAGATGAGATTAATCATGCTGTCATGGTTAAGACCAATGGTTTTGAGGGCAGATGGTTCTAGACTGGTGCCCTTGTTTGGCTACTGACCAGCTCTGTGGTTGTGGGCAACTACACGAACTCTGTAAGCTCCAGTTTCCTCATGGGTAAAGTAGGAGCGTAATTCCAGAGGTAAGTCAGGATGTACCCACACAGTTGTATGGTTGTTTATGGTTAACATAAACCTCAGTTGTTTATGGTTAACATCCACTCCGATGCACTTCCCTGGCCAGTTCTGATTAGTCCATGTTGTAGCCATACAACATGAGAGAGTCAATTCCTAGGCAGGTTGATAGGAAGTCCAGGGTCTCTGAGGAGGAGAGGCGGTCTTGGCGGGGAGGGTCTGGAGCTCTCAAAGAGGAGATAGCGGTCCGGAATTCTCAAGGAGGTGGAAAAGACATACGCCCTTTTCCCCTACATTCCTTAGTATTAGTCACCTAGGGCTTCCCTTATAGCTCAGTCAGTAAAGAATCTGCCTGCAATGCAGGAGACCCGGGTTCAGTTCTTGGGTTGGGAAGATCCCCTGGAGAAGGAAATGGCAACCTACTCCAGTACTCATGCCTGGAGAACCCCATGGACAGAGAAGCCTGGCGGGTTATAGTCTATGGGGTTGCAAGAGTCGGACACGACTTAGCGACTAAACTACTCCTACTAGTCACCTAAAACGTTTCTCTCTTTAAGCCTGGAACTGATGATTACACAACAACAACTCAGTTTAAACTATTTACCAAGGATTATATGGGGACTTCCCTGGTGGCTCAGATGGTAAAGCGTCTGCCTACAATGCAGGAGACCGAGATTCAATCCCTGGGTTGGGAAGATCTCCTGGAGAAGGAAATGGAAACCCACTCCAGTATTCTTGCCTGGAAAATCCCATGGGCAGTGGAACCTGGTGGGCTACAGTCCATGGGGTCGCAAAGAGTCAGACACAACTGAACAACTTCACTTCACTTTCAAGGATTATATAACAACAATGCATCCTGCTTGAGGACAGTTTCTCCTTCCTGAAAACCTTCTGACTGATCCTGATATCTTGGGCTTCCCTGGTGGCTCAGATGGTAAAGCATCTGCCTACAGTGTGGAAGACCAGGGTTCGATCCCAGGGTTGGGAAGATCCCCTGGAGAAGGAAATGGCAGCCCACTCCAGTATTCTTGCCTGGAAAATTCCATGGACTGAGGAGCCTAGTGGGCTACAGTTCATGGGGTCGCAAAGAGTCGGACACGACTGAACAACTTCACTTCACTTCAATCCTGGTATCTTAGAATGTATATTATGGGAGTGGGTCTGGTAAAATGTTTCTATTTGTAAGTTCCAAAAGACACTTACTCCTTGGAAGGAAAGTTATGACCAACCTACATAGCATACTGAAAAGCAGAGATATTAGTTTGCCAACAAAGGTCCATCTAGTCAAGGCTATGGTTTTTCCAGTGGTCATGTATAGATGTGAGAGTTAGACTGTGAAGAGAGCTAAGAGCCAAAGAATTGATGCTTTTGAACTGTGGTGTTGGAGAAGACTCTTGAGAGTCCCTTGGACAGCAAGGAGATCCAAGCAGTCCATTCTGAAGGAGATCAGCCCTGGGATTTCTTTGGAAGGACTTATGCTGAGGCTGAAACTCCAATACTTTGGCCACCTGATGCGAAGAGCTGACTCATTGGAAAAGACCCTGATGCTGGGAGGGATTGGGGGCAGGAGGAGGAGAGGACGGCAGAGGATGAGAAGGCTGGTGGCATCACCGACTGGATGCACATGAGTTTGGGTGAACTCCAGGAGTTGATGATGGACAGAGAGGCCTGGTGTGCTGTGATTCATGGGGTCGGTCGCAAAGAGTTGGAAACGACTGAGCAACTGAATTGAATCCTATTATCTTAAAATGTAAATTATGGGAGTGGGTCTGGTAAAACTTTCACAACCTTGAGACATTCTTTTGATTTATTGTAATAACTAATTAAAAAAGTATATAATTCCCTTGCTTAGACTAGTGAGGGGGGCACTCTCCGCTCCCCCTTCTGATGTCTGTGTCAGAAGCTTTCTCTGTCCCTTTTTATACTTTACTAAAACTCTGCAACACAAAAGCTCTTGAGTGATCAAGCCTGATCCCTGGTCCCAAAGCTAAATTTTCTTCGGAAATCACAGTATCACTAGTTGTTCAATATTTTGCTCTCAGCCCTGCCTAACTCTTAAAATTGCTATATGGACTAAATGAGTGAAGACATGTAAAACACTTAGTTCACGGCATAGTGTAGGTGTTCATTAAACCTTATTGTTATTGCTATTATTATTTTATTAGACTGGAAGCCCTAAAAATGAATAGATTTCTGTAACTTAACTGAGTCCAATTTTCCAGTGTCCAAACTCAGCCCTGATTGTAAGATTCTATTAAAAAAAACCATTTTCTGGTGATAAATGCATGCTATGCATTTAAATTTTCAAAAGAACACTCTGAGTTAGGGCTCTTACGATTCCCATTTCACAGAAGAGGTCATGTAGGCTTTGGGAAGTGAAGAAGCAGGAACCGTATTACGTCTTCAGACTGCAGTTCAGGATCAAGTGTGTACCCTACAAGTCATCTCATGGTGCCATAGTCACTCTTCCAGGGAACCATTGCTGTGATCACATCCAGCAACAAACTCTAATAAGGTGGTGTGTGCGTGCTTAGTCATTTACATGTGCCTGACTCTGTGACCCCTTGGACTGCAGCCTGCCAGGCTACTCTGTCCATGGGGATTCTCCAGGCAAGAATACTGGATGGGTTACCATGCCCTTCTCCAGAGGATCTTCCCAACCCAAGGACTGAACTCAGGTCTCCCGCATTGCTGGCAGATTCTTTACCATCTGAGCCACCAGGGAAGCCTAGAACCCTGTCCAAATGCTTATAGTATTATCAATCAACAAGGGACGTTTACAATAATGATAAAAATTTGATTTAAACTTCTAGGTCTTGAGAGACTCTTGGGGTCTCAGCTTTGGAGGATTATAACCCTTTCCTATTTCACTACTGCTCTACTTAAGGTCTTTACTTCTCTTTCCTGTACTGTTATAAAAATATCTCCCAACCAGTTTCCTTCCCCTTGGCCTCTGTTTTCTCTCATCCAGAGTCAACTGGAGAGAGTTGCCCATCTCCATGGTTACCCTCCTCAAGCGCCGATCGGAACATGACACTTCCCCACTTCAAGTGTCAGAGACTTCCCATTGCCTGCGGGATAAAACCTGGTGTATCTCAAAAGGTCACCAACTATCTGTGCGCTAACTCCACAGACTGAATTTAGAATTATAATGACCGTGAAGCCTGCTTCACATCCTTCACACACACACACACGCACGCACGCACGCACGCACGCACAAACATACCCATGAACACACATGTATAGACACAGAAGTGCACACATACTCATGCATATTCATATATCTCACAAAGACACATGCACACATACACACCATACGTATACACATACATACGCACATTACATGCCACATGTGCATACACAGCACACATGTACATATATACAATACATATGAAAGAAAGTGAAGCTGCTCAGTCGTGTCCGACTCTTAGCAACCCATGGACTGTGGTCTACCAGGCTCCTCCGTCCATGGAATTTTCCAGTCAAGAGTCCTGCAGTGGGTTGCATACATAAGCATATACACACACACACACATATATGCACACGTGGTTTCTGTCATTCTTAGCTATCAGGGTAACCTTCTTCATGGCCTTGTGTTTTTTAAAGGTACTTAAACTTTATTTGGCTGCACTGGGTCTTAGTGGTGCACCCAGGCTTAGTTGCCCCAAGGCATGTGGTATCTTCCCAAACCAGGGATCAAACCCACGTCCCACGAGTTGCAAGATGGATTCTTTACCACTGGGCCACCAGGGAAGACCCATGACTTTGTTTTTAGGAAAAAAACTTTGGATCTCAGTGAAAAAGATCACTGTGGAGATAATGTAGATGGGGAAACCGTTCCCTTACGCTTTTACTTCTGACAGTCTTGACTCTGTTTCTTTGAGAAGCCTTCTGGTGTTCTGAGGAGCAGCTCATCCCACCTTTCCAGATTGCAGCTCTCTGTTTCCACTAGTGTGTGATGGAAGAATCCCTGTAACATATTTGGAGTGATCAGTGAATAAAGGCCCAGGGCCATTTTGAGTGTTGGTTTGCCATCTGTGCAGGAGTTATAAATCTCACCCAAGCATGGACACGACTGAAGCTGCTGGGGTCCAGATGCCATCTCACCATCAGAGCACCAGCCCCTCATTGTCAGTCTGTACTCTGGGGACTGGTGTTGGGATTCCGACTCCTTGAGGAATTGCCAAAAAGGGGGACAAAGAGAAACCCTGGCAAGGCAGGGGCAGTACCTCAATAGGGATTCACCTCTGATGACAAATATACAGGGTGGCCATCAAGCCTGGGGATACCAGTCAATAAATGGCTTATCGACATTACAACATGTGCCAATAATGTTAAGTATGGTTCTAGACTTGACAGCTTCTTTTGAATTTTCCAGTTGGAACAAGTGCCTCTGGGCTGAATACAAAGTTGCATTGTGTCTAAGTGGTGGTTGGTTAAGATTTTTGACTTTTTGGTAAAGCTATAGAACTGGAATTTTCTTAGCCATGCAGGGAGGTGCAAATATTGTCTGCTGGTCATTCCTCAGAGTGCAATACTTGACAGGAGTGGAAACTCTACAAGTCTGAGCCAATTGCAACTCAGGTTTGCCTATTTCTAGAGCTTGTGTTTATTTCTCTGCACCATGCTTTGTTGGTAACCGGAAGAATTCATGCTGGACCTCAAGTCCCTACATTATAATCAAGGAGTTGTTTGAGCATTGATAGACTCTGACTCATGCAGTTAAAAACATCCTCCTGAATTGTCTTGTTCTAAAGGAAGTAAAAGCTGTACTTAATAAACTAACAAGAGAAAGTCCTTGAATCACTTCAACCCCTCCAAATCTCAGTGTCCCACTCCAAAGCTTCAGAAAGGACACTTTAAATTGGTTAAAATGGTCAGGAGGGATAAGATCCTCTCCAGAAAGATAAATGGTAATGTTCTGAGAATCTTAAAGCATTTTGACAATCAATGTTCATTTCTTCTGCAATGTCATCTCTGCAGCATATCTTCTGCTGAAGTTCAAGTTAGAAACTCGTATAGAAAGTCTGTGAATGAATGGATAAAGAGAATATTCTTTCTTTCTTTTTTTCCTTCCTTCTCCTTCCCTTCTTTCCTTTCATCCTTCCTTTCTTTCTCCCTTTCTCTCTCTCTCCACATAGACACAGACACACAGAAACACTGGAATATTATTCAGGTTTAGAAATGAAGAAAATCTTGCCATTTGCAATAACATGGATGAATGTGGAGGGTATTATACTCAGTGAAATAAGCCAGAAAGAGAAAGATAAGTCCATTTATATGTGGACAGTTTTTTTTTTTTAAAGCTGTACCAATAGACACAGAATAGAAAGGTGGTTGTCAGGAGTTAGGGATGAGGTAGAGAACAGGGTAACTGTTGGCCAAAGGGTAAAAATACTCATCATAAGATGAATAGGTTCTGAGGTCCTAATGTAAATATGATGACTATAATTAACAATACTTATTGCATATTTGAAATTCACTGAGAGTAGGTCTTAAGCATTCTCATAAAAAGATTACTATGTGAAGTGATGGCTGTGTTCATTAACTTGATTGTGATCATCATTTAAAAATGTTTAAGTAGGGTCTTCCCTGGCGCTCCAGTAGTTGAGAGTCTGTCTGCCTGCCAGTGCAGGGTACACGGGTTAGATCCTTGGTTTGGGAACCAAGATCCCACATGCGGTGGAGCACTACCCTGTGTGCCGCAAATACTGTGGCCTGCGTGCTCTACAGCCTATCCTCGTTAACAGGAGAAGCTGCCATGAGAAGCCAGCGCACAAAAGCCAGAGAAAGCCTATGCGCAGCAGTGAAGAGCCCACGAGCCTTACCAAAGACTCAGTGGCTCTTAATTTTATTGATCAATTTAATCTTAACACAAACTTAAAGAAAAAGAGAAAGACAGAAAGTCAGTGGAAGGTTTTGCTATTTAAACTTGATTTTGATAAGTCATGGTTGATAAGTTATAAACTTGCAGAAGCCTCAGAGCTGATCCAGTCCAACTTTCTCATTTCAGACAACCAATCCAAGGAACATCTCTACTGGGCAGCCATAGACAAGAGAAGGACCCCAGAGTGACCCATTCATCACTGTATTTCTGGGACTTAGCACAGTATCTGATATATGGTAGAACTGAACAAATTATTTGTTGACCTACTGACCTACTAATTGACTGACAGAGTAGAGTTCACAGACCTCATCAGCTGCAGAGCTGGTATGAAACACCAGGTCTTCTGGGTTTGGGCCCACTGACTCCCTTGAAACTAGTCAACACATGATCACAATTCAACCTAGTTTTCAGGGAAAGACTCTCAAGCATCTGGATTAACAGCTGAGAAGCATCTGTAGCCTTTCCCATCTATGAAAGGCTGATCAAAGGGAACTCTGGTGGGAAGTGGTGGACTCCTTTCTCTATCCCTCTTAGAATAAACGTCTGTTATCTCTGTAGAAGAGGAGGTAATAGCAGAGTGGACATCTCCAGTCTCTCTCCATCAGCCTACCGGGTCTTAAAGTTCATGAGGGTGGGGTTTTTCATTATATATGCATGTGTGCTAAATTTCTTCAGTTGTGTTCAACTCTTTGCGACCCTTTGGATTGTAGACCACCAGGCTCCTCTGTCCATGGGATTATTCAGGTAAGAATACTGGTATGGGCTTCCATTTCCTCCTCCAGGAGATCTTCTCCTCCCAGGATCAAACCCACATCTCCTACACTGCTGGCGGATTTCTTACTACTGAGCCCAGAGAAGCCCTCTTACCATACACCTCATGGCAAAGCACCTCACTGCTTTGACCAGGCCCTGGTCACGGGTTAGTTCCAGAGGTGGGACCCTGGAGCCTTCCCAGGGGGCACACCTGCCCACCCAGAGGGTGATGTCGGTCTCAGTCTTGAAATGACCAGGGTTGCTTCAGTGGGACAGGATCGTATTTAGGAAAAGTGTTTCTATGCCCTCTTCTTAATCAGGGGACTTCCCAGCCTTTCCCAATGTCAACAGACTTCTACCTGAAACCTGAATAAAGTCAGGGATCTGTCAGCAGGTAGAAAGGTCAGGCACATGGTGTTGGGCATGGCCAGGTTCTACTGTAACAGAGAGGGAGCCTCCAGCTCTGAGGTTCCTCCCGCCTGTACCTGGACTGGTCTTGGGAACCAGCAGGCAAGCTGAGCCTACAGTGGAGGGTGTGCATGGGGGTGTAGCTCGCTGTTTTTGCTGACTTTAATCCAGACTAACACTCCCAAGCATCACATGCATACCAGATAGACCATATGACCAAGGTGTGAGTTCACAGGGAGAGTCTTCCAGTCTGTTTTCAACAATACTCTTCTTCTCTTAACAGACGAGGCACAAGCCATGGAGATTTCCGTCCATGGGTCCTTTCTTTACTGCCTTTGTTGTGGTTGTGGGAGGATGTGATGCTTGGAGGATCTGCAAATATTTTGGAACCTTGAAGGGAGCTTTGACAACACTGAGCTTCTATCACACAGCCACAGACAGTCTAGTTCTAAAGTCCTTGACCTCAATAACTCATTCACCTTTGATTATATCTCTATTTGTCAGATATACTGACCAAAGCCAAGAGCACTATCACACACCCATGAAGACACCCCTGGCTGCCCTTCCTGTTGACTTTAGGATAAAATGAAAGTGAAAGTTACTCAGTCGTGTCCGACTCCTTGTTAATTCTCCAGGCCACAATACTGGTATGAGTACCCAGTCCCTTCTACAAGGTATCTTCCCAACCAGGGATCAAACCTAGGTCTTCAGCATTGCAGGCAAGTTCCTCACCAGCTGGACCACCAGAGAAGCCCAACAATACTGGAGTGGGTAGCCTATCCCTTCTCCAGCAGATCTTCCTGACCCAGGAAGAATGGAACCGGGTTTTTCTACATTGCAGGCAGATTCTTTACCAGCTGAGCTACTGCAACCCCTTAACATGATTGAGAAGGCCCTACAGGTTCTGGCTGATCCCAGGGTGCAGCCTGCCTGTCACCACATTCTAGCCGAGACCTCACCAACTGCCTTGGCAGCACATCCCAAATTCTGCACATGGCCATCTATCCTCCAGGCTCTCCATTCCATCTCCAGGATCTAAGGTCTTACTTTTCAAGTAACAGCTTAGACATCTGTACGCTGGAAAGTCTTCTCCAGCACCCCTGATTGCACAAACTGTTGGTTTTCTATTGCCCCCAATGACCCTGGTTTGATTCATCTCAGAGCATATTGTACTGTGTTGAAATTGTCTATGCATTCTCTCCCTAAAGGTAAGCACTACATTCATCATGTTCCTTGCTGTATCCCCAGAAGAACATTAGTTATACCAATTTGTTGAACAAATAATGAAAGGGAGGTATAACTAGAACACAATGAAACTAGCAGGTTTATTGGTTTTGTGGGAGAACTAATGGGCATAAATCTTCATGAAATAAGTCAAAGAGCTCCACCTGCAACATATACATGATTGACCGCAAAGGATAGAGTGCTTTTGGTCTTTTCCATCAAGCCCACCCAAGGCCCGGTATTAGGGAGAAGGTCCCAAATTACCTGATGGTTTTGATCATGCTGAGGCCCATTTCAACACAGCAGTGGGCGTGGTCCTGGCGGGGCTCAGGAAGTCCTGAAACGCAGTAGTAGCAGTCCCCCAGGATTTTAATACGAAGGCAGTGATGCTCCTGAAAGGCATAACACGGGAAAGGATTCAGTCAGCAGATAGGTAAGTGCTTCCGAACGGCTTGGCAAAGAGGAGAGCCGAGTCAAGAGGTCTCACCTTGGGAGCAGGGGCTCCTACTTTTGAAAAGCTGTTATCATCTTCCCAGGAAATTAGGGGATGTTGAAGGTATCAGGGGCAGAATGGAGTCATGGAAAAACAGTGGATTTGGGGCCTGACAGATACACAGTCATATCCTGGCTCTAATCTTACTACCTACTGTGTGGATGGACCTGGCAGAGTGGGCATTCAACATGGGTATTCAAAGTTCCCCTACGAGTCCTGCTCCCACTGATACGTTTCTTTTCAGGACATGTCCTTGGTTTGGTAGCTTTTTCTTTTTTTTTTTTTTTGTTAGCTCAAAACAAGTACTTAAGTATATAAATCACTTAGAGATACCAGCTATTTCAACTATTTCAACCTTCCCAGCTAGGGTACTGGCACCTTAATAGGAGGGGCTGACTATGTCTAATACATACTTCAATTCATTTATTAATTCATATGCTTGTTTATTGATAAAAACATCAATTGAGCACCTATATATCATAGAGCAACCATTGTCTCTGACACAAAGGTGATTAATAATAGCCCCTAGTATGCACCATGAACTTCCCTGGTGGCTCAGTGGTAAAGAATCTGCCTGCCAAAGCAGGAAACTTGGGTTTGACCCCTGGGTTGGGAAGATCCCCTGGAGGAGGGCATGGCAACCCACTCCAGTATTCTTGCCTGGAGAATCCCATGGACAGAGGAGCCTGGTGGGCTATAGTCCATGGTGTTGCAAAGACTCAGACACAACTTAGCAACTAAAGAACAACAACAACATGCATCATATACTAAACAGAATGAATCTCACAGCAACCCTGAGGTAGGTACAGTATTTATCCTCGTCACTTCACCAGTGAGAAGCAGGACACAGCTGATGGGGGATTCACATTCTTGAAGATATGATTCTTAGAAAGTTTCAAAGAACAACAAGCATCTAGGAAACCATGCATCCTTTCATAATGAATCGGAATAGGCTGGATTTTGCAGATTTTAGAGGAAAGAGAACTTGGGACAGTATAGCACTGGGGCAAAGATGCTGGCAGAGGAGCTCCACTGCCAGAGATCAAATCCTTAGACCCCCTCACCCCCACCTCATCTTTACTGTGTGTCTTTAGGTAAATTACTTAACCTCTGAGCCTCTGTTGCCTCATCTGTAAAAAGAGGATAAGGAAGACTAGGACCTCAGGGATGTCCCTGGTCATCGCGTGGTTGAGACTCTGCACTTCCAGTGCAAGGGGCGTGGGTTCAATCCCTGGTTGGGGAAGGGATTCCACAGGCCATGTGGTCAACAAGTTTAAAAACAAATAAAATAAAATTGGGTCTTTAGGAAAGAAAAAAAAAAGAATAGGACCTCACTGTGTGACTGCAAAGATGAAGGAAGATGATGTGCGTGAAGGCTTAGTAGAAGGTCGAGCAGATGCGGCACTAAAAGTACTGCCCGTCTCTGTGCTGGGGCCTGGACTCCTGTCCTAGTTCTTCCACATTTCTATCTGCAGCCACGGCAGAGTCCCTCTAGATCTCCTTGGGCTAGATGGCTGGGACTCAGTGACCTGTGAGGTGTTCTCTAGATTTGAAGCCCTAGGAGCCTATGAGTCTATGGCTTTGTGGGTGAGCAGCTCTCCTTGGGAAATATTGGCAGAGTCCAAGGGCAGGAGGAGGGGAACTGCAGACACAGAGGAGCCTGCTGAGATGCCAGAAGCACACCGATGCCCTGGTACTGCAGGCTATAAAGCACCATGCTGGCTTCCTAAGCTGAAGAGGGGTTGGGACATCATGTTTGGGTAATGAGTGAAATCACTCTCCCCGTAAAAAAACAAATACCAGACAGGGAAAAGAGAATCAGAACTGGCTTTGGTGTTTGTTTCCCTGTCTGCCTCAGATCTCCAGGGTCTTGCCAACCTTCCCAAACAGGCACAGATGCAATCTTCAGAATGCTGATAGCGTGCACAGCATTCCATAGTTATTTTTAGGAGCATGTAGCTTCTATCTATTGGCAGCTTCAGTGCCACTAATTTTGCAAGACAGCAAAAAGGGAAGCTCAAGACCTTCACTTGTTCTTCTAACACACTCTAACATGTAGGCTGTGATGGCCAGAATAGAACTAGATACTGGCCACTGGTTCTGGTGGTTTCTAGATTTGTGGAGTCCATGGGACAGTTATATATACACACACACATATATATATATAAATAACCAGAGGGCCCAAGGGACTGCACCAAGGTTCAATTTTGTATTTTGCAAAAGAAGTATGAAAAAAGTCCATCAACATACAAAAATAACAACCCAAGTATCCCACTATTCCCATCACTTTTTATAAAAGAAAAGGTATTTTTAACTCACTTCACTCTGTATAATAGGTTCTAGGTTCATCTACCTCATCAGAACTAACTCAAATGCACTCATTTTTATGGCTGAGTAATATTCCATTGTGTATATGTACCACAACTTCTTTATCCATTCATCTGTCAGTGGACATCTAGGTTGCTTCCATGTTCCAGCTATTGTAAATTGAACAAGGGGATACATGCATTTTTTCAACCCTGGTTTCCTCAGGGTATATGCTTAGGAGTGGGATTGCTGGGTCATATGGTGGTTTTATCTCTAGTTTTTTAAGAAGTCTCCATACTGTCTTCCATAGTGACTGTATCAGTTTACATTCCCACCAGCAGTGCAAGAGTGTTCCCTTTTCTCCACACCCTCTCCAGTATTTATTTTATGTAGACTTTTTGATGATGGCCATTCTGACTGGTGTCAGAGGATATCTCATTGTGGTTTTGATTTGCATTTCTCTAATAATGAGTGATGTTTAGCATCTTTTCATGTGTTTGCTAGCCATCTGTATGTCTTTTTTGGAGAAATGTCTGTTTAGGTCTTTTCCCCCACTTTGTGATTGGGTTGTTTGCTTTTCTAGCATTGAGTTGTATGAGCTGTTTGTATATTTTGGAAATTAACCCTTTGTCAGTTGTTTCATTTGCTATTATTTTCTCCCATTCTGAGAGTTGTCTTTTCATCTTGCTTATAGTTTCCTTTGCTGTACAAAAGCTTTTAAGTTTAATAAGGTCCCACTTGTTTACTTTTTTTTCATTTCCATTACTCTAGGAGGTGGGTCATAGAGGATCTTGCTATGAAGTGAGTCAGAAAGAGAAAGATAAATATCGTATTCTAATGCACAGATATAGCATATAGAAAAATGGTACTGAGGAATTTATTTACAAGGCAGTCAAGGCTATGGTTTTTCCAGTGGTCATGTATGGATGTGAGAGTTGGACTGTGAAGAAGGCTGAGTGCCGAAGAATTGATGCTTCTGAACTGTGGTGTTGGAGAAGACTCTTGAGAGTCCCTTGGACTGCAAGGAGATCCAACCAGTCCGTTCTGAAGGAGATCAACCCTGGGATTTCTTTGGAAGGAATGATGCTAAAGCTGAAGCTCCAGTACTTTGGCTACCTCATGCAAAGAGTTGACTCATTGGAAAAGACACTGATGCTGGGAGGGATTGGGGGCAGGAGGAGAAGGGGACGACCGAGGATGAGATGGCTGGATGGCATCATGGACTCGATGGACGTGAGTCTGAGTGAACTCCGGGAGTTGGTGTTGGACAGGGAGGCCTGGCGTGCTGCAATTCATGGAGTCGCAAGGAGTCGGACACGACTGAGCGACTGAACTGAACTGAACTGGATGGAGAAACAGACATAGAGAATAGACTTATGGACATGGGGAGAGGGGAGGAGAGGGTGAGATGTAAGAAAAGAGTAACATGGAAACTTACTTTACCATATGTAAAATAGACAGCCAACAAGAATTTGCTGTATGACTCAGGAAACTCAAACAGGGGCTCTATATCAACCTAGAGGGGTGGGATGGGGAGGGAGATGGGAGGGAGGTTCAAAAGGAGGGGATATATATATATATACCTATGGACTTCCATCTATGGGACTCTCAAGGGTCTTCTCCAACACTTCTGAGCCACTACCATCTGGTGGCTCAGATGGTAAAGCGTCTGTCTACAATGCGGGAGACCTGGGTTCAATCCCTGGGTTGGGAAGATCCCCTGGAGAAGGAAATGGCAATCTACTCCAGTATTCTTGCCTGGAAAGTCCCATGACAGAGGAGCCTGGTAGGCTACAGTCCAAGGGGTCGCAAAGAGTCGGACACGACTGAGCGACTTCACTTTCACTTTCATGGCTGACTCATGTTGAAGTTTGACAGAAAACAACAATATTCTGTAAGGCAATTATCCTTCAATAAATAAATAAAATAAACAAATAAATAAAAGTTGAAGGTCATCAAAAGGAAGGAATGAGAAGCTGTCATATCCTCAAGGAGTCTAAAGGAGACATGAGAATTAATATAGTATCCTGGTTAAAAACTGAGGCAATTTGAATGAAGAATGGACTGTCATTAATAGTAATCTATCAAAATTTTTTCATTAATCTCAATGAGTGTATCATACTAGTGTAAGATTTTCATAATAGGGGAAACTTGCATGTAGGACACATTGGAACTCTGTACTATTTCACATTTTTTTCCTATAAAGATAAAACTGTTTTAAAATAAAAACTACATTCAACTCTTCTAAGAAAAAAAAAAGGAAAAGGCATTTTTAACAACGAAAAGGTAAAAAGACACATGTTTGGAATAAAGAAAAGCTTTTGGCACTAAATGAAATTAATGATAAAAACTCACTACATTTCTGTATATGTATTACAGATATGTAGATACACATCCAATTGCTGTACATATATATATTCTGTATATATTGCTATATATAGATAGATATACACATATCAATATATATACACGTAGATACGCACACTACAGAAATGTGAGTTTTCATGTACATATATATATCTCATAGTAGCCACAAGTTAAAATTTGTTTGCAAAGGAGCAAATCCTTTGCTCTTATTTTGAGTGAGAACACTGAGGCTGGGAGGCAGTGACTGGTGCCATCAGTCGGGCACCCTTCATGTGCAAATGGTCTCTGGGCAGAGCTTGCAGTGATTCAGGCCCTTGGTGACCTGGTGCAGTGGAGATACCTTCCTCTCTGTTGACCATGGGAGGAGGGAGGGGAAGTGTGGAGCAGAGAATACTTTGGTCTAAGAATCAGACCTCCATTCTAGTCAATTTACTAGCTGTCTGACCTTCGATAAGTCATTGAAGCTACTGATATGCAGGTTTCAATTTGCCATATGACTCCTGTCAAAATGATGCACTTGTCCTCAACAAATAACAAAGCAAGCATGGCCGTCAACTAGCAATGACAATGACAGCTAGCATCTGAAAATAGTCTTCTCCACATTCAACACCACACCTTATCTTTTCTCCTCTGAGTATCACAACAGCCTTGAACACAGCAGAGTGTGTTTTTAGATATGAAAATTTCAGCATACAAGAGATGGAAAACTTCCTGTGCCACAGGGCAGCTGGCTAAAAATAATGACATGGACTATAAATGATATTCAACAGCCCCAAATCAGTGTAGCCTGGTGGGCTACAGTCCATGGGGTCGCTAAGAGTTGGACAGGACTGAGCGACTTCACTTTCACTTTCCACTTTCATGCATTGGAGAAGGAAATGGCAACCCACTCCAGGGTTCTTGCCTGGAGAATCCCAGGGATGGGGGAGCCTGGTAGGCTGCCATCTATGGGGTCGCACAGAGTCGGACATGACTGAAGCGACTTAGCAGCAGCAGTGTATGTATATATGGCTCAGACAGTAAAAAGTCTGCCTACAATGCAAGAGATCCGGGTTTAGTCCTTGGGTAGGGAAGATACCCTGGAGAAGGAAATGGCAATCCACTCCAATATTCTTGCCTGGAAAACCCCATGGACAAAGGAGCTTGGAGGGCTACTGTCCCTGAGGTCACAGAGTCAGACACGACTGAGTGACTAACCCTTTCACATAAATATAATAATAATTTGTGCATGTATATATAAACATAAATAAGGAGATAGTGAGGAACAGGCAGGCCTGGAGTGCTGCAGTCCATGGGGTCGCATAAAATCAGACACAACTTAGCAACTGAACAACAATATACAAATATAAATACAAATATGAAAGGGCCTGTCTTCTCATCTGTCAAGTTCTGTCAATTTGCAGACACATTCTTCTGATCAATTCCTGCGAGCTGTCAGACGATCTGACATAATATCCAAGCAACTTCTTCTTTTTTTTTTTTTTACCAGAAACTGCTTTGAAAAATTCACATTAAAAAAGCCAGGTTGCTTTGAAAAAAGATATAGAAAAAAAAAATAAAGTAGGGTGCGAGTCTTGAAAATTTTATTCAGTTAGTCCTAATATAATACTTTTCTTCTTATCTTGACAGCTTTGATATGATAAAAATCTTGGGGGAAAAATCCAGAGAATTTATGAAACTATATATATACCTAATACTGAGGAGACACAGGTCCCCAATTATCAAAGACGGTTATATCATTGGGGAGGGGTACGATTATAGGGATACATACTTTCTATATAGTCTCTTTTAAAAACAGTTTAAAATTTTTTTGGCCACATTGCACAGCATACAGGATCTTAGTTCCCTAACCAGGGATTGAACCTATGCTCCCTGCCTTGGAAGCAGGGAGTCCTAACCACTGGACCACGAGGGGTTCCATGTGTTGTCTCTATCTTTGATGTTTGAATTTACATAATGGACAAGTAGGGCTTTACTAATCAGGAAAAAAAAAAAAAACATGAAAGGGAAAAAGACTCTCAGAACAAGAACATTAGTGCCATGAATGCACTTTAAAAAGTTATATTAGAAATCATGGCAATTTTTATGGTACATTATCTAACTGCAACTATACAAATTAACACATAAATATATTGCCCTAGTAAAAATAAAGCTGTAGATAAGTCTCCTTGAGTAGTCTCTCCCCCTCAGACGCACCACACACTAGAAACCTGGTCCCTTTTCCCCCCTTGAGAGACTGCTGTGCATTCATACATACATTTCTATATTTTTATGTATGCACTATTTTTCATGCTCTTTAGTTACAAATTGATCAATTTTGTTGTTCAGCTGCTAAGTCATGTCCATCTCTTTCAGACCCCATGGAGTGCAGCACACCAGGACTCCCTGTCTTCTCTACCTCCTGGACTTTCTCAGATTCATGTGCACTGAGTTAGTGATGCTGTCTAACCATCTCATCCTCTGCCACCTCCTCTCCTCCTAATTTCAATCTTTCCCAACATCAGGGTCTTTTCCAATGAGTCAGCTCTTCACATCATGTTCATGGGGTTCTTTGCATCACTGTTCACAGGGTTCTCACAGCAAGAATACTGGAGTGGTTTGCTAGTCCCTCCTCCAATGGACCATGTTTTGTCAGAACTCTTAACTATGACTCATCCATCTTGGGTGGTCCTGCATGGCATGGCTCATAGCTTCATTGAGTTACGCAAGGTCCTTCGCCATGACAAAACTGTGACCCGTGAGAGGAAACTGATCATACCATGTTTATAGATCTAAGATGTGTTTTTCATGCAAAAACTTGTCTTGAAATTTCATGTTTGGTATAGAAATGGCTATCTCATTCTTTAAAATCTATTGATAAGCTTCCCACAGTGTTGGAATAGTTTCTTTTTAAGAAACTATTATTATTTAAGAAACCACATTATTTTTGATGTGGACCATTTTAAAGTCTTTATTCAATTCATTACAACACTCCTTTTGTTGTTTATATCCTGGTTTTTTTTGCACTGAGGTATATGGGATCTTAGTTCCCCTTACCAGGGATAGAATCCATGCCCCCTGCATTGGAGGGTGAAGTCTTAACCACTGGACCACCAGGGAAACCCCAGAATTGTTTTCTGCAACAATAATTTAGGTTGCTTCCCATTTTGTCAGGGATCTGAAACAAGGTTTAAGATGTAATGATGTTGCTTTAAATTTACAATTTTAAAGCCTTGATAATAGCATACATATCATTTCTAGTTTGGAAGGGAGAGTGGTAGTTATGGACTATTTTTTTTAAAGATCGAAGATCAAAAGTTACTAGAGTTTGCCAAGGACACTAGAAAGAGTCAAAAACATTCTGCTTTGAGCAGCCTGAACCACAAGGGCGCTGAGGAACTCAACCACATTAAGAGGATCTTTAATAGAAAGCTTTGAAGTTTTTGCCTGTATATTAATGATACAGTGGATAAATGGGCAGCTGCAGTAGATGGTATTTACACGGGAAGTGGGTCTGTCAGATGTACGACATAAAACTAAGCAAAGAATCATGGCACAGCAGGGAGAGGTCATTATAAAGCCACAGAATTTTGATATTAAAAGATACGAGAAAAGGCAAGTCTAATCTTCTTTTACACAGAAGCAAAATCTGTGACCCACTTGGTTAAGTGATTTGCCCGAGGTTGGGAGGCAAAAACATTTCAAGCAGGTTTTCTCATTCCAAGGTGAGCTGAATTGTTTCCACTGGGAGGATTTCTCAAGCTTTTTCACGAAAGTCCCCTAGAGTGGAAGAAACTGATGCCCCTGGGGTAGGTGGGTGGGTGAAAATGGGGTCGGGGTAGAGTGGGAATTATTGAGTACTTCTGGGTGTGCTGAGGACTTATTTTGAGCCAGACTTTGTGTTGTTTCATTTATCCTTCATTACTATTCTGATAGGAAACTGAGACTCAGAGAGGTGATTTATAGTTAATTGAAGTCCAGCCCATAGCTCATCCAGTAGTCACATACGGATGTGAGAGTTGGACCATAACGAAGGCTGAGCACTGAAGAATTGATGCTTTTGAATTTCGGTGCTGGAGAAGACTCTTGAGAGTACCTTGGACTGCAAGGAGATCAAACCAGTCAATCCTAAAGGAAATCAACCCTGTATATTCATTGGAAGGACAGATGCTGAAGCTAAAGCACCAATACTTTGGGTACCTGATGCAAAGAGCCAACTCATTGGAAAATACCCTGATGCTGGGGAAGATTGGAGGCAGGAGGAGAAGGGCATGCAGAGGATGAGATGGTTAAATTGCATCACTAACTCAAAGGACATGAATTTGAGCAAACTCTGGGAGATAGTGGAGGACAGAGGAGCCTGGCGGGCTACAGTCCATGGTGTTGCAGAGGGTCAGCCATGACTGAGCAACTGAGCACATATGCACTATTTTGATAGAAAGCTGAGATTCAGACAGGGGATGTGCAATTGAAGTTAACTGAAGTCCAGCCTACGGTTGAAGTCCTAGAGACCTAACTTTCAGAGTCATCCAGCATACTAACAATACATCTCTGACATCTGGCTCCATCCCTAAAATGCCTGGGGCATTGCTCGGTGGTCAGAAGCCAGCACCTGGCCTCAGGTGGCCTGAATCACAGATGCCCCACCTACCAGGGGTCCCGGGGAGATTATTTTACTTCTTTTGAGTCTCGGTCACTTGTTCTACAAAATGGGAACAATAAAAAAAACTTCCTTTATAGATTTTCGTAAGAACTGCCTAACTGTAAGTTAGGTAATCCAGGGCAAATACACCGAGTAACACAGAATGTACGCTGGGCAGTTGATGAATGTTTAATATGCTCAAAATTAATCATTTTACTCCATTGTCTATCTGCGTTTATTTTTATATTCATTTAAAAAATCTTTCAGTAAGATTCAAGCTCCAGAAGGACTGTAGCTTCTTGCAGCCCAGGGACTAGCTGGGCTATGCACACCTATCTCACCTCTCCCCAACCACGTACAGTATGAAAGTGAAAGTCTGTAATGTCTGACTCTCTGCAACCGCATGGACTGTAACCCACCAAGTTCCTCTGTCCATGGGATTCTCCAGGCAGGAATACTGGAGTGGGTTAGCCATTCCCTTCTCCAGGGGATCTTTCTGACCCAATGATCGAAATCAGGTCTCCTGCAGGCAGATTCTTTCCCATCTGAGCCATGAGGGAAACCCCAGTGTACAGTGTAGCTAGGGCAAAATGCCGGGGCTACAAGGCCAAGTCCACATTCCTTAAATGTCGCACTGTGCCCTCCAGCCTTGTGTCTGCTTTCCTCTTTAAGCTCACTCCTCACTGCAGTCTCCCATGCCCTTTACGGTCCAGCAGTCTTGAGCTCCTTATAGCTCTCCAAACAAGCAGCACACTTCCGCATTTTCACACGTGCCTGCCTTTGCGTGGCTCAGCCTGGAAGGTGCTTTGTTATCTAATCCGATGCTGGCAAAGCTCCTGCTCTTCCTCAGACCCCGTCTGCATATGGCCTCTTCTCCTGATGCTGCTCAACCACCCCCCTCCTCACCCTAAGCACTACCGTCCCTTTCTTCATCCACCAGGACTTCTGTGCCCACTGCCTGTACTGCACTGTCCTGCAAAGTTGGTGGACTTGTTTCTCCCTTAGCGGAGTCTGAGGGCAGGGGCTGATTCTGTCTTGCCACAGCCTCACACGGTTCCTGGCACATAGTAGGTACACAAGGCCTGTTGACTGAACAATGTGGATTGCATCTTTCATCTTTATCTGGGTCAATGGGGATTACTGTGACACCAGAAACTGACCTTGATCATCTCTTTCAGTTCTCTTTGGAGGGCCATTTTTGTTCTTCTCAGCACCTCTGGGCAGAAATATTGAGAACCAGGGTATAAAGTAGAAATATGTGTAACTGGCACCAACCACCCTTGAAGCAGCGATAAAGAGGAAAGGTGTATATTCTTCCCTACCTTCAAATTCCCAGCCCTTCAGTTTAACCTGCTCTTTCTCCTGGGAGGAGACCTCACTTTCCACCCCTTCTGCTCCTGTCGGCCTCCTACTTAGTAGCTGTCCAATAGTTTCAGGTTACAATGCAGGGTCTTTGGCCAGTCCTTGCTTATTTTTCTAGCTTCCCCTCTACCCCTTTCAGCAATGCTAAATATCTTCTGGTTCTTCACACATACAGCATCTTCATTTTTGTTCTCTCCTCTGCATACATTGACCTTTCCTGTTTTCTTTACCTCCTAATTGGTGTACAATTTTTATATAATAAAATTTACCATTTTGATAAATGTGAATAATCACACTCACATACAGAACAACCAGATCACCCCACAAATCACCTCACCCTATGCTTCTCTGCATAGAACGACGCTATGCTTCTGTGCATGGGACAACAGAGGATGAGATGGTTGGATGGCATCATCGACTCGATGGAGTTTGAACAAGCTCCGGGAGTTGGTGATGGACAGGGAAGCCTGGCGTGCTGCTGTCCATGGGGTCACAAAGAGTTATACATGACTGAGCGATTGAACTGAACTGATGCTTCTGTGCAATCCATCCACTCCCTCCATCCCTTATCCTAAAGGCAATGACTTATCCCTTTTCTTTCCCTGTAATTTTTGCCTTCTCTAGACTGTCTTACAAATGGAATCAAGTGTCTGATCTTCTGTGGCCTGGCTTCTTTCACTTGTCATATTGCATTGGAGATTCACAGATGCTGTTACATTGGTGAACATTGGTGGTTTATTCCTTTTTACTGCTGAATAGGATTCTGCTGTATTTGTCTTCTCCTTTTTAAGATCCAGCCTAAGAATCAGTTTTCTCCCAGAAGTCTTCTCTGATCCAAGGGTTATACGTTGTTTCTATGTTCCCATGGGATTCTAGCCTTTCTTTCATCACAGCACATAGTACATTGTACACTGATGACCTCTTTAGGTATCCCTGACAAGACTCAGCTCTAAGAAGGGAGAAAACGTGTTTCAGTCATTCCCATATTCCTAACACAACACCTAATAGATGCTCAGATGCAAGGATGAATGTATCTCTGTTGGAGTGAAGTGACCTTAAAATAGGACATTTTCGATACTCTAATAATGATATGGGCTTCCCTGGTGGCTCAGACAGTAGAGAATCTGCTTCAATGCAGGAGACCTGGGTTTGATCCCTGGGTCGGGAAGATCCCCTGGAGAAGGGAATGGCAACCCACTCCAGTATTCTTGCCTGGAGAATTCCATAGACAGAGGAGCCTGGTGTGCTACAGTCCATGGGGTCGCAAAACAATTATATGGTCTCATCCCACTCTCACAACAGCCTGTGTAACTGGCACTTCTATACATCCTCTACAAAGCAAGAAGTCAAGTCATGCTAATTTGAATCCAAAACCTGGGCTAAAATACAGTGTGACAATGACATTCCTCTGTGATTTGAGCAGCTTGAGGACTTGAAATCTGTGTTTTGGTGGCAAATGTTCATATTCTTTAACTTATTCTCTATTTTAACTCTGGTGAAGCCAGCAGCAAAAGAAAGGTAGTGTCCTGTTGGCTAAAACCCAAGCTCTTAGGTCAAACAAAATGGTGGTGGGATGGGCCAGTAGCTCACTGGTCCTTAGAAGAAGCTAATTCATTCCAGATGGCTGGGGTTCGTGGGGAAACTGCAGGCAGCTGGGTCGCATGAAGCCACACTGACGCTGCATCTGACGGGAGCCCAGCCACAGGTGGAGGAAGATGGAGAGCAGATTTAAAAGGACTTTGGTTTAATTGTCACTCAACCAGCTGTCTCTCAGCTGGGAAAATTCATCTGACAAACCGTAAATAACTAACATCAGTCCCCAGAGTGCACAACGGTCAGGGGTCCAGGTCTGTCTGGGGTCAGGATGCAGAACGGTAATGACATTGGTGATGAAGACTAGATCCCTTTTTCCCCTAATTCTGCATGCAGTCTGTCACTCCTGCGAAGACGAGGAGGGAATTAAATTCAACTCACATGGGCCAGTCGATCAAATCTGGCAAAGAGCTCGTTGAGCATCCTGACCAGCTCCTGAGCAGACAAGGTCGTGGAGAGGTTGGTAAATCCTTTAACATCTGCAAAAAGAATACTAGACAACAGGAAAGGGATGGGGAGGGGGGAGAGAGTACATTAATACTTGAATCCATCTTGGGAGAAACATCCCCATTCAAGCAAACCAACTGTGGCCTGAGATGTTAGCTCTCCTTGCCAGGGCAGTCTCGAGGTATACCTCAGTGTTTACCAAACATCTCAGCAGACAGTCCACCCAGGGTTCAGGAAGGACAAGACGGCAAGAGAAAGCCCTTCTTCCTGTGCAGGACTGTGGAGCGCTGGTAACGCGAGCAACCCAAAAGGCGAAGTTTTCAGTAGTGAAGTGAAAGTCACTCACTCGTGTCTGACTCTTTGCAACCCCCTGGAATTCTCCAGGCCAGAATATTGGAGTGGGTAGCCTTCCCTTTCTCCAGGGGATCTTCCCAACTCAGGGATCGAACCCCGGTCTCCTGCATTGCAGGTGGATTCCTTATCAATTGAGCTATGAGAGAAGCCCCGGAATAGATCAATTTATTGTGGAAAACAAAATGAAGCCGTATGAATTATCCTTGCAAATGCAGATGTCGTGAACCAGAGCGTAATAGACACAGGGACAAAAGAATGTGAAACCATATTATCTCCAATCCAATGACATATGCCCTATCCCAAATTGCAGGCAATAGAGTTACGATGTTTTTTAAAAATTGAGGAAATAAGTAGCAAGCCTGGGAGACCTTCGGCAGAATAATAGTGACTTCTCTGAAATGTATATTTACTAAGAATTTCAGTTAGCTGAGGTCTTATCCTATGGATATTGCTTGGTGGAAGGGAAGTGGTGGTCCTTGAAAGCCTTATAAAAACAAGGCACTGTATGAGTGCTGTCTTAGTCAAGCCACCCGTTTAGCCCATGGGGAAGGCAGTGTTCATCCATCCCAATGTGAAGATCAGAAACTTTTGCCCAACATTCACTGGTAGCCCGCGGCAGAGTTGGGATTGTCCTTGAGGCTGAACTGCACGGTGAGGCACTACTCCACCCACCTAACACAGCATCTCAGGGATCAATTCAGCCTCAGGGGTACCTCTGAGAGGAAGGATGAACATCAGAGAGGGCACTGTATTTTCTTGGTTCTCGTGTTTTTACCAAATCTGAAACTGACTGCATCTTTGCAGTGTGTCACACTTTTTGGTTAGTTTTCTTTATGTTGCATAAAATAATGGTGAGTTTCACCACCAGTGTGACTTAGTTTTAATGAGATAGCTGAATCGGCCAGAAGGCCCCGTGGAATGTGCATGGACTTACATTGGTCATCCCTGGTATTCAGTGGTTCTTAAAGTTGTCTCCATTACGAACTCCTTTAAGAACCTGATAGAAGTTACGGATTTTAGCTCCTAAAAAAATGTGCAAGTATTCAAAATTTTGCACTTGATTTCAAGGGATTTTTACTTTCCCAGAAGCCCACTCAGGGACTCATTAGGAATCCTTAGATCTCAATGTTTAAAAATATTTATTTCATTTTATTTATTTATACTGGATCTTAGTTGTGGCAGATGGCATCTTCGATCTTTGTTGCAGTATGCCGGGTCTTTAGTTGTGGCATGTTGGGTCTTGTTCCCGACCAGGGATCAAACCCAGGCTCTCCTTGGGAGCTCAGAGTCTTAACCACTGAACCACCAAGGAAGTCCCCTTTAGATATCAATTGAAAAGCTATTGCTTTAATTAATTAGTTAATGCCTTAATTATTTAAGCAAATATTTATGTGACCCTCTACACATTGTGCTAGAAAATTGTATTAAATGATAAAGAATGCCCAGTACCTGTCTTCAAGATCCTCAGAGGATGGGGAATGGAGTTGGGCAGTCAAAGAGAAAAACAAAAACAACACAGGCAATGACTGCTGTAATGGAAAAACTCATGGAGGGGTTTGACCAGCCACTGGAGGATCAGGAGTTTCCTAGCGAAGCAAAGTCCAGGTGGAGTCTTGAATGACCGAGGGCAGGGGTCCCCAGCCTCTGGGATCTGAGGCCTGGTGATGTGCGGTGGAGCTGATGTAATAATAATAGAAATAAAGTGCACAATAAATGGAATGCACTTGAATCATTCAAAACCATCCCTCACCCATGCCCCGGTCTGTGGGAAAACTGTCTTCCGTGAAACAGGTCCTTGGTGCCAAAAATATTGGGGACTGCTACTCTAGAGAACTTGATGGTGAAGTGAATAAAAGAATGGGTGCTCTTAGCAAGAGATCAGCACATTCTAGGGTCTGGCTGGAGAACGAACACACGTACCATGGTTCTGCAAAAATTCAAAGACAGCTTGTCAAAAGGTAGTATTGAGCAAGAAAGGTGGGAAGAGGAGAGGGAGAAGGGAGAGAAAGAGAGAGAGGAGGGAGGAAGGGAGAGAGAGAGAGGAGCTCAGAGGAGAGAGCAGAGGAATAATAAAGAAGGGCTGGATGAGCCAGGTTGATGAATACAGACTTTTTCCTGACCATGACGGAAAGCGAGTGAAGGGTTTTAAGCAGGGGAATGATACCTTTCGGTTGTTCCTGTGTGAGGCTTCCTCTGCAAGCGTCACCACACTGCTACGGTCTTCTACAGTTTTCTGGTGGTATAGCATCTGGTCCTGTGCATAGAATTTGGTCTAGACAGACTGGGCTTCCAATCCCAGGTCAATCACTTATGAATACTATGAACTTCTCCAAGCCTTTGTCTATTGGAGATCATTTCAGTACCTACTTCACTGGCAGGTAGCGAGTGTTTAGCACAGTGCCTGGCATAGTAAGTGCCCCATAAATGTGTCAGCTCTTGGCATCATTATTGTACAAAAGTGCACTATAATTGAATGGTTGAATGGAGGAGAGAGAGACAAGCAACGAGATAGATGAAAATCTGACTATCAACTGGATTTTTTTATCACCTGAAGTTAAAAGAATTCCTAACTGTGGGCAAAAGCCTGAAACAACATTAGCAGCAATACTCAGAATAGACTGTGGACTTGAGTCTGTTCTAGGAGTTCTACATGTATGAACTCATTCATTCCTCATAACAACCTATGAGGGAGCATCTAGAATGATCATCTCCATTTTACAGATAAGGAAGCTGAAGCCTGAGTAACTTGGCAACGCACATGAAAAGCTGGGCTTTGAACCAGACAGCCTGGCTCTGGAAACTTTACTCTTTTTAAAAAATCTTTTGGCCATGCCATGTATCATGTGGGTCCCCAACCAGGGACCGAACCCACATCCCCTGCATTAGAAGCACAGACTCTTAACCACTGGACAGAAAGGGAGTCTACACTCTTTACCACTATGCTACCTTTGAAATAAGCCATTATCCTCACACACATGGGAAGTAGAAGGGTCCAGAGACTGTCTAGTTGAACTGCTCACTTTATGGATCTATTTGCCCCAAACTGCTAATATCTGTCTATGGAAGGAATGGTTCATTCATTCATTTAATAGCTAATTAATTCAATGTCTACTATGTGTCAGATCCTGGAGATACAATGGAGAGCAGAAAGTACAATCACAGCCCTTGTTGAACAAGGAGCCTACTGAAAGAAGAAATAGAATCCTTAAGAACAAAGGGCATAAAGGTTTCAGGCATGCTCAGTGTTTCAACAGCATCATTTTTGTGTGTGGTCTTCTGAACACATGTTGCTTATGCACCTGTGTCTATACAGGGTGTGCTTGCTCCCTGGCATAGCTTTCTTTCCTTTTATTACCTACTAAAATCCTACTTGTCTGCATCCCAGTGTTCACTGTAGCACTGTCTACAACAGCCAAGACCTGGAAACAACCTAACTGTCCATCAACAGAGGAGTAGATAAAGAGAATGTGGCACATATAACAACGGAGTATCACTCAGCCATAAAAAGGGATGAAACTGTGCCATTTTCAGAGACATGGATGGACCTAGAGACTGTCATACAGAGTAAAGTAAGGCAGAAAGAGAAAAACAAACATCTTCTATTAATGCATGTATATGAGATCTAGAAAAAGGTACCGATGAACCTATCTGCAAAGCAGAAATAGAGACATAGTCATAGAGAACAAACGTATGGACACCAAGAGGGGAAATGGGAGTAGGATGAAATGGGAGATTGGAATTGACATATATAAACAATTGATGAAAGTGAAAGTGAAAGTCGTTCAATCATGTCTGACTCTTTGCGACCCCATGGACTATACAGTCCATGGAATTCTCCAAGCCAGAATACTGGAGTGGGTAGCCTTTCTATTTTCCAAGGATCTTCCCAACCCAGGGATCGAACCCAGGTCTCCTGCATTGCAGTCAGATTCGTTACCCGCTGAGACACCAAGGAAGCCCAAGGATACTGGAGTGGGTAGCCTACCTCTTCTCCAGCAGATCCTCCTGACCCAGGAATCGAACCGGGGTCTCCTGTATTGCAGGTGGATTCTTTACCAACTCAGCTGTGAGGGAAGCTCATATGATACTATGTGCAAAATAGATAACTCATGACAACCTATGTATAGTACAGGGAATTTTATTCAATGCTCTGTGGTGACCTAGAAGGAAATCCACAGAAGAGAGGCTAAATGTATATGTACCGCTGATTTGCTCTGCTGTACAGCAGAAACTAACATGACATTGTAAAGCAACCAAACTCCAATAAAAAATTAATAAAATAGAATCCTGGACTTCCCTGGTGGCTCAGTGGTAAGAATCCACCTGCCAGTGGAGGATACATGGGTCTGAGACCTGATCCAGGAAGATCCCACATGCTGCGGAGCAACTAAGCCCAGTCACTGCAACTACTGAGTCTGTGCTCTAGAGCCTGGGATCAACAACTACTGAGCTCATGCGCCACAACTACCGAAACCCGAGAGCCCTAGAGCCCGAGGTCTGCAACAAGAAAAGGCACCACAATGAGCTCAGGCATCCCGACTAGAGAGTAACCCCTGCTCGCTGCAACTAGAGAAAAGCCTGAGCAGCAGTGAAGACCCAGTGCAGCCATAAATCAATAAATAAAATGGTCCACCTTAAAAAACAAATCTTTGGAAAAATAAAATAAAATCCTAGTTGTCCTCTAAGACCCCATTCATATGCTAAGATTCAACTTTGATGGAGATTTCCCCAAGCATAGCTAGTCACTGCACTCTTGCTCTTTGCCTAGCCTGTGGGCTCCCCTGTCAGGGCACTAATCCCCTAATCATATGTGCTAGGTGTGCTCCATCCATAGGTAAAGAACAGGAAAAGCGTCACCTCTGTATCCCAGACCTTAGCACATGGTGGGCCTCATGAAATATTCCCCGAATTGAAACAACAGAAGTCTTCAGAATTAAATCTTCCTTCCTCAGAGTGGTCATGACCACCCCTGGCATTCCCTGGAAGCTGCTTAGAAATGCAGAATCTCAGGCCCCATCCCAGACCCTCTGGGTCAGAATGGAACAAGAATTTAACAAGAGCCCAGGTGATTTTTGCGCATGCTTAGTTACGTAATAAGTTTGTCAAATAAAAGATAAGAAGAAACAAATGCCCCGCTTCTCACTTTATTGTTCATTCTGCTACCCCCAGGTGCTGGACTCAAGATCAGATCTATTGACTCTAAATATAAGCTTGTAACCTTCCAAGGTGAATATACTGAAGAGGCCATATTAATTGTCAGATCTAATTTGCTTACATAAGTTGTTCATTTGGCTGAAAAAAATTAGTCACTCTGCAAATACTGTCCTCAAGGATGCTAGCAGAATTCACTAGACTCATTAGGAACATGAGCCGTGTGTAGACTTTTTTTCCTAACCTGTGTTTTGGGGAAGGTTATTTAACCTCTTTGAGCTTCCATTTTCTTGATAATAAAGCAGAGATCATGTAAGCTACTCTTCAAGGTTACTCCACTTATAAATATCATTTATATCACTTATAAATAACAGTGTAGTCCTCAATAAGCAGAGGGTATGTAACTCCTTGTGAAAATTTTTTGGAATTGGAGAGATGGCCACTCAAACAGACCTTCAAAGCCAAGTTTTCTAGCTCCACCCAATTGCATTTTGTTTATGCTGAAACCAAGCAGGTCCCTGTGGGGCTCCTGGGCACAAAAGCCTTTCTGTGTCCCCCATTTCTTGATTACAAAAAATAGGGTCCATTCAGCCTCTGTGACTTTCCCTGAGTTCCAAAGGACAGGCTCAAACAGTTACTAATTAGGGAAGGGATGGGATGCAAAGACCAGGGAGGAGCAGTTAAGAAACAATAGTGCAGGGTATTGGGGCAGAGTCCTGGTCCCCCCTCAGGGGATACACGCAACAATATCTTTGAGCTGTTTGCCTATACTGAAGCCCCCACCATGTAGAAGTTAGCAGTATGCTGCCCACAAGCACGGAGACCCCACATTGGTTGAAACCAGAAGGTTGATGATGCTCACACCCACTTACCTCCCCACCAGCGGATCAGAAGAGTATCCATCAGCTGATCATACCCTCTTTGAGCTGCAAGACTCCTCACTGCCCACTCCAGGTCAGCACACACTGTTTTGAGGGCAGTAGCCCACTGTGGCCCCCTTGGCTTGACAAAGCAATAAAGCAATTCTTTTCTACTTCACTCAAAATTCTGTCTCCAAGAATTAATTCAGTGTCTGAGTACAAAGGCTGGATTCAGCTTCAAAGTGATGATTGCCCACTTTGACAAGCCTGGCTGGGAAGAAGCAGCCAATCAAGAAATTGAGTGGACTGAGTTATGTGCAAAGGTACATGCTATGGGGTCGGGGGCAGAGGAATGGAGCTAGGGAGCTCGGGCAGAAAAGCTAACTGTCCACCAAATCCACACCTCCCGATCACTAGCAAAGGCCACTAGCAGGGGCTCTGGCCCTCTCGTATCAGGGTGGGGCCATGTAATCAGGTCCCATCAATGGAATCTGAGCAGACTGATACATGCCATTTCTGGGCTGAGTGTTATAAAAGCACGGATGCCTTTTCTCTCCAAGAACAGAGTGGTGAGAACGTTGACACCCACATGAAATGTGGGGGCCTTTATCCCTGAATCACCCGCTGACCAGGGAATATAAGCCAGGAGGAAACTGTGTGGACAAATTATATCGAATCTATATCACTGAAACTGAGAGGTTATTTGTTAGAGCATTACCCTAACTAGCACAAGAAGAGTCTTAAATATATGGGGAGTAAGGAAAGAGAAATAGAACTGGACAGATGGGACTGGAAGCCCAAATGGTTTGCCATAAAAAGCTGAGTAGCCAGGTGGAGCTCCAGAACAAAGCTGGTGAAGTCTCAGATGTTTATAGCTGAAATCGACTTGACAGCCCAAATGTTTTGTCCATTTCAAGTAGCTAGGCTTTTGAATTAGGGAAACGGAGATCCAGAAAGATGAAATGATGCAGATGTGCCTCATAGAAAGTGCTCTGGGATGCGTGCAAACCCGGAGCTGCTCGCCGCAGTCCACCCTGGGATAACCCAAGCATGGCTCCTCTACCACTCCTTATCAGGACAGGATGCCATGAGCTGCATGAAATATAACTGAGCTGGACATTTATAGCAGACTATTTTTAGGGAAAGGTCACAACATAAAAACTACAGAAAAGCAACCAAGAAGAAAGAATGATCCAGGTGGGTTGCCTGGAAGAGAGTGACAGGATGAGAACTACATTTCAAAAATGCCACCTTCCTGCACTGGGTGTGCTCTGGGGGCTGGGGTAAGGCTGTCCTCCTCTGCTTTTTGCTTTTTAAATCTCCGGTCCTGTTTCAGTTTTCAGTAGCCTTGTTGTGGGCAGGAGAGGCTCACCGCCCTGCGTTGAGAGCATCTTCCCAGGACCTGTGGGGCCGTGGACATCTAGCCATCAATGCCTCTACGAACAGCAAGGAGGGGCGCCTCCAGCTGCCAGGATCTTTGCACATTCTTCTCCCATTAGAAACGGCTCCTTCACCGCGAGCTCAGGCTACTGAAGAATGTAGGGCAGCAAACTCAATCTTAATTTAGTGTGGCTCCAAGTTCTGGAAAGGAGTCTGGAGCACAAAAGCTCAGTTCGATGGCTGAAAATGAATGGGCGAGGTGCAGAGAACAGAAGTAACTTTAGTTGTCCTCCACTAAGGGAAGTCCTGGAAATTGATTAATGGAGAAGGAACCCCAAATGTGTTACTTATTAAACTTCAAGCTCCCAAGTATGTTGATATGGGCATGTAGACTTCTTTATATTTTTATTTATAAATATTTACTTCTATATATTTTTAGGGTCATTTTATCTCTCTTCTTTCTCCATGGTGACAGGCACTTTTGTAATTTATCATATACTTATTTTATAATATGTCATATTTCATTACAGTTATACTTCATTAAATTACATATCATTATACTTATATTTGGGCTTCCCTGGTGGCTCAGAGGTTAAAGCATCTGCCTGCAATGCGGGAGACCTGGGTTCAATCCCTGGGTCGGGAAGATCCCCTGGAGAAGGAAATGGCAACCCACTCCAGTATTTTTGCTTGGAGAATCCCATGGACAGAGGAGCTTGGTGGGCTACAGTCCACGGGGTCGCAAAGAGTCAGACACGACTGAGCGACTTCACTTCACTTCACATACTTATATTTGGGCTTCCCAGGTGGCACTAGTGGTAAAGAACTTGCCTGCCAATGCAGGAGATACAAGAGACATGGGTTTGATCCCTGGGTTGGGAATGATCCCTTGAAGGAGGGCATGGCAACCCACTTCAGTATTTTTGCCTGAAGAATCCCATGGACAGAGAAGCCTGACAAATTACAGTCCATGGGGTCACAGAGAGTCAGACACAACTGAAGTGACTGAGATGCATGCTTATACATGAGTGCCCTGGCACACCAGAAAAATACCCAGAGATGCTGGTAAGAAGGAAAAGTTGTTCTTCCATTCTACCGAAGTTAGGAGGAAAGGAACTAAGAGGGTACACTGGTGATTTTTAGAGCTGGTCAACCTATAGATTTCCCCCAATGCTTGGGAAATTCCCACCCTATGATATTTGCTGAGAGGGAGACACAATTTTACTGGACAAGCTGAAAAGTTAGATTGTTTGCTTCCTGGTTACTTCTGGGGAATGACTGGGGCTCAGCCAATTGGACACATACATGTGCCTCAGGCTTGCGTAACTTGAGATGCAAAGAGGTGGCGTCAGGGTTTGGGAGGGTGGCTCAGAGGCAGCCAAAGCCAGATTCCGGGGCTGCAGGAGGAATGCTGTGTGCAGGGGATGGAGTCTGGGACAGGGCTGGTGGCACAGGGAATGGATTCTTCAGGAACAGTGGAAGCAGCCAGTGCCCTCACTGGCCCAGTGCCCTGCTGTGGTGTTGGCTATGCTTGCAACTTCATTCTGGCCCATTTCCTGAGCCTGCCTCTCCATCCTTCCCCAGTGACCCTGGGGGCCACCATGTGGCCTTTCACTACATTTCTTTTACAACAGCCAGGGTTGGAGTCTTTATTTTTTTTTAAAGCATCAGTTTTCATTTATTTCAATTCAGAAAATAAAAATTGACTTGATTTATCTTTTATTCATTTGCTATTTAAAAATGTATTACTATGACTTGGAACCAATTACTAATAAATATTTAAGAATTTTAAATTGTAAAATATTACTAAGATATTAAATATCCCATACAAAATTTTCATAAATATTTCTGTAAGTAAACTTTGTATGAACCAAGGAAAGAGAAACTATTTTTTGCTTATTTTGAGTAATAAAAAAATAAGACCTTAAAACCAACATATGCTGCTCCATATTTACAAGTGATGCTGTTTTACAAATTTTTCAGCTCATGGACTTTAACAGGGTTGGATTCTTTTTCGCTTGCAACCATGAAAAGTCTGAAACAATCTACAATATGCTGAATGCTCTATGATACACTTATAACCCATCCTTCGCTTTGTATATATCTTCACTGACATAATCTGTATAAACCACTATAAGGTGGCTGTTAAAATGCCCAGTTTACAAAGAAAGATCCTGAGATGCAGGTATGTAAATTGCCCACAGTCATACACAAGGAAGAGGGAGAACTGGAATTCTAAACTTGTCTGCTTCCCTGGTGGCTCAGGCAATGGCACCCCACTCCAGTACTCTTGCCTGGAAAATCCCATGGATGGAGGAGCCTGGTAGGCTGCAGTCCATGGGGTTGCTAAGTTGGGCACGACTGAGCGACTTCACTTTCACTTTTCACTTTCATGCATTGGAGAAGGAAATGGCAACCCACTCCAGTGTTCTTGCCTGGAGAATCCCAGGGACAGAGGAGCCTGGTGGGCTGCTGTTTATGGGGTTGCACAGAGTTGGACACGACTGAAGTGACTTAGCAGCTGGTGACTCAGACAGTAAAAAATCCACCTGTGATGCAATAGATACAGCTTCCATCTCTGGGTTGGGAAGATCCCCTGGAGAAGGGAATGGCTACCATTCCTTTGGGAGAGCACTCCAGTATTCTTGCCTGGAGAATTCCATGGACAGAGAAAATTGGTGGGCTACAGTCCGGGGTTCATGTCCATGAAGTTGCAAAGAGTTGGACACAACTGAGCGACTAACACTTCCATTTTTTCACTGCTTCGTTAAGAAGCCCCCAATCCCGCCCCTCTGATTTTCACTACATACCATATCATCTGGCACAGAGGAGGCACTGATGGATGGATGGAAGGGTGAAGCAATAATAGATGGTTGGGTGGATGGATGGATGAGTGGATGGCCAAAAATATATTTGCAAAATAAAAGTAAGCTGTAATCCTTTTTTGTATTGTTTTAAAGACACTTATGGGACTTCCCTGGTGGCATAGATAGTAAAGAATCCACCTGCAATGTGGGAGACCTAAGTTCAATCTCTTGGTGGGGAAGATCCCCTGAGAAGAGAATGGCTACCCACTCCAGTATTCTTGCCTGGAGAATCCCATGAACAGAGGAGCCTGGTGGGCTACAGTCCATGGGGTTGCAAAGAGTCAGACACAACTTAGTGACTAAACAACCAAATCTCTGTAGGTCGCTCAGCAAGAGCTTTGTGCCTTAGGGAAGCCCCCTGACCTGATGAAGCCTCAGCATGCTGATCTGAATGGGGAATCAAAAGGCCCATTTTTTGTTGTTATAAAACAGCTTATGGGAACAAGCTCAGAGCATGTGAGGTTCTAATACTTTAGTGTATCTCATAAATTCGCCAGAGTTAGAAACAGCAGTGATGAGCATGGATGAGGAAGAACCAGGACTACAGCTCAGCTCAGAAGGGAGCCCTATTGGGACATTCACAGCCCCTCATGACTTGACCCTTGTCTGCCAAGGTAGATGGGCTTGTTCCAGACAAGTCTGGGCATAGATAGGAATCTACACGATGGAAGTGACTTGGCATGCATAAGAAATATAAAGAAAGGATGTATGTAATCGCTCCTGAAGCCTCCAGATCATATTCTGGAGTCATTTTTTCCCATTAAAGTATAAAAAGCTCTTGTCTTTCCTACTCAAAATGTAAAGGCAGGCAAGCCTGCTGCAGGGGAGCCAGGCAAGAGGCTGATTAGCAAATATAACTGCATTTCTCTGACATTCTTCTGGAGGCTCAATTTGGAAGTGTAAAACTCTCTGATGAATAATCCCTAGTTAATGAGTTAATCAATCACATGCAGAAAGGCGCTGACATTTAGGCAGACAGAAATCATGGCGGTGAGGTGAGAGCAGCCAGGGCGGAGACCGAGGTGGCGGTCTTGTTGCTCACCTGACATTCTCGTAGCGGTGGATGTAGATCCGGTGGAACTGATGCTGTAGGTGCTCGTCTTCCACGTTGGTCATATCGTTGATCATCTCCAGGACAACAAAACGAGGAAGCACAGACAGCACAAGTCGCTCCTGGGACAAACCAACACAAGGGTGAGAACTACAGCATGCTGCCATATCAGTAAACCAAGGACATTAGAGCCATCAAGCCAGGAGATGACAGCTGCCCGGGTCGTGAGCCCGGAGGGAACTCAGGATGGAGACAAAGGAGCCGCCCACTGCCGAGCCCATCTAGCAGTCAAGCGGCTGCAGCAACCCTGCACCATGCACCCTGAGGAAACGCCAATGAGGAAACACAGGATACTTGCCCCAGAGAGCGGAGCTGCATATCAAAAGCATGATTTCAATGAGCCCAGATGCCTGTATCTTCCCTTACATAGAAAACCGCCAAATTCCTTAAGAAGAGATGTTTGATTTTCTTTTGTTAACAGTAATCCTTTGATGTTCCAACTACCTGGTCTCTTGTTGCAAAAACTCTTATATATTCTGGCTCCCCCATCCACCCTTGCCTCTTAGAAACAGTTTTCTCAGCATGTCTGAGATGCTGTGTTCCAGGCTTGAAATCCTCAGAAAGTCTGCTGAATAAAACACAACTGTTAGGGGAGTGGGTAAATTTCCTCAGTTCTGTCCCGTCACAACAAAAATTTGAAGCGACGGATGTTAAAGCCCTCGGCGTGTCACAGCTCTCGGACAGTGTTACAGCTCCATGTTACAGCTCAGTTTCATTTAGAAAACAAAAGGAAAATACATCCTTGAGGCATGAGGGCATGCCGAGCCAAAAGACACAAAGAGAAGACAGAGAGAGAAAGAGACAAAGAGAAACAGAGAGGGACAGAGAGAGTGTGGATACGTGCGCACACACAGAGAGACCCAGGGCCCTTTGGCTCCTCTTTTTATATGTTTTTTTTCCTTCCCCCGGGCCTGCCCTATGTGAAATGGGCTAGCCAGGAGTGCTGTTTGTTCTACCTGAGGTCCTACTCCGGTCCTTGGACCTTCCTTTGTTCTATTTTCACGGTCTTTTCCCTTCCTTGTCTTTTAGCCATCGTCATTCTTGTGGTGGAAAAAGCCATCCTTTTTTCCTATTCTAACTATCTAACAATAACTATCAACTTTTAGGTTGTGCAATATTTTCCAGTTAACAAGGGACAATCTTGTTAAACTGATCACTGGGTCTTGGAAGGGTGGATGGAGCGTGTGGAAATCATGGGGCTCTTGGCTGAACTTCTTGAGGAACTATTGATTTTCTACCATTCTAGGAACATGACAAATGTCTACTGAGTACTTGTTATTTTCTGGGCACCGTGCTGAGTGTTGGTAGACGGTGGCGAACCAAATGGATGAGAGCCCTACTACTGTGGAGCTTACATTCTAAAAGGAGATACAGACATTGAATACAACACACCCAAACATGCCCACACACGCTTATGTGTAACAAATGCCAAGAAGAACAGGTCATGATCAGAGATTATGATGGCTGATGACATGATCCAAACTGGGGGTCAGGAATGACCTTCCTGAGGAACTGATATGTAAATGATTTTCTGAAAGTTTGGAATGAGCCAGCTTTGTGTAGTGTGAGAAGAGAGCCCCAGGAAGAGGAAACAGTGAGTGCAAATGTCCTGAGGCAAATGGAGAGCAATAGTGTGGCTGGAGGGTAGTAAGAAAGGAGTGTGGTGATATGCAATGAGGTTGGAGGTGTAGATAAATGTGTCAGGCCTGCCTAAGATGTTAGCATTTAACTCCAACTAAAACCAGAAGCCATTGCATGATACTAAGCAGAGGAATGACTTAAGCTGATTGATATTTTAAAAGAACATCCTTGGCTGTGGGTTGGAGAATGAATTGTCAGAAGGGGCCAAGGGTGCGGGCAGGGAGACCAGGTGAGAGGTAATGGGGGGATACGGTCTATAGGACTGGCAACCAGAGGGATGGCAGGAGAGAAAGAGGGTGTAACCATGGTGATAGCTAGGTTTTTGTGTTTGGTTAACAGGAAGCATGTGCTACATTCACTGAAACAGCGAACACGGGAGAGGAATCAGGCTCAGAAGACATCAACTCTTCCTTGAGAGGAAAGGAAAACAGACACATATAGCCTGAAAGTAGGAACCCAACACTTGTCAGAAAAATGTTTTACCATGTGATCAACACAGTAGTAAAAACAAAATAACCCGTTGATTAGCAACATGATCTAAATCCTAAAAACATCTTGTGCTGTGGGAACTAGGCAAGAATCTGCTTCTTTCTTTTTCTATAATTTGTTCTAGTATGGAAGGGAGTTTAAGACAGATACATTTTATTATTATTATTAATTTTTAAAATTTAAGTATAGTTGATTGACAATGCTAACTGTGCATTAATGTATGCTGTACAGCAAAGTGACTCAGTTATACACACACATATATATACATTCTTTTTAATATTCTTTTCCATTATGGTTTATCATAGGATATTGAATATAGTTCTCTGTCCAAACAGTAGGACCTGGCTGTTTATCCATTCAACCTATAACAGCTTACATCTGCTGACACCAACCACCCACTCCATGCCTTCCCAAACCCCTACCCCTAAGACAGGTGCATTTTAATCATCATAGTTTCCTCATATCCTCATAGGTATTTATGGATCCTAAGCATTTTCACCATTCATTCTTTCATTTGTTCCTCACAAACCCTGAAAAGAAGCAGGCACAAATAATTAGCTTCACTTAACCGACAGACTGAATCAAATCAAATCGCTTCCATGACCTGAACAGTTACCGCATGGCAAAGTCAGGATGCAATCTTTTACCACACTTTTCCTGGATGGGATTCTTGGTGAGATAGGAAAAGCCTCAGGTTCTAAGTCTGACTGGAGTTCGGATCCTGCCTTCATCCCTCAATAATAAGGTAGCACTAGAACTGCATCCTCTCTCTGAGACTTAGTTCCCTGATTTGGCAAATAGTGATAATATCACCTAATTCACAAGGCTGCCAAGAAAATTCAGTGAAATAAAATATGGCAGGTGCTGGAGTTAATTCCCTCCTGCTGCTTCTTTGCTCTATTTAACCCTGCTCTCATGTGAAGGGCTTTATCAATGAAGTGTCCACAGAGCTTTACATGATGAAGTTTTTCCTCTTGGGAAAGCTGTCCCATTGTGGGGCTGAGAAGCCTGCTTCCTACAAACGCCCCTGCCTGAATCCATTTCATGCTTACTACGCTGTCTGTCAATTTCCAGGTACTTGTGATCCAGTTCAGGTAATCGCCACTGGATGGGAGTCGGTCCTCATCATGGCTTTGAGGGGCACTCGGAGCCTCAAAACTGTAGGTACTAAAGAAATATTTCCTAAACAAATGAGTGAACAGAGAGATGGCAGAGGCTGTGTTTGGCTCATGACTACATCTCCTCCCATGGCCATCACAGTCCCTGGCACAGGATAATTAGTTATTAAATAGATTCTTTAAATGGCAGTGCACATTCAGTCTTCAAGTATGGCATAGACGCTTTAAAATGTGAGACTTTTATTTTTTTAATTTTAGAAAACATTTCAATTTCAATGTGTTCCCAGATGACTAAAAAATTTAAACTTATTACAAATTATCATACACAAGAGCTTTTTCTGACCAAACCATTTCATGTTTTATTTTCTGACTATTAGTTCTGGGACACTAGTGAACAGAACAACAGATATTATTTAGGAGGTAGATGCACCTTGTTTACAAACAGAAATAGATTTTTTTGTTTGTTTCCTTTGTTTTACAATTCCAGAAACACAAGAATTTAACATTAAATACCTTTTAATAATCAAAAGGGGATAATCATAATATTGTCCCCATTAATTCTGAAGATATATTTCATAAAATTCAACATCTTTATGGGAGATTTTCAAAATAAAATTTTAATAGCAAAATTCTCCAGCACCCAGGTTTGCCAGCCTCTAGCTAGTCTGGCTACTGCCAACTGCCCCAGTTCCCCACCCTGTAAGGCATTTTCTTCCAGACGATGGGAAATTGCCTGGAGTCTGCTTATAAAAGCCCATTTTCAACACTTTTGCTTCCCTCAGATTTGCTAGCTGCTTGAGAAACATCATTCAAATCCCCTGAAAACACAGTCTGAAAGAAAAATGGGAAAGTTTGCCCCTTAATACAATTCCCAAGTCCTACTGAGGCAGAATATCAGATTTTCTGGCTTTGGAGGTCAAAGGTACAAGACTTTCTCCCTAGCCAGACTGTGGTCCATGGTGGCCTTTGTACTCACATTCTGCACGTCTTTCTCTCCCCTGGTTTTTCCCATTTGCATGAAAAGGGGCTCCGGGTGGATTTCAAGGGCCTCAGTGGCTCCTGCCTGGACTTGCCTCTCATCTAATTGGCTCTGTTCCGGTCATCAGAATGGCTTCCCGGGCATCTATTGCTACAGTGCCCACTGAAGGGGAAGTCAAGGTGAAAACAATGAAGGAGTCAGCATCCTCATTTTATGCAAATGCTTGTCCTGGAGGAGAGAAAGAAAGCAGAGCAGGCCTCTGAGGCAGGCAGTACGTTCGAGCTTGCTGGCACCCATGCTTCTGAATGGCTTTGGGAAGAACTCACCATTCAGACCCTTGCAAACTGGAAACCTCCCAATACTCTCTGTACCATAGGCCAAGCAAGGTCAACTGCAGTATAGGTCCAGGCTCTGGCGAGAGGCTTATCCTGGGGTTATAGATAATATCTTTTAAAAAAATGTTTATTTATTTGGTTGCGCTGTGTCTTAGCTGCAGCATGTGGGATCTTTAGTGGCAGCAGGCAAATTCCTAGTCAAGGTGTATGAACTCCTAGTTGCGGCATGAGGGATCCAACTCCCTGACTAGGGATTGAACCCAGGGACCCTGCATTGGGAGCTTGGAGTCCCAGACACTGGCCCACCAGGGAAGTCCCCCATAATATCTTATTTTAAAGTAATCACTCATTGTGTAGCAAGCCAAGTGCTTTGCATTCAGTATCTAATCAAAACTTCACATTAGCCATGCATGCATGCTAAGCTACTTCAGTTGTGTCCAACTCTTTGCGACCCCATGTACCATAGCCCATCAGGCTCCTCTGTCCACGGGATTCTCCAGGTAAGCATAGTGGAGTGGGTTGCCATGCCCTCCATCAGGGGATTCTTCCTGACCCAGGAATTGAACTCATGTCTCTTAACATCTCTTGCATTGGCAGGTGGGTCCTTTACCACTAGAGCCACCTGGGAAGCCCATACCAGTGTGAAAGGAATATTTGCTGCCTTATCAGTAAACAAGGATGGGATAGCCATCAGGGATTTCTGGCCTCCAAAAGTGAATCTCTGAGGCCAGAGGGAACCCAAAAGGGAGAACAACGCCTGTGATCCAGTTTCTGAGTCCTTCCTACAGTGAATGAGGAACTAGGGATGTAAAAAAAAAACAGGAAGCAGGATGCTGGCCCCAGACAGCTGAGATGCATATGAAAGGAATTGTATTTTCCCATACATAAAAGAGCACCAAATTCCTTAATTTGAGATACCTGATTTTCCTTAATTAACAATAACCTTTTGATGTTCAGACTACCTGCCTTTTGCTGCAAACTTCTATCTAACCTGACTCCTCCCCATCCACCTCCTCGCAACACTTCACTCAGGGTCACTTGAGATGCTGTCTCCTGGGCTTGAAGTCCTGAGAATTCCCACCAAATACAAAATAACTCTCAATTTCCAGGTTGTGACTATTTTTTAAATTGACAGTAGATTACTATTTTCATTGCATTTTATTGATATATATAAGATGTTGAGATTTAAAGAATTTAAGCCAAATGAAGCAGTTCAGAGTCACACAGTTGCAAAGTGCATAGTGAAGATTCAAGCCCATTTATTTTTCCTTTGAAACTTAGATTATAACTCATCCATTTATTCACTTGTTTCTCATGTCAAGGTGTAGGTGCTATGTGGCAGGTGCAGGGCTGGACACGGAGAATAGGCAGTCGACAAAACCAGACATGGTATTCACCTTTGCAGAGATAAGATTCTAGAGGTAATGAATGGTAAATAAAAATATGGAATAAGAATACAGTATGCTGTTTATATAAAAATGGAATTGAACACTTTGGAAAGACTTGGTAATATTGCATAGCTACAACACTGCACCCAAACTAGATGTCAGCAAGCCAGCCATACACATTTGTGGGAAAAATAATAAAAATCCAGAAATCATTCTGATAATTTGAGAGTACTTTTAAATATGTGGCTCCATTTTAAAGAGCTAGAAATTTTGACTGATGCCTAGTGGTCTCTGTAAGAAACAATAGACCTCTGCTTGAAAAATACCTTGGCCTTATTTTAAGAGACCAGATAATGAACTTATTATTCTATGTTTAAATTACAAATAAAATATTTAAATTGAATTCCCATAAGCTCCCATTTCAACCTACTTTTTCAATTTACCAAGCAGCCTCCCATCCAGATGACTTCAGCTAAAGGGATTTTACAGTTCTTATTTGGGTGTCTGTCACCCTCCCTAAGGGCTCCCTGGGTGGCACTAGCCGTAAAGAACCCTTCTGCCACTGCAGGAGACATAAGAGACGAGGGTTTGATCCTTGGTTCGGGAAGATCCCCTGGAGGAGGGCATGGCAACCCGCTCCAGTATTCTCGTCTGGAGAATTCCGTGGACAGAGGAGCCTGGAAGGCTACAGTCCATACACAGGTTTGCAAAGAGTGGGACACGACTGAAGTGACTTAGCACAGCACAGCACCCTCCCTAAACTGGGAAGCATTTGAGAGCAAAAAGCATGTTTTTTTCCACCTTCAGAAACCAACACAGGCTTAGTGAGGAAGTGGCTATATTATCTGATTCCTTTGGTGATAAAGAGACAGATACCCTAGTTGACACAGCTGAAGCAAAACCAGGCTTTATCATAACTATACTGATGTCTTAAGGAATCTAGGGGCAAAACCTGGACTTTGGAAACAAAAAGAACCAGAGACCCATAATGACTCTTTCCCTAAAACTTGGGTCTCTCCTTCTCCTGAAGGTCAGCTTCATCTTCCTCTCTGACTTCTCAGCCACTGGGAGCTCTTGGTCCTTATCCTTTGGCTGTTTCTGAGAAAATTCTTGCAGAGTTCAAGATGCAATATGTCTGCTCAGGGGCTCTGCTTGGGTCAAACATCTAGCTCATGCTCATGGTGCAGGATCAGGACAAAGATTATGGCGTTAATGGGTGATCATTATAACAGGGGATCTTCCTGATGACTCAGTGGTTAGGACTCTGAGCTTTCACTGCTGAGGGCCAAGGTTCAATCCCTGGCAGGGAACTACGATCCCACAGGCTGTGCAGAGCAACCAAATAAATAAATAAAAGGATTAAGGTTGTTCTGCTTTTTATTATCGCTGTTCATTGGCAGTTTTAAACAATGCCAGCCATAAAATACCCCTGTTCACTCCCAAGCTGATTGCTTAGCAGAGAACTTGGCATATAGGACACCTGTAGATCCGTCCATGATGTGGCAATGCACACCTTTGTCATCCATCTCTCCTTGGCCGAGGCTCAGCACATCCGTGGCAACCTTTAGCTGAGGGTCTAGTCTGATGTATCAACTATAACTTGATGAAATAAAAAGGAAGGCACTTTCTTTCACCCTTTGGGAGAATGCAATGATAAACCAAAGGCAATATGACACTCGGGGTGATGCTATCTTCTCCTAAAGGAATTTAGTCAAATGTGAGGAATAAAGAACACATTTGTTAGCCCAGAAGACATTAGGCGCTAAACCTGCTGCTAAGTAGTCTCTCTTGAAAATCTCTCTTTTAAGCACTTCTTAAGGCTTGAGGATTTCAGTCTTTTCAGAGAATGCTAAAAGGCTCTTTCCCACAAAGTTCACTACTTTTCTCAGACGCAGGTAACACGATTAAGCATTGTGCTATTTTCAGTAAAAAGATGTTGATATGTAGATCAGAAATCACAATCGGAAGAACTAAATTTTTTTTGGCATGTGCTCACTAATTTTCTGATCTTGGACAAATTACTTAATGTCTCTGAATCTGAGTTTTCAGGTATAAAGTGGAAGGAAGTGTTTGTCACTCAGTTACATCCAACTTTTTGTGATCCTATGGACTGTAGCCCACTAGGCTGCTCTATCTATGGAAGGCTCCAGGCCAGAATACTGGAGTGGGTTGCCATTCTCTTCTCCAAAGGGTCTTCTTGACTCAGGGGTTGAACCCGGGACTCCTGCATTGCAGATCCTTTACCATCTGAGCCATCAAATCGAAGTAAGTACTAAAGCAGGTATAGAAGTAAGTACTAAAGCAGGTATAAAAGCAGGTACTAAACTCATTCTGCCTACTTCGCAAAGAAGCTTTATTGAGGATGAGACATTCCAGCTGGATATTACAGTGTCTTCATGCACACTCGTGGCTGATTCATGTCGATGTGTAGCAAAACGAATACAGTATTGTAAAGCAAAACAAACTAAAAAATAAAAATTAATTAAAGAAAAAAAAAGAAAAAAGAAAAGGAGCTTGCTGGACAGAATCTGAGGAAAGCATTCAGGCAATGGGCAAAGATGTGGAGAAGAGATGGAGGATGGCAAGCTTGTGGAAAAGCTTACCAGTGTGCTAGGTTCTTGGTGAAGAGGCACTGGTCAGAATTGAGACTTGAGAATTCCACTGGAAACAGTTTGGGATGGCCCTTAAATGCTAGCACAATTGGGAGAGTAGTAATGACATATGTAAGCATCACTGATTCAATGGACATGAATTTTAGCAAAGTCCCAGAGACAGTGGAAGACAGAGAGTCCATGGGGCTGCCAAGAGTCAGATATGACTTCGTGACTGAACAACAACAATGTGTGAAATAGATAGCTAGTGGAAATCTGCAGTATAATACAGACACCTCACTTAGAAGGGAAGGATGAGGAGGGTGGGAGAGAGGTTCAAGAGGGAGGGGATATATGTATACATATAGCTGATTCACTTTGCTGTACAGCAGAAACTAACACAACATTGAAAAATAATTATACTCCAATTAAAAAAAAAAGAAACCTAATCTTTAGCCCATAGGGGAAGAGAGAGCAGTAAGTGATTTTTAAAACTGGGAGTTACCAAAAAAAAAAACAAAACAAGACAAAAAACACTTGGAGTTATAGTCAAAAAAGTGAAAAGGCCATAAATATCCTTTTCTGAATTAGAGACTGAAAAGTTAGTGTCTACATTTCCCCAAATCCTGCAATTCTGGATCTGATTTGGGTTTTGACAATTAGATGCTTTTCTACAAGACTTAGAATTTGGAGGTTAGACAGAAGCTATTTTTCATCTACTTCTGTTTTTTTTGTTGTTGTTGCTGGCAATTATGATGTGGAGATACTGGGATTTGAAATAGCAGCCTTCCGCTATCTACTCACAAGATTTACAGCTGTTTGAAAGGTGGCCATTGTCCATATTTTTGCCAGGGGGGAACTGAAAAGGTGGCACTGGTCTGGAACTAAGAGCTGTGGCAACAGGGGTTCCCTAGTCCTCGCTCTTCACAGCATGTGGGAAGCTAGTCCCCAAGGTTTAGAAAAGAAACAGATGTCCCAAGAGAGGATTTAACCCACCTCCAAGGCCAAGGGATAAGAAAGCCCTCTTGTGGCAAGAAGGCATTTGATAATTTTACCAACACTCGAAAATCCTTTCTAAAATTCATCAGGGGACTTCTCTGGTGGTCCAGGGGTTAGGAATTCACCTTCCAATGCAGGAGACGTGGGTTCCATCCCTAGTTGGGGAGCTAAGATGCCACATGCCAAAAAACTTAACTGTAAAACAGAAGCAATATTCTAACAGATTCAATAAAGACTTAAAAAAAAAAAGGGTCCACATTTTAACAAAAATAAAATTCATCAGGACTTTAGAAATTAGATATGCCTTGCCCTGGAAGTCCTCTTGACTGTATATTTGCAAATGACACACACCATATGTCACTCTGATATTCTATTACACACCAAAAGAGCATGCCTATTTGCTTCTATTTGACTATTCAATTCAATTTCCTTCAATAAACAGGGTCATGCCTGAAGTGTTCCTAGGAGCTGAATAGACTCCAGCCCCAGATAACACACAGCCTGTGGGGAATCCAGGTGCAGGAACCCATAACTCGTTTCAGTAAGCGCCGTCAGAGAAGCAGGAACCTGGCCGTCTGGGGATAGCAGGAGTGACCCAGAGGAGGGGTGGGACAGTGGGGTCTGGTGCTCCCTGTCCCTCAGTCACACCAGGACATTTATTTCAAATAAGTCTCTCAATAATTTCCTGAAGGGAGTTGGATTATGGCCAATTTAACAGATAGGAAAACTGAGGGAGCTACAGTCTTTGCCCAAGCTTACTCAGTCAATAAGGTGCAAAATGGAACTCAAATCAAGTCTTTCTGAGTCTCAGCATTGATTAAGTCACCTGTGAACACAGTAGGAGTCATCCAAGAAATACATTTTCCAGTGAAATTCTAACACCAAAAAAGTCAGAAATCCCAGAGAGGCTCATCTTTGGAGAACTCTAGGCAACATTTCCCTCGATTCTGATAAACTCTTTTCAGACCATGGTCACTTCACAGTCTGTTATAATAACATGCTATCATAGGTGCTGAGAAGCAATGGTATAAAAGCTACCAAATGTTGCTTCAGTTAACTAGCTACAGAAATATATACCTTTTGGACAACTGCAAATCCTCGTGTGGAAAAAACTTTTAGTGGTATGGGGGCATTTTTTGGTTTTTGTTTCCCAAGAATATTTGAATGGATGTGGCAGAGCACACACAATTCCAAACTAGCATCCACGTCCTTGGATGGGAACCACTTGGGTATTTGCAAAGTGAAGACTTCAGCCTTGAAGGTGTGGTGGGGAGAGATTTTCCCATCGATTCCAAGTGGGCTGATTCAGACTTGTGGGTCCTGAGACTCCAATAAATTGAAGGGATCCTATTTAAGAAAAAGATCACAAGGCCTTCCCTTGTGGCTCAACGGTCAAGAATCCGTTTGCCAACGCAGGAGACACGGGTTCTATCCCTGATTCAGGAAGATCCCACATACCCCGGAGCAACTAAGCCCATGCATCACAAATACTGAGCCTGTGCTTTAAAGCCCGGGAGCCACAACTACTAAAAGCCTTGCACCCTAGAGCCCAAAATTCACAAGAGAAGTTACCGCAATGAGAAGCCGCCACACCGCAGAGTAGCCCCCTCACTGCAACTAGAGGAAAGTTCGTGCAGCGACAAAGATCCAGCACAGCCAAAAGTAATATGAATACAATTATTTTTTAGAAAAATGGCTGGCATTTACCCAATATATTTTAAAAAAGAAAAATATCACAAATAATTGTAACTGCAAACTTCAGAGGACCCCTTGGAGAGCCTTAGAACAGCCTTATAAGCGAGAGCCCTAAAGCTTAAACTTTATCATTGTCACCAAAAGTCTGCTTCTGAGCAGGCAAACCATCTTTCTTTATTATAAACGTTGGAAGATGCCAACACTTTGGAGCCTGCGGCTGTGTGTGAACAAACAAAACACAGTATTGCCTAGCTCAAGTATTAATATGCAACTGTCTCCATAGATACCTGATTAAAACTGTGCCACACATGTATTTTGGAAGGTTATTTGAATACTGTCTCTGATGTAGTAAATTCTTAGTTTCAATTGTTATGATTATGGTACCTTTTTTAGATTATTACAGATGTTTTATAACACTCATCCACTGAAATTTTAAACACATTGAATTTGTGTTTTATCTTGACAGAGAGCGGAGCTTTTCATGTTTATTCAAGAACATGAGTGCATGCTCAGTTGCTCAGTTGCGTTCAACTCTTTGTGACCCTATGGACTGTTGCCCACCAGAATCCTCTGTCCATGGAATTCTCCAGGCAAGAACACTGGCGTAGGTTGCCATGCCCTCCACCAGGGGATCTTCCCAACCCAAGGATCAAACTCGTGTCTCCTAAGTCTCCTGCATTGGCAGGTGGATTTTTTTCACCCCGAGCCACCAGGGCAGCCTCTTACTCAAGAACATCATACTTTAATAGCAATTGGGACAGAAAGCTTTGGAGGTTGAAAGATGGATTAACATTCAAATAAGAAGCTCCTTGCTGGCATCATTATCAGGAGCTTGTATATCCTCTTCAATGACAGTTTAAAAAATAATAAAAAAGAATAACTCACGCCCGTAGTGTGTGTACAGGTAAAAATTACTTTCACGTGTACTTGCCCACCGAACGGTCAGAAGAATCTTGAAGGGAGAAGTTAGTAAAATGATTTTACCAGTGAGGAAACTGAGGCTAAGAGAATTTGTTCAAGGATAGCTATCTATTAATGCAGGGCATCAGGTCACATATTTTCTTTTTGCTATATCTCAAAAACCCATGACTGTCAAGGCCAGAGCTCCAAAAAAGGAACCAAATCAAAGCTGGAGGGCATGACGTGACAGAGGCCATAGAGCTGGTGGCCCTTGTGCGTCCACACCCCACAAACATGAAACTGCCTGGGTCAGATGCAGGCACATGGTCTCTATAACCCAGTCTGCGGACCCCATAAAACCAACTGGCGAAAGAGTTCAGTCATTGCTTCTCACTTTGATATTTAATTCTGAGCTCATGTCAATTTTCTGCTCCCAAGAAGTGCAATTATCAAACGTTTCTCATTTCCATTTGAAAAGCAGGAAATATCATAACCATCAGAGCTTGCCTGAAAAATACATGCAATACTCATTCATTCATTAGTTCTCCCTTTTATTATTTCAATAGAAAAATATAGGCAGGTGCTCCCTACAACATAAGGTGTAATTCAATTGTCTTTAGTTTCCTTGGGGCTTCCCTAGTGGCTCAGAGGATAAAGCATCTGCCTGCAATGCAGGAGATCCAGGTTCGATCCCTGGGTTGGGAAGATCCCCTGGAGAAGGAAATGGCAACCCACTCCAGTATTCTTGCCTGGAGAATCCCATGGACGGAGAAGCCTGGCGGGCTACAGTCCACAGGGTCGCAAAGAGTCAGACACGACTGAGCGACTTCACTTTCTTTAGTTTCCTTAACTTTTCGCACTCCAAGCATCTCAATCAGTTTCTCCCTATACTTATTTAAAATCAATTCAGTCTCTAGTAGACTGGGGACTTTATTTTCTGTGGAATGGATTAGTTCAATGAATAAAGCACATGCCTAAGAAAGAGTAGCAATTATATCAACCTTACTATGAACAATTGATCTTACTGGGCACTTATGAAGTGTCAAGCTCTGTACATGAATCATTTCATTTGATCCTCACAACTCATTAAGTAGAAACATTTCTTCCTGCCATTACACAGATGTGAAAACTGAGGCACAAAAATGTTACGTAGTTGTCCCAAGGGCACAGAGCCAGTAAGTGGCAGTGCTTGGATGTGAACCTGGGCATGTGGATGTAACTGGGTTTATCCTTTTCATGAGTGCAATGGACACCTGGGCTGACTCTCATGTCACAATCTTTTTCACACTTTGTATGATCTATTGTGGAGTATCATCCACTACCCATTCATGCATCTGACAAGCTGTTATTTAGCAAACATGCACTAAGGAATGAGTTAGAGGCGGGCAATGCACTCTGCACTGGGCAGAGCAGTGGATAAGCTTCACTTCTGCCTTCTCCATGCACGCAGTCTAGTTGACAGAGAGACCGAAAATGACTGCAATAAAATATTAATGACATTATGATAAAAGTCAGCACAGGGCACCACCTGTCACCTGCCTGTTCCAAAGCAATATCAGGATAGCAGATGCGAAAAATGAAATGCTTTGAGCTGTTGGAGAGGTGTAAAGATGAAGTATTTACATCCTGGTGATTAACAGACAAACGATGAGGCTCCAGTTTGTGAGTTAAACCACAAACTCTTCTGGACAATGGGGATGAAGAAAGAAGAGTTGACGGAGTGTAGGCTTCAACAGGAACACACCCTGTGGGATGTGAAAACCTCTGCAGAATCTAGCTCCCAACTGACTAGAGGGGAAGGGAAATTATTCTTCGATATTTGTCAACAGTATGTTCCTATTTGGGGAACGGGCCTCATGGGAAATGCTCCTTAATTCAATCATGATTTTATTCATTCGATACAATGTTACTTACTGAATGTCTAATATCAAGTAAGATATTATGGGGGGGAGGGAATGAAATATGAATTTTCCTGGATCAAGAAGCTTGTAATCCAGTATCAAGATGTAAGATATGTCATATAAGACAAGATGTAAAGTGCCAAATTTACCAAATTCCAGTGTATTCTGAAAAATTGTATATAAAGAGTTTACATTTATTTCCGGCACCTAACTGAGAGATTGGTCTACATTTCATAATGTACTAACTTGATTACTATTGTTAATACATTTGTTACCATTATGAAAATTCTGAAGAGGGTTCTGAAAAAAAAAAGTGATCAAAATTCAAGTGGAATTTTGATTGGATTTTGATAACTGAAGTCCTAAACAGTAAAGGAAATCAGCCATGTGTACCAAATAGCCCCTGGATCAAGCTGTTCCTGAAGCTTAATGCTGGTTTGGGAGGAGTGCACACCTTGTAAAATAATCTTTTGCAGTTGTTATTGGTTTCTCGCACTCAGTGGGTAGACTGGTATGAAGTTGGGGCTTTTGGAATAGTTAAGAGGAGAAAGCAGAGCATAAAAACCCCATGTGAGAAAAGCAAAGGGAACTGCCCCCAAACCCTACACTACTCTTGGTCCTCCTGGAGTCCATCATGGGCACCAGAGGCTCTCACTGAGGTTTCACTGGAAACCTCCACTAGACACTTCTTTGAGTAGAATCACTATTTCTTTTCCCTACTTGATTCATTTGATTTTCCCAAGTCTTTCTCTTTATTCCCATTGATTACACCGTAGTCTTGGTGAGACATTAGTGCATCTACCCCTAGATAACCAGTAACACGAGGTAACGCACTCTCCTTACTGCCAAGGCCAGAATTAGTCAGAGAATCCCTAGTAAGGAAGAGAGGGCAAGAGAGAACGGAGGGACCTGGACTGATGCTGGGCTGAGATGGGGAGGACTGAATGTGTTAGCTCTTAGCATCACTATTGCAGAAAAGTGCATTATGGTTGAATGGTTGGTTGGAGGAGAGAGACAGGGAACAGGGAAGGGCTGGATGAGCCAGGTTGATGAATACAGACTTTTTCCTGACCATGACGGAAAGTGAGTGAAGGGTTTTAAGCATGGGAATGATACCTTTCAGTTGTTCCTGTGTGAGGCTTCCTCTGCAAGCGTCACCACACTGCTACGGTCCTCTACAGGTTTCTGGTGGTATAGCATCTGGTCCTGTGCATAGGATTTGTGTCTAGACAGACTAGGGTTCAAATCCCAGCTCCACCACTTATGAATGCTATGAACTTCTCCAAACCTTTGCCTACTGGAGATCATTTTGGTACCTACTTCATTGGCAGGTAGTGAGTGTTTAGCACAGTGTCTGGATGATACACTGATTATGAATAGAGGTAGCATGTCCGGAGACTTCACTAAATACATGGTATAATAGTTGGTATATGTGCTCTGCAGTAAGACTGTCTAGGTTGTAATACCAGGTCTGCAACTTATTAGATATTGTAGGTATGTGTGTGTGTGTGTGTGTGTGTATGTGTGTGTGTATGTGCTTGCAGTCACTCAGTCATGCTCAACTCTTTGGAACCCCATGGGGGACAAACCCCTGGGGGACTGTAGCCCCCCAGGCTCCTCTGTCCATGGATTCTCTAGGCAAGAATACTGGAGTGAGTTGTCATTCCCTTCTCCAGGGGATCTTTCCAACCTGGGGACTAAACCCAGGTCTCTCGCACTGCAGGCAGATTCTTTACCATGAAAGCCACCAGGGGAGCACAAGAATACTGGAGTGGGAAGGCAATGGCACCCCACTCCGGTACTCTTGCCTGGAAAACCCCATGGATGGAGGAGCCTGGTGGGCTGCAGTGTATGGGGTCACTAAGAGTCAGATATGACTGAGCGACTTCCCTTTCACTTTTCACTTTCATGCACTGGAGAAGGAAATGGCAACCCACTCCAGTGTTCTTGCCTGGAGAATCCCAGGGACGGGGGAGCTTGGTGGGAGGCCGTCTATGGGGTCACAAAGAGTTGGACACGACTGAAGTGACTTAGCAGCAGTAGCAGCCTATCCCTTTTCCAGGGGAACTTCCCAACCAGGGTCTCCTGCATTGCAGGCAGATTCTTTACCACCTGAGCTACCCAGGAAGGCCCATCCTGCTGGTGCTGCTGCTGCTGCATCGCTTCAGTCATGTCCGACTCTGTGCGACCCCATAGACAGCAGCCCACCAGGCTCCTCTATCCCTGGGATTCTCCAGGCAAGAACACTGGAGTGGGTTGCCATTTCCTTCCCCAATGCGTGCATGCATGCTCAGTCGCTTCAGTTGTGTCCGACTCTGCGCGACGCTATGGACAGCAGCCCACCAGGCTCCTCTGTCCACGGGATTCTCCAGGCAAGAATACTGGAGTGAGTTGCCATTTCCTTCTCCAAGGCCCTTTAATGCACTATAAATTCATCTTTGATCACATTAATGCAGTGTAAATTCATCTTTGATCACAATTGCCAAGGCCCTCCTCCCAAATAAAGAGGTCTTGTCTAGTCCACCTCCCATGTCTGCCTCATCAGTTATGATGTATCTTTACCTAGAGGCAGTAGCATGCTTTTCCAAATTTGTTTATGTCAGCTGTATTTGCAATTGCTAAAACTGTAAATATAGCACAAACAACTGAATATTAATATAAAAAGAAAGTGAGCTTTTGTTTCTGTGAAAAGTTGAATGCTTCAGAGTTTCTCAGTGCTCTTCTTAAAAATGCTTTTGAATTAGGTGTGGGTATGAAATTGCAAAAGACTGGAAAAGAAAATTTGAGAATGGTTCTGTCCTCAAGATTGCTCTACAAGTACTTTTTAACTATTTGCCCTCTTTTACTGTCAATACATTTGAGTGCAGTTTGTATAAAATAGAGGGTATAGAATTCCTGTCAGTGGACATATACTCACATTCAGATGAAATAAACTATTATATATATATATATATATATATATATATATATATTCTTTTCCCCTCATCTAGTTTACTACTATTTTTGAAAAGTGCCTTTAACTATAACCAGGCTACAAAATCCTACCTTCCTTCCAGCATTGTACAATTAGGTTGTGTGAAGTTTCCAATTTCAATCTTCTGTAGCCAAAATTCCCCCAACAGTTTTATGAGCTAAAAGGGCCCCCACAGGGCTGTTGGAGTCTGTTCTTCAGCCTCTCCCAGCTAGATCAGAGGCGTTGAGGTCAAGGATGGTGAGGGATTTCTTTTACATGAACTGCCTCTGGAAATGTTAATGGTATGTAAATAAGTGCAGGATTATGGCCTCTCTTTGAATCAGGGTAAGTATTTAAAATCTGTACCCGCACAGGGATGACAGATAGAAGAACACAAACAACAAGAAGAAAAACTGTAGGTACTACAGTCGGAGTGTGCTCTGCTCAAAATAGGTCCAGGTGGTCCGACAGGTTCAAGGACCAATATGATGCCCAGCTGCCATCTCTATTCCTTGGTTTCTTCACAGCAACGTTGAGATAACAGGGATTATCATTTTTGACAGATAAAGGATCCAATATTCGGAGAGTTTAAGTGGTGTCCCCAAGGTCACCCAGGCATAGAGTTGGAAAACGTGAAAGTGAAGTCACTCAGTGGTGTCTGATTCTTTGCAACCCCACAGACTGTAGCCTACCAGGCTCTCCCATCCATGAGATTTTCCAGACAAGAGTACTGGAGTTGGAATTAGCAATCCAATCTAGGTTTGTCCTTCTTCAAAGCTTTTCCTCTTTTTGCTGTGCCAGAAGATGCAAACAATGTACTAGAAAGATGGCAAAGAACTAGGCAGCCAGGAGGTTGCCAGAGGTGCGAGGGGGTAAACACAAGACTGACCCTTGAGTGCAGTCAGCTTTACAGGAGCGTCAACGGTCATGAGCACTGAGTTTCTGCTCACTGCGCCAAATATTACTGACAGAGGAAATCACAGTGTTGACCCCAATACTGGGCAGAGTGGCAAGAACTCATGTTAAATAAAAATATCTAAGTGCCAAGGAGAAAGTAGTTCATGACTGCAAACAGTAAAGGAGGCTTTCTAAAGGGAAGACATCTCAGCATTGGTTTGAGGCGTTGGTGAGACTTTCACAAAAATAGCCCTAACATTTGTAGAGTTCTTTACAGTTGAAATAACGCTTTTTCAGGCATTATGTCATTTGTCTCTGGGAAAACACCCTGTGGGTTAGAGTAGGCATTATCATTTCCGATTGAGAGATGAGGAAATTCATGCACATGGTATTCTCCAGGCAAGAATTCTGGAGTGGGTTGCTACGTCCTCCTCTGGGAGATCTTCTTGATTCAGGAATCGAACCCGCATCTCTTATGTCTCCTGCAGGCGGGTTGTTTAACACTAGCCCAGGATAGCACATGGGTGGTCTTAATGTAAGAGCTGGAGAAGAGCATAAAGGGTTTTTCTGGAGCATAATAAGAGTCATCTAACTGGAGAAACAAACAAAACACATTCTGAGATTCCAGGTCCAATTTGATTCTCCTTTGAATGAATGAAAGAATGTCAGGGCTCTGCCTTACTAGTTAGCCGTTCTCTACAGCTTCAAAAATACTCTCTTAGATCCCACTGGGCACCACCATGCACCCAAACAACCAACTCAAAACTCAGTAAGAAACCCAAATTTCTCACCCAATCTATCATCCAAACCATTCGCTTATACCAATATTATCTAACAAAGATGTTTCAGTTAAACAGAATTGTTTTAATACAGCTAAAACATCTGCATTTTATAATAACCTCCCTGCTGTTGCCGCATATGGTAGCATTAGACTACTATATTCCAGGGCCCTCAGAGGTTCTGAGACACTTCAAAATGCCGTATCATCATAAGTAGGTTTCGGCAACTTTCAAAAGCTGAAAGAAAAACAATTAATTCATTTTAATATTTAAAATAAACATGGGGCATTTGGAACATTTGGGAAGAGAGGGGGGATTACAAAAATTACAATAATTAGACTCTGACTCTCCAAAGAGAGATTTCCTAAAATGTAGCTTCCAGATGGAAAATTCTACAGCAGGTCCAAACAAAACATGTCCTCAGCCTGTCCCAGTCTCTTCTGAATTGGAAAAGAGTCCTCCTCCTACTTGACCACCTGATGCAAAGAGTCAACTCATTGGAAAAGACCCCTGATGCTGGTAAAGATGGATGGCAGGAGGAGAAGGGAGTGGCCCAGGAAGAGATGGTTGGGTAGAATCACAGACTCAATAGGCAGGAATCTGAGCAAACTCCAGGAGATAGTGGAGGACAGAGGAGGCTGATGTTCTGTGGTCCTTGGAGTCTCAAAGAGTCAGATAGGACTTAGTGATTGAACAACAGCAACAGCCTCTTCCTACCAAGTTTTTAATGGAGGTCACAATGAGCACCATCCCTTTACTTTTATACAGCAGAATTATGACAACATGACTCTTGTGTAGGTAGAAGTGAAGCCAGAAGCTGAAGTGAGAGTTCATCACTGAAATAAATGTGAACAGAAGATCTTATATTCCAGCCATTGTGCTGGATAAATACCAGAGAATCAGATGAATGAGGACAGCTGCCTTTAATCGGTCCTTACTGGACATGGAAAGAAGGAAATGGAGACTCGTAAATGTTACAGACTGTGACAGATTCTATGAGAGAGTTGACTTTAAGACATGTTAGAAGCATAAAGAGAGCATTTCACCTCAACCCAGGGAGGTGAAAGCAAGTTTCACGGAAGGAGAGACGCTGGAATAGAATATTCAGGGTAGAGACATTACACTGAAATTAACGGGAGGAAGGTGAGCTTCCTGGGCTGAAAGAACCAAATAGTGCAATGGCACCCTACTCCAGTACTCTTCCCTGGAAACTCCCATGGATGGAGGAGGCTGGTAGGCTGCCGTCCATGGAGTCGCTGAGAGTTGGACACGACTCAGTGACTTCACTTTCATGTCTCACTTTCATGCACTGGAGAAGGAAATGGCAACCCACTCCAGTGTTCTTGCCTGGAGAATCCCAGGGATGGCGGAGCCTGGTGGGCTGCCATCTGTGGGGTCGCACAGAGTCGGACACAACGGAAGCAACTTAGCAGCAGCAGCAGCAGCAGCAGGGAAACAGCCATTCAGAGAGAGGAGGTGGAGAAGAATCCAAGGAGAGAGGAAGAGGGTTAGATCCTGGAGGAACTGTCAGGCCACCCATGGGTCTGAGTTCCATCTTGGAGGGAATGCTACCACTGAAGGGTTTTCCTGCAGAGAAGGATGATGTCAATGTCATTATCATTACAGCATTCTTTGTAACAGGCCTTGAGTGTATCCTATGCCTTGGACTGAGACCTGTTCCTCCTTCATCTCACCACAACCCTAGAGAAAGGTAGAAGCATTATGACCATCTTGAACCAGTGAAATTGCTCAGTCATGCCCGACTCTTTGTGATCCCTTGGACTGTAGCCTACCAGGCTCATCCATCCATGGAATTTTCATCTTACATGGAATGACCATCTTACACCCACAAAAATCAAGGTCTTTAGAGGAGGGCGTTTGTCTGATTTCTCACAGTCAGGAAACACAGGAAGTAGGGTTGGAATCCAGATCTTGCAGACATTGACGACCGTGCTTTTGATCCCTACAGTGTACTGGTCCTGAACAAAACTGGGCTTTGGGGATGGAGAACAGTTTAGAGAAAGAGAAGCTAGAGCCTGAGAAACCAGACAGGTAACGGCTGCTTAGTATGCTCTGTGCTTGTTACAGTTGATGACAAAAATTGTTAAAAAAAAAAAAAAAAAAAGACAAAGTCCTGTCACCCAGAAAACAGAGCCAATATGAGCTCAACTTCTTCAAGCCGATCATCTAAAATAAAAATGTCAACATTTGGGCCCCTGCAGTAGTTCCTTCCTGGAATTCTGCCAGCTACTATGGAAAGGAACAGGGGTGCTGTAAAGCTGAGAACCAACATCAAGGAACTTTGTTAAAAACCTAGTTTAGAAGAGACCTTGAGCAAAGAGTTTTAGCATTTGCTGGTTTCTCCTGCCTGCTTGCTCTTGACCTTAAGAACAGTGCCTGCAACCTCAGGTTATCCAAGGAAAAGGCCTGATTTTCAGGACTCTGAGTCTCAAGGCTCAGAGCTCTTTCAAGTTGACCAAGATAGGAAGAAAGTTAAGGAAACATTTCAAATTATGGGCCATCTCATTTGAAAGCCTTGCCTTCTCTACCCATCTACCATTGAGGAAGTTCTCAGGGATAAAGGAAACCTGAGTGAGAGATCAATATCAGCGGAAAGAAATAGCATTGAATGATTCAGAGTCAGTTAGCTTAGAC